>OZ024911.1:35231681-35383653 GCA_964017125.1 Flabesymbios commensalis | reverse complement strand
TATGTAATTATACATTATATATTGAATATTATATAATTATATATGTATTATATATAATCTGAAATGGGGGTCGAGTATTACACTTGGGCCATTATTTCCTACGTCATCCATATAGTTGGTGGTTTTGTAGGTGGAGGTTTTGTACTTACAGTAATACAGGAGCGTATTAGTTTAAAATAGAATTCAGGACATAATCATACTGCTGACAGAGTGCTGAGAGATCTTTCCCTGGTTTCTTTATTAGGTCAGAATTGAGAATATCTGAATGAAACGATCCAAAATTTATTTTGTTTATTTTTCGGAACGATATTGTTCCTTGTTCCATTTCATCTTACAACCATCAATTTCTGATATGACCGCAAGATGGTCTGAAATACATGCTGTCGAAAAAACCATCAATTTCTGATATGACCGCAAGATGGTCTGAAATACATGCTGTCGAAAAAACTGATTTGATAGATTTAGAAATGCGTTTGGTGATCAACAAATCTAGCCAATGACCATGAGTTGGAAAATTAACATGCTGCTTGAGATCGAAACATGTCAGGATTTCATTGAATGTATTTGTTTTTCCATTTGAGTTATCCAGATGTAAGTTGAAATCTCCCAATATATACAAATCGTCACGGAGTGCACTTATGTTCTCTAGTAAATCTTGAAATTCATCAAAAGTTGACGTGTACCGCTTTGAAGCCTATACAGGCAGACAACGAAACTACTGAACAAATTGTTTCCGATACGTTCAGAGATAGCTACGAACGTTTTAAAGGATGGCAGCTGAGAATGAATATCAGTTTTGAATTGGTCGGAAACTAGAATGCCTACACCTCCTCCTGTGCGCTGATCTTTACGAAGCTCGTTAATTTCGTTTCATCATGTTTTAACAATGTTTCTGTCACTACCACCATGTCCAGATTTGTATATGACACATAATTCGGAGAAAGGGGGCAGTTTTAAGTTTGATAGATCGAACATTCATTGTTGCAATTTTTATTATTATTTTATTTTATTCATTTGATCCGGAGGGATCCGGATTTAAGCTGACATCTCCTGCCAGTAGAAGTTAAAAGATGTTCGAGAAGGTGGTAGAGGAAGTAATTACCGATTGCAACATACATTTAAAAGAGGTAATTTAGCTGTGACAAAATTTAAAAACATGATGATTGACGGTTGGTGACAATTTGTTGCAAATATGGTTGGGCCACAGGACGACACTTCATCGTTCCTATGTATAATATACAGTGCTGTTATGAAAAGAGTGAATATGAAAAACGGGGACATGATTTTAGGGATGGGTCGATGTAGTCCTGGGGCTGATTCTAAGAACTAGTCTAAATCCAGAGTTTGCTGCACCCCCTCAAAGAACATAGGTTTTCTCACTTTTTTTTCTTTATTTGGTATGTATGTAACTAGTTTCAAAACATTACCCCTTTAAGAGTGTGTCCGAAAGGAAAAAAATCGCCTCTTAAAAAAAATTATGATTTCTAATTTTTTTGCAGAATTTTTTTTTTAATTTTAATTTATGCCTAGGTAGACACCAATTATAACACTGCAGTATTTTATATAAATACGTATACTGTTAAATACGTACTGGGTGAAATTTGAAATAATTGTTATGGTTTTTGTCAGCTACAAGTGCACAGATGGCAATATTCACATTTTTATCAGAGCACTATGACCGACTGCAGGAAATGGTCCTCAAAGGGTCTTTCGATTGATTGATTTGAGAGGGAGCAGACGTACATTTTTCTGCTCCAGGATATCTCATATAATATAATGCTTTAATCATCATGTGTGAGTAATAATGCTTGCCAGAATGTTTATTTAAGGATATTGGAGTGGACAAGCACAGTTTTCAGTGCGTAGATGATCCTATTGTGGGAGAACAATGAGTTTTATTAATATCCTCTGTTGAGAATTTGTATTGTACAGCTGTACGCTCGAGACATTAAGTCAGCTCCACGCACACAACATTACACTAATCCGGGAGGGTTGAGCCTTCACTGAGCTGATCAGCAGTGCCAACGACCGTCAGCTGTTTGTGAATAGGCCTACCTGATCTAATATTATTTCCTCAGACTAGTATATTGTATCAGCAACCACAACAATGTGAGACAGTCAAAAGACAGGGTCCCATAAGAGAGATAAAGGTAATAAACAACCAGACAAAAAAAAATAACTTTCCTTGAGTCTTCTGGTGACAATGAAGTGTTCGTGAATATCGGGATGTCGGAGTTGAGAGCAACAATTAACCAGTCGGTTGATACCACCATCCGAAAAGCCCTGGCCGACCTAAAAAATGAAATCTTAGATAGTGTAACGGCAAAGCTGACCGCTCTTGAGGCACAGCTGGATCTCATCAGTGGTGAGAATGATTTGATGAGACGTGAAAATACTGACTTGAAAAAGCGTATAAAGGAAAATGAGCAATATGGACGTGGATGGTGTTTGAGGATACATGACCACCAAGTGCAGGAAAACGAAGATGTTAGAAAGGAAGTTGTAGGCATCATCCACCAAAAACTACAACTTAAATCAATAAATGAAAAAGACATTGAAGCCGCTCATCGAATTGGTCGGGCTTGCGATGACAAGCCACCAGCCATCATTGTTCGTTTTCATAATAGGGACATTAAACAGAGAGTGATAAGAGCACGTCGTGAGCTAAAGCGTTCAAAGTATGTTATAATGGAAGATTTGACCACTTTAAATCAACAACTTCTGAACCGTGGAAGATTCCACGACGGGGTTAATTCCGCGTGGTCGTGGAATGGTCATGTCTGGTGTGTGACGAAGGCAGGACTTAAAATTAAGTTAAGGGTTTACGACGACCTGAATGTTGTACTAGCCAACGCACATCAGCAGCGTGGACGTGACTATCAGAGACCACCACCCTCACAGTTAAAACAACGGCATTTCGGTGCCTCTCAGAGAGACCGCCACAGCCTGTTAGGCCTACCGTCAACAACAACACAGCACAGTCTAATAACACCTCTACAACTGACACTGCTGCGGTCACTGCTGTTGCTGGTAACGATATTATCAACTGCTGCTTATCACTTGATTCCACCAACGAACAATGAACAATTAAGTATAGTAAACCTTAACACATGGTTGAACACATATCTTAGTTTGTTAGTTTTGTTAGTTTATTTTAAGCCATACACAAAATAATAATGTTAGCGTTGTTTGTTTCAAAATTATTAAGGTATGTAGGCCTAATTCACTGTCATTGATTTCAATCTGATTGAGCATTATAGTGACAGTCAAGCTCGTCACTATTTTTGCATGTTCGCACTATTTATGTCTAGTTATATATATATGCGTGTGTATATATGTATACGTATGTATATGCATGTATATTTATATATAAACATACTTAACAATTATTGTTTGTAATAAGCTTCATTTTGTGTAAATTACGCCCTGGCCTAGGTTCTTGCTTAAGCATGTTAAATCACCTGTGCATTGATAAACTATCTTGCTTATTTCGTAAACCTTACGAATCATGTCAATGTGGCGATTTTAACTGGTTTAGTTAGAGAATAACATTCGAACGAGACACATCCTTGTCCCACCATCCTTGTAAAACACTCGAATGAATGAACATATCTTGATTGCAATGAGTTTAAATATCCCAATATCATAAACAAATAATGCTTCGGAATTTATAAACGTAGTCCTAATTCTTTTTTTACATGTCTTATATTTTTGTTGCTCAAAATGTTGAATGTTGTTTTCCTTACTATTTGTTGTTGGGATACACCACTGATTTTAATGAGCTTAAACTATTCTGACAGTTTAAATAACAATGCATCCTGATTAATTTGATTGAAATTAGTCTTACCTGCCTTAATATCCACTTCTCCAATTATATTTTTACCAAGATGTAGCAGTTTCTGAATAATTTTCCAACCAATGTCAGGTAATTGTTGACATTGTGTTCCTTTTTCTATATATCAGTATATTCTAATTTAACTTTCACTAATCTGGTGATTAAAGCGTTAACTCCCCCTCCCCTTCTCGACGAGGGGGGGGGGGCGTGTGAGTTGACTGTTGACTGTGAGTTGACTGTTAACTGCTTGTTCAGCCGGAGAGGTTTCAACCCAATCAGCTTGTTACGTGGTTACCTAATACCTGGTTACACCTGTACAGGGTTATGTACACCTGTATCTCTCCTCACCCTCACCACTGCTCTCTGACACCCAGGAATGTTTCTCTCAGCTCACACCATCGTCCAGAACCGTATGCATTCTCTGTTTTACATTTATTTGAACTGTATATACTGTGAACTTCCATTGATATATTAATGTGCATATATTTTTTTCCACTATAATAATAAGTTTTTGTATTGATTGTAGTTTGTTGACTGTAATTAACTTCTCAATGAAACTCAATGTAACTTATAAACACTATATTTGATTTAAATATATTGATTCGATAATGTTAATACACATTCTGGAACACGACACACGTCAGTGGTCCATAGTTGATCTTACACTGACATGTTCTGCACACTTCACCTTTTCCTATTTTCTTTTTTATGTCTTTATTTTTCTAATTTTTCAATTATTTGTTCCGTTTGTTCTAGCTTTTATGTTGTCTCAACCTTGTTAATCATGTTAATAGTTGTTGTACCTATGAGCACACGTATTTATCTACATTACATGTATAGATTGCACAGCTTGTCAGTAGTATTAATTTTTTTTTTAATTTTACCATGTTAACTGAAGAATATGTATTAAGGAAGTATGGAGGAGTCGACAATAACTCCTTAAATCAAGTTTTAAATCTAGTAAGTAATAATGATCGCGATGAAAGTAAAATAGAAGACTTTAACATTATTAAGCACTCTCCTTACTTTAATAATAATGAATTCATAGCTTTTTGTATAGAACGAAGACAAACATTTCACTATTTCAAGTCCTAATATTCAATCCATACACGCCGAATTTGACCAATTACGGATAATATTAAATGAATTAAAACAGCACCAATTTGAATTTGGCGCTATTTGTCTCCAAGAAACCTGGTTGTCCGACGATTCAGATCTAAGATTACTACTAATTCCTGGCTATACAAAGATTTCACAGGGATCAATATGCACCTCGCATGGAGGTCTAGCTATATACTTAAATATAAACACAAATTATTACATTTATACAAAAAAACACTATTTGGGAAGGTCTCTGTATTGAAATAGAAAATTTAAACGAAAAAATTATTCTAGGAAACGTATTCAGGTCCCCACGCGAAAGAAATGAGAATTACCAATCCTTCATAAATGAATTAGTCCCTATTTTCAATAAATTAGATAATAACAAATGCGAGATAGTTCGAACAGGTGACTTTAATATAAACTTACTGAAAGTAAACCAAAAACCTATTTTTAATGAATTTTTTGACACCATAACGTCACATAGTTTTTACCCCCATATTACTCTTCCAACGAGATTATCCGAGAAGTCAGGCTCACTCATAGACAATTTCTTTTGTATGTTAACTTACAATCTCATAGATACATCAGCCTGCATATTAACTAGTAACATATCAGATCATTTTCCCTATCTACTCTCCATAAACATTAATCATACTCAAACACCGGTTAATAAATACATCTATGTAAATAACATTTCATCCGATTCTCTAAATGATTTCAAAACCGAAATAAGATTAGCAAATCTGAATGAAAAAATTAGTGCAGATTTAATTTCAGACCCCAATAGAAATTATCGTATAATTGAGAACGTTTTAACTAAAGAAAAAAAATTAACTCGCAAAAAAGTAAAATTTAAAACATTTAAACACGCAAAATCAGAGTGGATCACAGCTGGAGTTATAAAATCAATTAAAAGACGTGACACATTGTACCGTAATTTAAAAAACACTCGTACTAACTCGCTTGACTATGAGCAAAGAAAAATAAATCTTCGTACGCTTAACGTTGTCTTAAAAAGAAGTATTTTCATCGCAAAGAAAACTCATTACCATTCTCTCTTTACCAAATACGCATTTAACATTAAAAAACATGGTCAGCTATAAAGAATATTTTAAGTACAAAAAAGAAAATTTCACCCGACAAAATGTTAATAGATAATAACATAACTAGTAAGACTCAAACCATTGTGAATTACTTTAATCAGTATTTTGTCAACATTGGTCACACTCTGGCTTCAAAACTCAGCGATGTTGAACCAGATTCACATAAAAAAATATTTGAATAGCCCAACTTCTAAATGATTTTCATTTCAACTAGTTACCGAAGACACCATTTCCAAAAATTTTGATAATATTCCTCATAAAAACAGTACAGGCGTAAACTTTCTTAATAAAATCTGTTAAATTCGATTTATTAATAGCTGTGACAACAACAGTAAACCAATCACTTACCACAGGCATTTTCCCAGACAATCTTAAATTAGCAAAAGTCATTCCTCTTTTCAAAAAAGGTGATCCTACCTCTATAAAAAAGTATCGACCAATATCTCTTTTACCAGCACTGTCAAAGATATTTGAACGTGTAATTTACAACCAAATAAATAACTATTTTACATTAAATAATCTTTATTATGAAGGACAATACGGCTTTCGTAGTAAACATTCCACTGAATTGGCTGCCCTAGACATCATAAACACTATTACAAGTAGAATGGAACAAGGCAATATACCGATAACCATATATTTGGACTTATCCAAAGCATTTGATACATTAAACCATACAATTTTACTGTACAAACTTAAATTCTACGGTATCCAAGGTCGCTCAATAAATTAAATCGAAAATTTCTTAAAATTTTAACTGGAGTCCCACAAAGATCGATTTTAGGTCCGCTTTTATTCATAATCTATATGAATGATATACCTTTTGCTAGCACTATTTTTAAAACTATTATTTACGCAGATGACACCACACTTTTAGCCAATTTAAGTGACTTCTTTTTTTAAAATAACACAAAAGTAAACATGCAAATGTTAAATAACGAATTGAACAAGCTTAGGCTATGGTTAAGGGCAAACAAACTTACTTTAAATACACAGAAATCTAAATTTATGTTATTTTATCAGCCCAATAAACGCTTAGAAATTCCAAAGATAGAAATAAACAATGAAAAAATTGAGTGTGTTGAACAATTTGATTTTCTAGGACTAATTTTGCACAAACATCTAATTTGGAAAAGTCAGGTGACCAAAGTAGCAAATACAATTTCTAAAACTATAGGAATAATTAATAAATTAATACCAGCTCCCTCAAACAACACTCCTAACAATTTACAGTTCTCTTATTCTCCCGCATCTTAATTATTGTTTACTGGCATGGGGACACGACTCTAAGCGTATCCAAAAATTGCAAAAAAAGGCTATTCGAATAATAGACAAAGGTCATTTCTTTTCACATACTGATCCCATATTTAAGAAGCTTAACGTATTAAAAGTATATGACTTGCATTATGTTCAACAGCTAAAATTTTATTTTAAAAATACAAATAATTGTCTTCCTGTGTATTTTCAAAATTTTACTTTCCAAACTGGTTCAAAAATTCACAATTACAATACTGGAGGATGCACCAATTTGTGAAACTCCATGGTTAAACACGAATTCTCACCTAAATGCAGTAGATATCAACTACCCATCGTCATTAACAACACGCCTTCAATAATATTAAAAAAGCAACTACACACAGTATGACTGGCTTCACTAAATACATTTAAAAAATTATCTTTAGTAAATATAATACTGTATGTAATTTAAATCACTGTTATATATGTAACATGTTGAATCAAAATTGATTTTTTTTACTGTTATTGTTATTTAACATGTTTAACCATATTTCATTTTACTCTTTCATAATCAGCCGACCTTTTGTTTCCATTGGAGCTGAATAAAGTGCCTAGTTTCATTCTTCTTTGTTCAGCCGAAGGGCAGCATCCGCTTACTTTACAAGTGTGCAGTTGCTGCCTTTTGGCTCTGCACAAGCTGTATTGACATAATATTATTATATTATTATTATGATATCATGACAAGCTAGTTTACATTTTTGTTGGGACGACTGTCTCATTATCATTTTGCTATATATTTAAAATATATTTGTATAAATCCATCTACATTTTTGCACTTTTGTAAATATTTATTATGTAATCATTGGTACAATATCGTTTTCTTCATAATCATTGACCCCTTTGCAACTTGAATATCTTGAAATTATTTATTTTTTTGTGTGAAAGGTGGCCATAGTGGTAGCGGCATTTTTTGTCTTAACTATGGTCTCCTGACTGTTATTTGTACCTTTCACATTATTTGTAATTAATTATGTTTGGTCAAATAAATTTATTCTTCTTCTTTCGGACACATTTTGAAAGGGTAATGTTTTTAAAATGGAAGCTGGTAAGCCAAAGAAAAAAATATACCATAAAACCTATGTTCTTCCGGGGGTGCAACAAAATCTAAGTTTTCAGAATCAGCCCCAGGACTAATGTCTAAAAAGTGTGGCAGATATTTTATTGACATAGAAAAGTAGTTTTTGACTTATCTGTCATAAACAAGTTATTATTAAAATGTGTACATTATATCTATATTTAAAATCAAGCTAAGCGGCATAATGTCGTGTGTAAAAGTCCCCCTCAACTGTTGTTTTGATGTTAGAACACCGTCTCGGATGCTGGCCAACATTTTAACAGTATCGAGTTAACCAGGGAGATGTAAAGAAGCACATATCTATCATGTCTACGATACATATCTATCGCCTACGATACCTAGGAAGCCTGCGGAGAAGATGGTGATGCCTATTAAATGTCTATGGTTTGATCGTCAGCAGCTTGTAGGCCGCCTGCAATATCTGAAGTTGCCATGGGTATTGATAGGCCAAGGTTGGTGGAGATAACTAGGTTTATAATTGTTTATGAACTATTCTGGCCACCTATGATTCTACATAATAATATTATGCCACCAATGCTTATGTATCCACAATATTTAAAAGCTGCCTACACTATATAATATTCCTATGGGTAATGGTGAAGATATGGAATTCAAAAATATATAATTAATAAATGGATAGAAACAAGAACGCAAGATTGAAAACGGATTAGGAAACTAGCTACACAACAGCAATCAGCTCACAATCGATTCACTGGGCACTCAGCTGGACAATTTTCAGCTGGGCATTTCACATTTTTTAACATGCAGGAAATGTGCGCAGATGTTGACGCACATAAGAACTGAATCACGTTCATCCGGCGTTCTCGTCAAAACATCAACGAATTCTGACGCACGCCAAGCGAATCACAACGCACAGATTAAAACTGTTCATTTTTTGGTGCGCCGGATGTGCGTGATTGTATGTGTGACTGGGCCTTTCTATATTTTTTTGCTGGACATTCGTTAGGAACACGCTGGGTGGGCGCTAAGTGCGCTAGGTTATATGTCATTCTGAACACCCATATTCCATATATTCTCGCTGGACATGCGATAGGGACTCGCCAGGTGGGTCATATTTGAGCTAGATGCTCACTGTAAGATTTAGTCACACATACGCACGACTATGAATTCGCTGATTTACCCATCCGATTTTATTCGAACATGCTGTATATTAGTCATAAGCCGATCGCTAGCTCTTTTCATATCCTCACAAAATTCGGAACGACGCATTTTTGTTACTCAATACGTCGGTGGTGCATGTGTGACTGGGATAGTAAGAAGAACGGCATGTGGTTTGATAACTATGACTATTAAAGTGTACCCATCTCATCTTCAGTACTGGTTATTACATGTATTATGGACAAGGGTGTGAACGCCTCTATAATTGGGTTCAAAACAATGAAACAAAACCATTTTTTGTCTGTGTCCACTTTATTTGTCATAGACATGAAACACTTGTCATAAAAAACATACACTGGTCATAAACACCATTTATCACTTTTTATTAAAACTGCATACGCTGTGTTATAATCACTAAACAAAGTATTTAAAAATAAAATGTTACATTGTCACTGATTCTTTTAACCAGCAAATCCTAATAACATGCCAGTAAAATATAAACAGATATAATATATCCATAAAGAAAGTCACTCCTATCACAAACAAGTACTATCACGAGAAAAATATGATTATTTCTGGTGTATATAATAGTGGTCCCATCGGGATCTTTTTTCGCTTAACAATAGTTATTTAAAACTCCTAGTTTCAGTAGATATCCAGTAAAGTAAACAGGAGGCGTAGACCCAACGTTTGCTTAACGCTGGACGATCGTCCCCGACAATGTCCTAACATTGGCCAACGTCTCGTGTTTACTGAGTATAATCCAGTAAGCACAAAATATTTGTATAACTTTTGTAAAACATTTGTATAACATTTATACATTGTATGAATGTTATACAAATGTTCTGTGTTTACTGGGTATTAGCCTCATTGTACACATCGTTGTCATTTCTGTACAATACGGTGCTCATTAACACCTGAGTGAAGTGTAGCACATCAGGGTGTGGTGTCTCGCCCAAAAATACAACACAGTGCCGCGAGCTGCAGTGCTCGAGCCCGCAACGACAAAATTGGAGATAGCATGTTATGTAAGTGCGTGACGATAAACATGATAAAGAAGTGAAATGAATCGGGCTTTAAGCCACCTTTGTGCACATATAGGCTAAACTGGGCCAGGAGAACCTACTGAGGATGGTTAGATGATTGAGATGACACTGTCCTCCAGACACAGGATTCAAAATTCGAGCCCTGGCGGTCTGAGGCCGAGCACGCCACCTCTCGGTCACAGAGGCTCCCCACAATACTGACTTTCACACGTGGATGGGGAAGAAACATTTTTTGTTTCTTTCAAACCGCCGAGACCGGGAACCGAACACCGAGCTCTGGCGTGAAAGGCAGCGGTGCTAGCCACTAACCTAGGGCCACCGCCCACATGATAAAGAGGACGAAAACAGGATATTGTATGCAAATTATAAAGCGGGGATTAACTGATTAAAATCACCAGCTAATACGAGGGCGCTGAACCACTGTTGGACCACCGTCTATGACGCCCAGCTAGCATTAAAACAGACATTGTTCAATGTATTATGTTTTCTGGGTGCGCTAATTTGAGTGACAAGAAAAATCTGTGTTGAAAGCAACCACGTCCCTCTCTAGTAAGTAACACTTTACAGTAAATACGATTATGTTGGCACAGTACTAGTTTTGGGCTAACATCACAGATGATGATCCAACATTAAATCAACATTGCTCAGCCTCTGTTGGTTTTTGTTTTGGTTGCAGTATGCACCAATTGTGTTGGTTGCAGCATGCACCAGTTCTCAAATTTTAGGATTATTTCATTTTTAACCCCGTCAAATTACAGCGATTCCAATACGGAAAGCTTGCAGAAAGTGTAAAGTGTTATTAGTTTATAGATGTAATTATTTTTTTAAATTGGTAAGCCGACATGCGTGAAAAGATAACCGATGTCTTAGAGCGATCTCACAAACGCGATGCTTATCAATTTTACGACATTATCAGATTATCATGATTAAACATGTTAAATTAGTATTTGCGATGGCATCTTTTAAGTAAAAAAATATTACACGAAGGTGATGCTGTGTGATTGATCACACTTGTAAGATAATCTTAACTTATTAGATTTGAAGTAAAATTAGAAACAAATAGTCACATAAAGAAAGTTTTCCATCGTATACAAGGCTGTAAGGCTTGCCTATTGTTTGCCCATCGTCTGCGATGTATAACCAACACATTAAGCCAACGTTGGGTTGACCCAATGTCGGTTTAATGTGTACGACGCTGGCCCAACATCAAACCAATAATGGTTCAGCATCCCATGTTTGATGGGAGAGCAGGATTCCCAGAAAACACAAAACATCCCGACGATGGCCCAACAGTAAAACAACATTGGGTCAGTTAGCCTCCGCAACCACCACAGCCTCCACAACCACCACAGCTACCACAGCCTCCGTCACCACCTCCTCCACAGCCGGCTCCACCTCCACCGCCGTCACCACCACCACCAGCATCACCACCACCTGTGTTACACCCTCCACACCCACCGCACCCTCCGCACCCGGCACAGTCATCAAACCCGTCTGGTGCGGCGAGACCCGCCTCAGTCTCCGTCAACTCCACATCTACTCCCTCGTGCTCCAGCGGTATGCCCGCCCCGCTGAGGACCCCAGACTCCTGGTAGTAAAGGTAGCTGTTACAAGGCGTGGCGCAGGCGTACCCGACAGCCATCATGAAGATAAATGTCTCGGGTTCGATTCCGTGATGGCTGGATCCAGAAGAGGTCAGTCTGGATCGTGTTGTCGCCGGGACCGATTTCGCGGTGGACGTCACCTCGCTGGGCAGCCCCGGGGGCGGTGTGCTGCGGGGCTGGGTAAGTACCTGAAGCACTGACACGGAGAATGCCAGGCACAGGTTCTCCACCACTTGGTCCGTGTCCCCCTTCACAGTGACCAGGCCCTTCTTCAGGTCCACCCTCACCTGGTCCACGTCAAACACGGTCTGGCTGTGGCGGCATATGTTGGCATTTCTCAGAGTGTTGGCACGTAGATTGAAGAACTGTACAGCCATGTAGCCGGGGTCACCCGGCACACCCTTGACACCTTTCACTGGAGCCTTTGTACGCGTTCCTTTCACACCTGAAAAAGTCAACTTTGTTTGAACTTCCTCTCATTTTATCAATCACATAACCAGATAACTGGCGGATGAAACAAATTAATCAGTTATAATCATGATTATAGTTATAGATGTAATCATGGTAATGTTCTCTACCAGATTACTACCAAATAAGAACAGCATTCATTGAAACGAGATTATGATAACAATTCTAAAAAAGACATGGTTTTTACAGTTTATATATTTTTTATATATCACAGTTGCACCTTTAAACGTAATAACATTTCCATCCCTTATGATTAAGATTATATACTGTCTGTAGTTTGAATTTGTATACCTGGTTTTCCGGCAGTTCCCTTGCGCACACCAGTCCAATGCCCCAGACATATGCCCCAGTCTCCGTGGGTGTTCTTTATTAGCATTCCTCTTTCTCCTTTCTTCGGGTTGATTGTAGGATAATTATTCGTTGACAGCTTTTTCAGAAAAAAATAAAAATTGAAATTGAAAAGTAGTCGTTGTTTTCTGATTACCGTTGTATTTTTTTAGTGTAGTACTCATGAACGCAAAACATTTTATATGCTACTTTCAAAGTAGCTGATGAGACCTTTAAAACTGATGTGACAATTATGCACACTGCAATAAATATTAAATCGTTCATTGAAAGAAACCACCTGTTGTGTAAGAGTATAGCACTGACCATGCTGTCTTTGAAGTGATAGAGTGGGCCTATTTTTGTATTAATTTGATAATATGACTCCGCAATTAAAACCCCCCACATGAACATGATAAACATTATAAACAGGTCAATAAAAGTAGTTATCTTCACATATAAGAAACAAATATTAATACGTAGTATAAAATATTATGCGTAGTAGAGATTGCTTACCCATAATTATATAAAAAAAAGGTCAAAGAATATTTTTCGTAGGATTTCGTGTCAATTAAAGAAATTATCATGCAAAAGTTCAGTTGTCAAATGTCACCAATTAGCCACTTATCATGTTGATCATGTTGATGCTTGGTGGGGAATTTGAACTGGCGATGTCACAAAAAATCTCACAAATGATAGAATTATATTTGAAAAAAAATCGAATTAAACAGTGCTACGTGATATCAACATTACCTGATCAGGAACTGGAAGTTGGTCGGTTGAAATCAGATGAGAGACTGCTGCCAAATCACCTCCGTGAAAAACTTGTACACATGACATATTCAGTGGGGCTGAATGAATGATACGACATGTGAACGCCAGTTGTCCGTCTGCATCAACCAGTCTGAAAAATCACAAAAAAAGCATGTGGACTTTTGTCCTGCTGAATTGCCAGTTATCTTATCTTCACCCGCTCGAAGTTGTATCTCGCCACCGCGGCCCACAAGTTCAAATGATTGAAAATTACTCGTACATTGTATTCGTTTAATTTGAGACTAAACATTTGCAAATGCCAATCTCACTAACAGTGATTTGATCAGTTAATGAAACAAATTACAAACAATCATAGTCGTGTTTGGCGCAGGTTAAAATCCACCACTACTTGTTGAAAATTGTATTTAACCCTTTAATCGCCGGTCCCGACTTTATTAGTTTTTTTTCATTTCTTATGAGCCAATTAACAGATTAAATACCAGCTTTGAACATGTTGAACATGTTAGAGATAAAAGGGTTTCAAAAGCGATGGCTTTCATTTTGTCAAATCTGAACATTCCAATTAAATACTTTATAGTTTGGCGGTTAAAGGGTTAACTAAACATTATCAGTCTCTGTCATATAGCATGTATAGCGACCTACACCGATATTCTTCTATTTTAAAGTAGAAATACGTATATTATATCAATTTGCATTGCCTTAAACATGTTTAAAGCATTAAAATAATTGAAATTGATATTTCTGTAAAAAGAATATGAGGACCTATGATAAAGACCTATCCACCTGAATATACCATATTAAATGGAAGCACACGATAAAACACATAATTTAATTAAAATCTAAAAAAATATGGTCCACTCCATCCTATGTTCAGTTTATAATGATTATTAGAAGTTCTCTTTTGTATAATGCTTAATAATCCCTATTTTAAAACCGTTGTAAACATGGTAAAGAACATCTCTCTCCAGGAAAATGTATTTAGAAATAATCATGATAATCTATGGATTCCTCTTGGTGCATTTTATTTTAAAGATGACTCTAATTTTGAGCACCATGGAACCCCTTCAAATGCCTTTGTCAGAAGTAACAATAAAAAATATACCAGCAAACACGAGGCGCTGACTCACTGCTATTTCAATGTTGGGCCGAAGCTCTAGGCCAACATTGAACCAGTATTGGATCAGTGGCATGTGGGATTACCTGTGAGAGGCAACAGAGCAGACATTGGTGACATCATCTGGAAGACGTCGTAATGGTATGGGTCCCCATAAGGCGTCCACGTCTTCTGGCATTACTGCCGATTCAAAGCTTCCAGGCTGCAGTTTGAGAACACAATTGCCTTTCGTCACTTTATCAATAGACATGTGTAGATCTAGTGATGCACTCCCTTCCGCCGAATCGGGATTTTCACCCTCTAACATCAGATTTTTCTGAATCGACTTACCATCTGGAGGGACGTCATTTAATAACAGTTTCAGTGGCAGATTTGCTTGACCCATAACTTGGCTCATCTTTAAACACAAGAAGCCGTTACTTTTGTTTAAGTTGAACTGTAAAGTTGACTCATGCCTGGTGTCAATGTCCACTTGGCCTAGTGGTCCTGGCCTGTTCCAGTTCAGGTTGGATGTCCATGTCGTTTCCGGTCCTTGTACTTTGAAAACCGGCACCAATCCGTCAAATCGCGGCTCAACCAAAGAACCTTTAATAGAAAATTTACCCTTAAATGAAAAATTTGTTAAGTTCATTTTAGTTATACGCATTCTCGTTTGCTTGTTGAACATGGGGTATAGTTGCGCTCCGGTAACGCGAGTTAACTTTCCCGACGGAGGATCCCCTCTATACATCGCACCTGCTGTAGAAAACTCCTCATTAAATGTCTCCTTCCAAAGAGTTCTGGTAGACAGATCTGACTGTACAAGCTTAGAGCCCTCGGATCTTTCGTTGACAGAATCATCATGATTCAGGTAGAGACCACATATTGCAATCGTTTCTGTTTTGTATAAATGAGGATGGGCTTGGTGGGAATGCCATATCAGATCCATATCATAACATGGCACTAAAAACTCCTTAGGGTTGTGCTTCTTAAGGAACAATAACTGTTTGTAACGAAGAAGACCTCGTTTGAGGAATTTTTTATCTAAAAAGTGCGGGAGAGATACTTGGTAGAAAAAGACACCTTGTCGTTTAGCAGCAGACTCCAGATCGTACTGACATCGTGTTTGGTAATTGTCCTCATACTGAGGAGGCAGAGCATCCAAGTCAAGTTCAAGTTCAAATGGCTCTTCAGGAAATTCCCTTAACCACACCTCCTTTGTCTTTTCCATTGCGCTCGTTCTTTTCTCTTTAGTTCGAAGACTGTGATCGGGTACCTTTTCTATTAGTCGTTGGCAATCTGATTCGTAGTTGTGAGGGGACAGCATATGACAATACCACACCCAATAAACGTCTAATGGCGGCCATAACACATTCAGCTCATCTGCCTCTTTTGCTAATGGCAGCCAACATTGTTCGTAGCGACGTATTGCATTCTTCACAAAAGGTCCAGAAAAAAGCTTTGGGTGGGAACTAATCTCTTCCAAGAATTTAAGTTGGATGAGAGATGCATCCTCGAGGTTGACGCTGAATGTGATTTGGTCTTCAGAAAAAGTTTCCATTATTACTTAACTTATGAGTTTAAAATTAGATGCGAATGTCTGCTTGGTTCATAGTTATGTGAAACATCGCAAGTAAGTCCGGCATCGAGGCATATCTACAAAAGAAAATGGCATGGATAAAATTTAAATAACGTATCAATATTCAAAATTTAAATATAATTTTTAAACAATTTTGATTTAATAATGTATAATCAGCATGTTCACACGACCCCCCCTCCCCTTCCCCGTCTCCCTGTCTTAGAACAGTGCCGGCCTTTCAGACATCTTATGGCATGTGTGTGTGTTTGTATATACAAAAAGGCATATTTAATTCAGAGTCATAAAATCATGCAAATACGCTGATTATAGTACACCTATATATCTAAAAAGATTCATATATACTTTGGAAGGTACATAGAACTTCTTGGTGAATATGGGAATCGATCTACAGTTATGGAGATGCCGCATTGGAAATTTCTTTTCCACTCACAGCAATTTAAAGAAGTGTATGCATGGGCACGTCATAGGCCCCATTTTTCGCCATGGTTTGAGATTTGTATTACTATTCAAATTTCAAATAGATATTTCTACTATTTCGCTGTAATGGTTTACTATTCCGATATAACGGTCTACTAATCCGTTATAACGGTCTACTGTTCCTTTCTTATGGATCACTATTTCATGATAACGGTCAACTAATCTGTTTTAGCGGTCAACTATTCAGTTATAACGGTCTATTATTTCGTTTTAGCGGTCAGGCAATCTGTTTTACCGGTCTACTTTTTCGTTATAACTGTCCACTATTCCGTTATAGCAGTCTAATACTTCGCTACAAAGGTCCACTATTTCGCTATAATGGTTTACTATTCCGATATAACGGTCTACTAATCTGTTTTAGCGGACAGTTATAACGGTCTAATACTTCACTATAACGGCATATTATTCCTTTATAACGGTCTAATAATCGGTTTCAGCTGATATTCCGTTATAATGGTCTACTATTCCGTTATACGGGTCTAGTATTTCGCCATAGCGGTTTACAGTATTTCGCCATAAAAGTCTAGTATTGCGTTATAACAGTCTAGTATTTCGTTATAACGGTTTACAAATCCATTATAACGGTCTACTATCACGTTATTGCCGTCTAGTATTGATTATAACGGTATATTAATCCGTTAAAATGGTATAGTATTCCGTTATAACGGTCTACCATTACGTTATAACGGTCTACCATTCCGTTATAACTGTCTATTCCGTTATTACGGTCTACTGTTACATTATAACGGTGTGGTATTTAGAAATACTAGACCGTTATAACAAAATAGTATTCCGATAGAGCGGATTAGTAGTCTGGTGGTAGACCGCAGTAGCGGATAGTAGACCATTATGACGTTAGTGATCCGTTTTTAGAAAGAACTGACTACATTCAAATTCAATACGTCTGCCGTATTCTATAATTATACCGATAAACATGCTGACGATAAATGACTTTTTTGTGGTAACTTAGTTGACCAATAATTTTAAAATTACTAACGAGTAAATTAGAAAAAAATCAAAATGACCGCGATATTCACCGTCAAATGAACGAAAAATAGATGTTGGCCTAAATACCAACCCTTTTTTGGTTTGTCGCACTGGAATGCTCAATTTATGATTTTTGCATGATTTTGTGGCCGAAAGACTCATTTCTGATGTTTATTATTGTATCGTAAAATCCAAGATGACCACCATTTTTCTTATTCACCATTAAAATCATGACGTCATTCTAAATACTGAGCAAATGTTAGAATATAATGTAATTAAACCAAGTTTCGAATGCCTTGTAAGCTAATCGTAGGCCTATTACCTAGTGTATTTTCTAGATTTCAATTAAAAGTGTTTTATTGTTATATTATGGTTTAGATGCATACAAAACGCTGGTGGTAATCATTTTTATTCTATTATAGTTTAGTTGCATAAAAAACGCTGGTGGTAACCATAATGAATTTGAAGGTCAAATGTAGTTCATTTTGAGCGAAAAACATGAGACATTTCGTAGCTCCAAATCATGCATAAACTAGAAATTGTACATTTCTTTGTAAGAAAAAAGTAGAAGAGATGTGGTTTTGATGGTCATTTTTTGTTTTGCCAGTTTGAAGGCGAAGAACACTAAATGTAGAACGTTCGTCGATTGATTCAAATTAAGCACACCCATGTATGTAAAAACAAGTGGTTAACAAATTGTACACTTGAATGCCGAGCAAAGATCAATGTTTCTGGCTAAATACATACATTTTTATGAAAGGCTGCAATATTCTTACATCGAAAAATATACACAACATTTCTAAATCTAAATACCACTGAGTGTTAAACAGATACATATCTGGGTTAGAAAACAAAGGCCACATGGAGATTTTTATTGACCATGTTGACTAGTTTGTTTTGTGTCCGATTTCGATTATTTTTACTCCATTGCAACATTCAATACCGGCATATCATTGTAATCTAACTTGAATTTCCATGTGTGGATTGGTAAAGTAGAACAGCAACCACAAATATAACTCTACCCACTAAATATAAGCATTTTGGTGGATTTTGTCCGGAAACGTTTTTTATTTTGGTAATATAAGCCAATGTACTTAGTATAGTTTCTGTTTTTTTTCTTGTAAAGATTTAGGAAAACATCCATAGCATATTTAGTATTAGCTGTGGCTTGGTGAAAGTTGGTATATTCTCAAAATACAAAATCTCACGTAAGGCCAGACGTACGGACCCAACAGTTAGATCTGAGTATCTGACTATTACAACCATTTTACTGCTAATGTTTAATTATTTTGTCATGATGTCGTGATGGATGAAATAAATAGCTTGAATCTTAGAAGAAATGAAAAATATTATGATATTGAGATAGGCCCATAACAGATAGGCCTATGAACATGATTTCGCGTTGTTATTATGCTTATTCATTGGATGATATTACAGTGGCAGTTATATTTGCATTAACATAAAAAAGGTCAATTGACCGTTCGCTTACATGCCAACTTTGACATATTGGTCATATTAATTTTTTATTTTGTATACATTTTTGATGCGGCGCTAATCGGGTATAGTTTGGGTCACTGCTTATGTGTGCACCAAAGATAACGACCACTCAGGGAATAATTGCTTCAGAACAATTGTGTAGCAGTTTAGCATACGGGCATGTGCCAAGCTACTATTCTACATACGAAAAACTGCTACACCAACATATTATAGTGTAGCATTTGCCCCTAATTGTGTAGCAAACTGCACCGCTACACCAGACAAATTATTCCCTGCCACTCGAACCCGTTACCCCGGGCTCTTGAGTCAACCACACTACCAATGAGCTACCCTGGCGCTACAATGGCATTATATAATTATTATAATTCATTTGTAGATGTCGATGTTAAGATCTACATCTTAAGAAATAAGAGTGATTTTATGTAGTTACTGTCGATATTATTATGATTTGCATCGTGTAATTCCTAAATGATTTGTCTGTCTCTATATTAATATAATAAATTATTCACCGTCATTGAAAAGTTGTAGATAATGCAATTTACCAACTGAAAAATATACTCGAAACAAATACTCCAATACTATTTACATTTCAACAACTGTGTTTTTCGAAGTTAGGTCGGGTGAATTATTCCTGTCATTTGTTCTTTTTCCAATACTTTAAAACATCTATAAATTCTCAATTATTTTTTTTCAGTTTGCGTGATAACGTGAATAAGAGAACATAGGCCGAATAAATCATACTGCACTGAAAAATGTTAAAAAAAGCTACTGATTTTTACTCATTTTTTTTAAATTCCATTATCTATGCTATTTATGTCATCGAGACTACCTTCATCGTATTCCTTGACCACGAAAATGTGGTATTACATATAGCACTCAGTACGATACGATGAGTATTATACGAGATATTGTCTAAAAACGTATTTCTCTTAATGGCGACATTTTCGAACGTCGCAAGAAATGACGTTCTATGACGTTGCATTTCACTACACTGATAATAATTTGATGACGTAAGTAATGTAGGCATATTATGCGCGGCAATTCATGAAATGTAACTTATCATAGAAGAGTAAATTAAAGAAAACAGAAAGTTTTTAAAAAATTTCATTGAAATTCATATATGGTACATTTATGCAGGTAAGAAAATATGGTTGTAACCATGGTAACAGAAGGAATTCGAATGAAATTTTACATGAAGTGAGTAAGCATACACTTATGAAGTATAATTTTATGCTATTCACGACAAATACTAACATTTATAGACATTGGGTACACATCACATTCATTACACCTGCTACTAGGAAATAATATTTTAGTTTTTTGCTAAATTGTTACCATGGCAACAATGACGTCTTATTTTGAAAACTTCCCAGGTACGGCATGTGAGACGTTGATTTTCGGATTCAGCGCAAAATTTCCAGTTAGATACAACCTTCAAACCTTTTGGCCCCGCTCGGGACATTTTTGACCCCTGAGCTCCCGGACTAATATATATGCCTATATACATTAACAACACAGGCAACTGACAGTCTAGTGCCTTGACGTGTTATATTTGCCTATTACCTGATTATATGTTTTAGCTCGTAATAGGCCCCTATTGTGATTACGGTTGCCTTTAATTGGCACTATTCAAATCGCATTTTCAGTAGAAATGAAAATATGTACCTACCCTCTTATAACGTCGCTACAGGTGTGATTTTTACGTAATATATTCTACATATTCTACGTGAATATATGGCTGTCAACCTGCACACATCGTCATGAATGTTGTACATATACATGGAGACCTCCACTATAATATTAGTCTGGCTCTGTATTGAACGTGTCTGTGTACGCTGTGCAGCGGTCAATACTTGCCTCCCCCCCCCCCCCCCCCTCCCCCATTATATGAGCAGCAGCTCATTCCTTTGCTGATCGTCATGCGCCGCTCTATCCTTAAAGCGGTGGGTGGGGCAGTAGGCATATCATATGTACCGTTACTGCAGTGTGACAATGACACGTTCACACGATGCTGGTCTAATCTTAAACCAACGTCGAAGAAAGAGTGTGTTAAATACGAAATGTTCACCCGATCCTGATCTAACGTTGGGTCAGCGTGGGAGACAGTGGCCCAACATTAAACCAGAACATGGACGCTTGTGATTTCTGAACACGTGTATGAATCGTCACACCATGAAAATATCTTCAGACCAGACACACCAGGGCTGTTTTTCACCAACCGATTTTGAGGCTATTAAACAAATTGACATATCATCCCCACAATTTAATGCATTGGTCCTTGTGCCGAGACACACCTCTGATAAAAATGCATGCAAATCCGTTCATTACTTTCCACGTAATCCGATGGACAGACAGATGGCCCAACAAGACCACCACATAGCCTTCCTGGCGGAGGTAATGACATGTTATTGAGGGGCCATTTCCAGTCATCTAAGGTCATTAACTGATTAATGAAAATGACACATAAGAGGTAAGGATAGTTTGATGCATGTCCTGTGACCACTCAGAATGTTCAATGTGAGGCACCAAGTGCTACTAAGGTGTCCTAAAATAAATAAGTTCTGATAAACGTGATCAGTTGAGGTCATAAAAAATCACATTCAGTTAAAGGTAGATGAATCACGTCACTACGAGTTATAACTGTATAAGTTCTTCGGTAATAATATCGGCCGACCAGACAATAAAATCCATTATCAGTCAAGTGGACATATTTACTTGTCTGAGAAAAATCTAAATCCACTGATTTACATGTACATGATATAGTTGTTGGTGTGTAGATATTGTTTTAGAACAATCTCATGTCAGCTATCATCATGGACGAAGATTTGTACCATCCCATTATGAAGATCAACGATAGACTGCGGTGGCGGATCCAGAAGGGGGCGCCCCCCCCCCCCCCCGTTCAGGGTCACAAAAACAGAAAACAGTCATATTTGAACATAAAAGGCTGGTAACTAAAACAGTTATCAATTAGTTCAAAATCATGAATGGACGAAGTCTTAATGTCGGTGTGTTGTGAAACAGCTCATGAGAAAGCACCTTTGAACTTGGTTCATCAGCTTATAATTATAGGAAAGCTTTGTTTTGCATCTGAGCAGTGGAGCTTGGAAGAATAAACCTTAAGCAAATACAGTTGGCAATGTTTTTAAAGGTAATGTCAAGTTTTCAGAAGGGTGGTTGTTCTGTTTAAATTGATACTATTCCACAGTGGTCATTGATTGGATTGTAATTTATGATTAAACCAATGTATAAAGATAAATTTAAAATAATATAGGACTACACATTGTGTGCCCTTCAGTCGGTTTCTAGTAGCAGATATATATGTTTATCTACCCTGAGGACATCGCAAGGCTCTGACACAAATACATCCATTTTTAAATAGATTAGTTTTAATACGATCACTGTATTTCGCCAGCTGAACAAGGCCTAGTATTAATAGACGAAACTAGTTGGGCAGACTGGACGTGCCGGGTACTGTTTATCGTCGTGATTTTTTTTATCCAGATGACCTATAAACGTAAAAATCAGTGTATTCAAATTAGTTGAGATGATAATATCAAACCTAATTTGGGGCCTATTATTTTAGAATTTGAAAATCAACGACAACCGCTGATGATAATCATGATAATACATAGGATTCATTGTTGTGTTCGCGGTCATCTTGGACCTTCTGATTCTAAAATATAAATATAAACATCCCAATTAAATGAGAATATCCAGATTTGAATATTTGAGAATATATACTATACCACAATTATTTCAACAATTAAAAATTCACAATGAAAATTGGTTAAAAGTCTAGGCGGTTCTCTTGGATTTGACTTCTAATTAACCTTCAAATGTAAAAACAGATCTGCGTATTCCAATTAGTTCAAATCAATGTGGTGCATTAACTTTTATTTCGGAATTTTCTGAAAAAAATATGTGGCTGATCACTGGTGAACATGTATAGTTTTCATGGTGGTTATCATGGTTATTTGCAGCTATCTTGCCCATTGACTTCTAGATGACATATGGAATCAGTGTATCAATGGAATCAGTGTATCAAAATTAATCACAAACTTCGTATTAGATATTGTAGATATATTATTTCAAAACTTAAAAATTAAGGATGGCAGATGACGGCCATTTTGGATTGATGAAAATTCGCTTTTTTGAAATGTATTTTTTTACATCCATCAAGGTACCATGTGACATATGAATGGCTCAGAGGTAAAGTGATCCAAGTCCAAAATTCGTTTTTTTCTGTTTATGTCATTTTGGGAAAGTTAAATATGTAGGAAAAATATACTAAAATATCTAAGCCATTCGTTTAATATTGCAAGACTTATTAAAGGGACTGGCCCAGGCTAAAATCAATAAAAAATCGGTGATTTTATTTTGGCTTCTTAATATGACCATATGATGTAAACATGTCCATAGACTAGAACTGCACAAGTTTTTAAATTGTTCTGCAAAAATGTTCAGCAATAATCAAGTCTTGTAAATAACTAAACAATTTCTAAAAATTGTATAGCAATTCCAACCGAATGGCTAATTGACATGATGCAATTTAATTGACATGATCACCTAATAGATCTATCAAAGTTTATTCAACAAATTTAAGTAAATGGGTTTATCATGTTTTAAGACGCAGTAGCATAACCAGAGTAGCCTATGTCGTCCATCACAACTAATATCCAATGGCAGCGTAACGATTCCATAATGGCTTGGCGATATAGCGTGGTGATTCTATGTAAGACTTCACTGATGGCAATGCCTGCAATAGATGTGAATAAATTATTTTGCAACAAATTAGTATTCAAATATTTCACAGTAGTATACACAAATAAGAACATGCCTATAACCTACGTGGACTACATATATGGTGCAGCACATCTTTATATGTACATGTATATGGTACATACTTGATGTATATGGTGCCCAAAATAACCTGATACTGTAGAATGCTGATTTTTCGGGGCAATATTTCATAAGAAAGAGAATACGTTTACATCCAGTATTGTGTACTGGATCCTGGCTTCTGTTGGATGCTAACCAATGGAAGCGACAGCACAAAGAAGCGTAATTGGAAATGTCTCTCCTATATTTTGTAGCAGCTTTACAAGTGCCTTTTATGCGTTTGTTCATAAATAAAACACTCAAAGAAATTTATCAAATGCCTACACTTGAATAGTATCTCAAATAAAGCTTATTTTGTGAATTAGAATGGATCTAATACTATTGTAATAGCAAACTTAGGGTTATTTTTAATTCACTTGAAGCTGGCAATTGTGCCATCAATGTCAGCTTCGAATGAATAAATAACTTTCAAGGTAATAACACAACAATAATTATAATGATGATATGGATTTTGTTGAGTTAATGGTCATATCTGACCTTTAGCTTGAGATATGACCTTTAGCTCGCGGTTACGATATCACAATTGAATTTGTATGTGTTTGTATATATTATGGGCACACAATCACCTCGTATGTTAACGGTAGTAGTTTATAGAAAGAAAACCACATATGTCACGCAAACCATTTTTGTGTCAAGTGTCAAAAATAACTACAGATACAATTATCAATTGATCAATGTCAAACCTACCTCGATTCTGTCCATGTATTGTTTCAACTGAGGAAAAGGCCCATAGACGTCCTCATATTTTATTATTCTAATCATATTCAAATATGTGTAGAAAGCAAAATCCACAAATGTGATCTGTAAAAGTAACCCGTCAATATCAAATGTATTAATTTAAAAGGACCCCTTGGGATGAGACATTTTCAATGTTGTCAATTTTGAAAATTTAACTTATATGAAGCCATATTAGCCTACTGATCTGAACTAAAAAAACAAAAAAGTCAAAAAACAATTTTAAAGCACCGAAAAAGAGTGAAATAGTTATATTTCCAGGTCGTATATTGCCATGTAAACAAAACAAGTCAGCAATATGCAGCACTTCATACCACATATTTCCACGTCTTGGCCCAGGAGATCAAAGCAATCACCGCTAATTGGTGTCTGATTGGTGTCTTATAGTCAGGACATGAGGTGATACACCTGCAACACTTATTGTCTGCCAACGCTGGGCCGATGGCATCAACATGTGGCCCAGTGCTGTAGGAACATTCAATCGTCCTTCAGCATGTGTTTAGGTATACAAAAAGTTTGTTTGGGTTTTAAGCGGTTTCATGGAAATATTAATCAGAAATATTTATAAAAATCCAAAAACTCTGAAAAAAATAAAATCATTATCTGGGGAATACACTACTTCATTACAAAACTAAAAACGAAAATTGATGTCATCCTAAGGGGCTGCTTTAATGTTTTCGTCACTTTATCATTTGTCCCAAAATGTTCACCAAGCTCGCATGTGAACAAGTAAATTCGAAAGTTTAGCATTTCACATTATTATTCTATATAAGTTTAACTATCTAAATGAATAATTTAAATTCTAAAATGTATACTATGAGATGATCATGATTATAACATTTAACGTTAGTTTAAGAAATTTACCTTTTCACCAGCTAGCCAAGCTCGTTCACCCAGAAAAGAGACAAATTGTTTGAGATGAGCTGGTAATTTATTTGTAAAGTAAATGTCCTTTATCACGTCCTTTTATGTAACAAATATAAGTTCGTTTAGGGTTTATAGTGCAGCTTCACAACAATATTATCATGATTATAACACAAAATATAAGAAATACAGTATCCTTGAAAAAAAAGTCATTGATAGTTGGGTTACTGATCTTCTCATTTCAACAAAGCCGCGTTGTCCATTTTGACCTACTACACATTCAAACACATGAGGTATTAACATTAAACCAATGTTGCCTGAATGTTTTGTTTGGAGCATGCACAATTAATATCAAAAAATATATTATGAAAATACTTATCAATTTATTAATTATGCATTCGTATCTAACGTTCTTAATGGTGATGATAATTCACTAACTAAAATGAAAAGGCGCTGTCATACAACAGTAAATAAGGTAAGGAAATTGTTGTGTAAATAATTATATTATTTATTATATGTAAGGGTGTTTAATTATTTGTATTAACAACTACATACGACATCCTCGTTTTTGTAATTGTAGCAGAGGTTCACCAGATTCAATCTAAAGTCATCCACTTCCCTGTCCGCCAAATCTACTCTCATACGCTCTTCTTCGGTCAGGTTGTCTGATGTTCAACAACAAAAACATCAAACTGTTATATGCATTAACCCTTGTCGCATTAATGTACCAAATGGCATATTTTCAAAAATCCAATAATTAGAAAAATGGTATAGTCCATCAAAATAAGGACATTCTGGGCTTTCTTTTCAGATATTACACTTAGGTTTTTTATAAAAGCAGATTTTTTCTATTCAACTTGATTGGAATTGCGACAGCAATTCTGCCACACACAGCCAAAAAGCAATAACTGCTTACGTTTTGCCTTTGCAAAGCAGAATTATCATCTCAAATTGAATGAAAATAAGATAAAATGGCGGGGTGCAAGAGGGTTAATAGCAAAAAAGATGGTACGAGGTGAATGCAGTATAAGATGGTCTATTAAACTACGTACATGATATCACTGATGGATGTAATGTTGACACTTAAGATAGCGTGTTAAGTTTTGACAAAACCCACAATATTGAAATAGTAAATGTGAATGCAAAATTTTCAATTACCTAACCCATGTTTTCTGTTCAAATATCGCAGAATGGCGTGACTTTGACTTATTCTTACTTTGTCATCTATGTAATATGGCAACTGAAACATGTAAGAGGAATTTTACGCAATCGTATTTACAAGTTAACGCTAACGTTACTTCTATCACAATCATGTCGGTGTCAATACAAAATACTATCACTCATGTATCCACACGTACATTTGGATTGGTCAGAAGGCCCATTTACAGTTTTGTAATAATCTTCATGACAACCAGAAGCCGATTCTGTCAGAAGGAAAGAGTCGCAAAATGGCGGCTAATCGGCTCAGAAATATATGGAATGAAACCTGTATGTAATTTAAGAATTTCGCGTCTGCATGTTTGTCACCCGACGGATACGGCTCACTTAATATTAAAAGAGTCCACTGCGTCCACTGCGTACGAAAAGCGGGACACATCTGTACCCAGAAAGCACAACGCTGAATACAGAGATAGAGACAACTGGGGAACATACACAAAGCGGTATATAGCTTTAAAATGCATCTACTTAACAAACAATTAAGCCCATTGTTTTTTTTTATCTGCAAACCTGTTGTGTATGTAAATAGTGCAAGCCTGTAACTTCTTTATGATTACAATATATTCGGATCTTAAAATTAATAATAGAACCTCATTATGAATCAAATACATCACATACACCTACATTAGGAAAATCCAATCCGAGTTTAAATTTCTCATTGTACCAGCCATCTTTGTTATATTCAGGGCCTAAAACAACACACAGGAGTGGGGAAGCTGTTTCATTTATCGCTGTTATTGTATGATTCTATAAATAATTATAAAGATAAATATAATTAAAAATATAAAATTTACATAAAACGTATTGTTGACAATTAGAGGTGATTGTCAACAGTTATAATTCTATTTACTGTACGTATTTATGTCAACGAGAAATATTATACATGTACCTGATCCGACATAGTAAAATTTATCCTCAAATTCCTCCTGTACGTAAGCCAGCATCAGTCGAATAGGCTGTGCGTACTGTAAGAATAATATCATACACGTGACATAGTTACATAAATTAATACACACATTTAAATGTCGATATCATACATTGTATACATTATAAGATATGTCCGATTAATAAGCAATTCAACACATCTATATTGAAGATGAGTGTGCTTGGTGGTGCAATCAATATTTTCTATAAAATAAACATCAAAATGAAAATTATTGTAAATATATGAAAGTATGTCATAAACGTCATTGTAGGATTAGATAATACATTTACCCCTTGGAATGGCCAGTATGCTAGAGTGGAAGTCATGCCGTCATCAAACACCTGGAATTAGTCGAAAATAAGCTGCATAACTACTGTCGGATTGTATTCTAAAATACTTCAAATTTACATTTTACTGTTTCATTCTCAGTTCTGGTTACTATCCAGTCAGTAAGTCTATTGATAACTTGGCCTTGTGGGCTCTTTCAATAATAATTGATACTATGAATTAGATCAACATGATTTCCGTAAATGTCGCAATGAAAAAATAGTTCATTGAGTATATGGCTGCTTCCGCCACTATTTCGTCACAAAAAGTAGACAAGGTTACCTTGTGATTCAAAAATTGTTTCTGAAAAATGCTACATAATATTACGGTAAATTGTTATCATAAGAATCATCCACTTTTCACGATTCACCATATTATGATCATACCCTTTTTGCCCATTTGAAAATCAAACCGCCAATCAAGCATATCATCCATGAGTTATCCCCAAAACACAGACTAAAATTATCACACCTAGTTGTCTATTACTTACTTTTTAATCAAACTGATGAAAGTTAGTATATATTACAGCAATGATAAACATCAATGAAATATAAAACTACAAAATATGACCAGAACACACCAAAAGCCTTATGTATACTCATGGTCTCACCGCCCCAAATGCAAACCCCATTAAAACACATGTAAAATGCCTCAACTCCACAGGCCATTTATAAATAATTTGTTAGTAGGCCTAGATACCTTCTCGGATTTCAATTTATTTAGGGTGGTGAGAGCTTGAAGTTCGCTAATCATTGAACCTATTGAATGAGCGATAATTGAGTGTACCGTCATGCAAAGGCCTGAGATCATATTAGACCTATTAAATACCTGAACAGCCGATATGTCACTCCTTTTTGTCCTCAGACCGTGCGCACGGTTCTCCAGATAGGACCGTTTGAAGTTATCTAATGTAAGCCTATTGTCAGTGGAATTGTCTTTACCTTTGACCCCACCGTGCTCACTCGCTATTGTAAGGTCGCGCTTAGAAAAGATATAAAATATAGCACACTACATTGTACCTCACTACCATGATTGTGGTCGGACGTCAAATCTATCGGCTCAAACCATAATCAGGTGACGGTGCAGCTGCCGCTGCATACTTACCGCTGGTTTCAGGTCTGGATGCCGATCGGTATTCGCTGCCCAGTAAACACAAGAAGCTGACCAACTGTTGGTTTCATGTTATAACTTCAGTGCAATCCATTCCAGATCGAAACTGATGACCATTGTTAAACAAGCAGTATTGGCAGAAACAAATAGGCCTACTGGTGGATATTCTCAAAAGTGAAAAAAAAAAAAAGGTTATGAGGAACTATGTTGAAGAGCATCGTAGGTGCAGTTAAACCTTGGAAAAACAATGGAAACGCTTGATGACGAGGCTGAAGAGGCTTAGGCTAGAAAAAAAGTGGGAGATCCCTTACCTCGTTCGTTCTTTGTATCAATAATTAAGATTGTAATACTCACTTGCTTACACAAATATAGCATATGCCGGATTGAACATCTTGCATATTTATACAAAAACATGCAGCTCGTATTTAATGAGTGAATATAGCTTCACGTAGCTTTCTGCAAATCATAAAAATATTGGGACAGGATAGTAAAGCACGAGGTCGGGAATATATTTTACTTTGATTGCATGGCTTCAAGGGTTAATAATTGCTTAGTACCATGGAAAGCATTTAATAATAATAATAATAATAATAATAATAGTAATAAAGACTTTATTTACTGAGGGTACAGATAAAATATACATGTATACATACAAATTGTTCATAAAATAGGCATTTTCATATATATATATATCAACCCACTGAGCGAAGCTCATTTGGCGTGGGGCCCTCATATACCAACGTAACATACAAAATCGCATATTAAAGTATACATAACTATATACAATGTTATATAACAAAAAAATATCTTTTTTTTTAAATTACACATATGATTATACTATACCTACAAATCATATGTTATTTTACATCAATAAATTATTATTTAATTATATTTAAATCTTAACAGTTGCATTTAATCAATTATATTGTACAAACATTGAATAGATATATTTCACTTAGTTAAGACGATCAAGTATATATATTATGAAGCAATATAAAACGTACATACTTATCTGAACATTAACATGCACAATTATTTTGAACTCACTTTACCATTCGCATGGTGTTCTAATATACAAGCTATTGGCTATGTAAGACTACGTATATATGCACAGATATAATCATAGATATCTATATATAATATATACATTGCTGCATAACTATCTAAAATTTACGTAATATTTGAATATTGCATACACATGCAAAACACAATACCGGTTGATTAAAATATATACATGGGCATGATTGATTATAGAGAAAATAAACAAATATAGGGTAGACCGGGGTAAGATGACGCACGGGGGAAGATGACTCTCAGCTATAACCCCACCTGGTGAAGTTATCATAACTACTTAATAATATTTTTCGACACTGGTTATCACGACACAATTTGTTTGGAAGAAAATTAAAACATTTTAATCCCGTGTTGAATTTTGAAAGGTGCGTGAGAGGGTGATGTTGCGGAAACAAATTTTCAGTGTATATTATTATATTTTTCAAGTAATAATTCTTGACTTATTGCTAAAGCTGTCACAAATTCACAACATACACCATACAGAATACAGTGATATTGATTGGGAGTATTAGGCCATGGCATAACAGCAATGCTGCGCTCTTGAAGTCTATGAGGCTTTCTAGGATGTAATTTATATCGACAATTTTAATTAACAATGCGTCATCTTACCCCACACAAAATGGGGAAGATGACTCACACTTGAATTTTTTTTCTCAATCTATGTTGCCAAAATAACTGATATAAAGGTATGTAATTTGTGTAATTAATAGCATGAGTGAATTACTTGGAAAAAAACCCAAATGGTTTAACATCTATTTAATAGAAATTTTATATTAATCATTTTTTGTGATACCGTATGATTTTAAACACTATTGCTGGGGGGGGGTAACAGATTTTCCCTTAGAATCTGGCACCAATAAATTAATAAGAATTATTACACCGTCCCATTTGCAATAATATGAGCATGATTGCACATTAACATTTTAAGTCCTGATGTTTAGTTACCCCCCCCCCCCTCCCAGCAGACACAAGACGTTGAATCAATGTTGGTTCAACGTAGTAGACGATGGACCAACGCTAAACCAACATTGATTTAAGGTCTTATGTCAGCTGGGTTATTACTTATTGCTGTGTTATATAATGGCTTTGCAATACAAAGGCCTGCATTAAATAAGTCCAATTCAACGATTTCGTTTGTATTTTTTTTGCATTTCCAATATTTTTCACACGTAATCTATATTGACCTTGAATAGTCCATTTACGTTTAAAAGTACATTTTGCTGCAATTTCAACAGATATGAGATCTAGGCATATTATTGCAATAAGAGAATAAAAACGCAAATATTATGGCAATATAAAAGAATAACGATATTTTCAATACAAGAAACTTGCTGGAACATTCAAATAGCATTGCAAATGCGTTTAGTTTAAAATCGGTTAATTCAGGGTCTAATTTATAGCAGCTGATCATCTTACCCCTGACATAACTTCATCTTACCCCAAATTGGCGGGGTAAGATGGCGCGGGATATTGATAATATTACATTGCTATAACTTTTTCCAAAAGGTGTTTACCCAAAAAATAATTTTGCTAAAAGATGTAGGACAGCCAAAAGTATTTCTAAGAAAAATAAGTTATGCTAGATAGCTTGCCCATTTTTAAAAATATAAGAGTATTTGCTTACATGTGCCGTTTTCCCCCGGTCTACCCTACATTAACAAATGATCAACATTGGGGAAAAAGAGAGCACATGAAAATTACCGACTAGCATGATTGAGAAATGATTTGAATTCTGTTCTAAACTGATTACTTGTTTTAGCTTTGCGGATCTTATTGCAGAACGAATTCCATATTTTGGGTCCAGTGTATCGCAAACTTTTTGGGTGTGCTTTTGGTGTATGTAGTTTATTGTTTGTTTTTTACCTTAGTGAATGTTGTGTATTTATGCATGCAGACTGAAACATGTTTGTGATGTAAGATGGCGTTTTGTTATTTGTCGTTTTAAAAACCATAAATGCTTACCGCTCATGAGTAATTTGATCGAATGTCTGCCACCGAAGCTGGGAAAATAAAGGTGCTGAAGGAGCATAGCTTCATGCCATTTTTGAACAGTTTGGAGCATTGTATATACACAACCTCTATGACAGGCATCCCACCCGGCCAAGATGCGCTACTACTGGATAGAGCTAGTGAACCATCGTGGTCGGCCCTCATAATTATGTTGTAGGTATGATGAACAGTCGCAAAGGACGAGAGTGCATCATCCAGGAGAAGTTGCTGATTCTTATTATACCCCTTTGCCATAAATTGCAACACGTAAATCAAAGTCACTTTGAACGAGTTTCAGCAGCACAACAAACGACAATTGAACGGCAAATGTATATGCGAAACACTCATTCACTTCAACAAAACTGATAAACCAATTGAGTGTCACTACCACAAAATATACGCAGCGTAATCAAATGATAAAGATAACTTGATAACAGCCGACCGAGAATGTATTCCAGGGCAGGCCTATTAGCAATAAATTATTTTATTGTAGTCCATGCTAGGACCATGTCATGTCTTCACACTATATGATGTTAAATTAACAATTTCCATAAATTAAATATACTACATGTGTATACACGATTATTTAAAGGTTAAATTGTTTCTCCTCATATTTTGATATTAAAATTATCTTTGGGGTTGATAAAAAGTATTTTGTGGTATTGGAAAAACATTATACTCTTATTCTCTTGATTTTTAATATTTATAATGCCAAGAACAATTTTTCCGTCGATTTGATATGTTGCACGACTATTTCAAAGTAAAAATTGTTTTTTCTTACAATTGATACCAAAATAGTCTCTATATGTCAGAAAATGGGTTTTGGAGTGTTAGAAAATATCAATAATAATTTTTTCTCTTCTAATGTTAGGAATAAAATTTCCATCAATTTGATATGTTACACGACTATTATGATTTTTTTCTTATATGTTAACCTCAACCCGTTGACGAGATTATTATGCTACTGCTCTGTTTCTGAAACGAGATTTTTTTATGACGTCATAGTTATCTCATGCAATCAAACCCGGAGATCTCCGGGCCTTGTACCTGAATGGTCCCCCTGAATCACGGAGATCTCCGGGGCTCGTCACAAACGGGTTAAATTGACCAATAGCGATCAAAAAATGGCTTCGGTGTGTTTCAAAATGTTATTTGTTTTCTAATTAGGTTATATTTCATAAATAATTTCGCTCATTTTTGATGTGTTACACGACTAGTAAAACATGCGTGTTAAAAATAAATAAATCAATAAAATAGTTCTAGGGGTCATGACATCTTGGAGTCAAAAAAGGGCCTTAAAGATTTAATTAACACTGAATTTTATATCACCCTACACTATTGACATATGTTTATCGTTGAATCATTTCTGACCGTGACGTGGCGATCTCACTCACTGCAGCGATATCACACACTGCAGCCCCATGTTTTTAAAATATACACGCCCCCCCACACGCTGACCTGCTGAAAGCGTACATGGGCTGTCAGCAGGCTAGCTTCTCAATACATATACAGTGCTCAGACAGTATAGGCCTACCAGCTGAGTTAGATACGATGGACTGATATTGACCGTAAAAACGATTAGCCTACCTTCATACGTTTTAGCAGTAATACTATATGCTTGAGCAGAGCAAGTAAAATTATAAATTTGACCGCATAACCGTTGTGTAACAGTAGTTAGACCAATCTGATCATAAAAGCAAGAATGGTTTACACGGTGGCATACACAACAGTAGGCTAACTGTTACTGTTGTTTCTAAACGTAACTTAATTTGATACCACTGGTGTACGGCTATTGACTTGGCTCAAAACGAAGCCTCCCTTCAAGTATTGTCTCGATTCGAGTATCATTGCGTGATCCAGTCTGAGCACTTAAAAATCAAGAATGGTCACTTGCAAATGTATACATGACATCCTGACCTTATAAAACCATCTCCTGCCATGTCCATTTCGAGACTAACACGACCATATCCTGACTTATCATATTATACTTCATCTTGACTTCACAATGTTACATCCCGACAGACAAATGTCATATCCTCACATAAAAAGTCATATTATGATGGTAAACTGTCATACCATGTCATTATAATATCATATCCTGATATTATATATGCAATATTATGACAACAAAATGCCACAATTGTAACGCTGAACCTTCATAAATGACATTATAATTACATATCATGTTATTATAGTTAATATAAAGGCATGCATGACTTAATATTAGAAATAATGTCATTTTATGACATTTCCGTTCAGCTTGGTATTTGTGTTTAAATGTAGTTCCATGCTAATAACACATGAATATGTTCCTGAACTGGGGAGAGTAAAGATACTAAATGTGTAACTGCGAAAAAAAATCGTCGATTTAAAGACGCTCTTTGTAACAGGCCATAGACCGTGTATACCATGATTAGGCTATGATTAATTGATTACACATGTAGGCCCTACTGTATATTTATCCTATTACTTTATGATACATGCATATGTGAAAAGTTTGGGATATTGTATAAATGGCTCTGAACTTGTACGGTTTATCTTCATTGATATACCGAAAACTAATTAATATTAATTATTAAATATTAATTCAAAACAAACAAAACAATCAGGTAGGCCTAATGTATACATCTGCAAGTGACCACCCACTTATTCTTAAACTTTATAATGATATGCGCTAATTTTCTGTCATTACATTTGTCTTGTGTCCATTTTTCGAAATAATATTTTTAAATCTTGAATGAAAAATCTCAAGAGAAAATGACTCCTCTCTCACCCTTCAATGAATCCAAACAAAGTTAAATCCGAACTTTTGTAATAAAAGTTTCACGTCGTTTGCCCGCGTTTTCCGCCCATTTTCATCTAGTTTTTTTCAACATCCTATAATAAGCTTTTGGCTTTCTATGATCAGGAAGCTTTTGCTTGAGTATTTTATAAATTGGGTTTATTTTCCGTTTTTTGTGCACCAACCACAAAATATCCATACAGATATTCAGGATAAGCGCCACCTGGGGAATAACTATAAACAGACTTAGAGTGAACTACTATCCGGTTGTGGCTCAAAACTCAGAGGTACTGGATTCGAATCCCGGTCGGCTCGGATGTTTGTCATCGAGGTTGTGCATATATGGTGTTCCAAACTGTTCAAAGTCTTGGAATGTGCAGTGCTGTCTATGGTACCGCGCAATACAAAGAACCGGGGCAGTCCCGACTTCGGGCTTCCTTCTGTCGCGATTATGCCATGATTGTGAATAGAAAGCGACGTAAAGCAACTTTGACTCACTCACCATGCCTTTTTGAAGGGTTCAAAGGCAGACAATCAAGTGAGATCCAAATCACTCACCTAATCCTTGGTTAAAGGATGTAGGTCATATGCACTCTACTGTCCACTCAACACATCAACAAATAATATGGTCCGTTCACTTTCATAAATCAACACATTATTTATCTATAGGTATACACATCTTTCTGAAGCGCGGCGTGTCGTGGTGTTTGGTAGATCCAAATCATAACAAAAATGTTAAAACAGTAACCTTGGAAATGTGGCTCAATTGGTTAAAGAAACTCTTTGGGGTGAGAATTTTTTTTAATGTTGACAATTTTGAAAATTTACTTCATATGAAGCTATATATCCTACTGATCCTGAAAAAAATACAAAAACATAAAAAAAAATATTAAATTACTGAAAACGACTAAACTAGTTTTATTTCCAAGACGTATATTGTCATGTCAACAAAACTGCCCTAGATAACCACCATCTCAGACGGCATGATCAAAACACCACCACCTGGTTGCATCAATAGCTGCCGCCCTTAACACCTGCCTAATTGGTGTGGGAACGCGATGATCGGGGGTCCCCCCACAGCACTGATAATCTGCTCAACGCTGGGCCGACGGCATCAACTTGTGGCCCAATGCTGAGCTAGCATTCAACCATCCTTTAGGTCAATACACTGGTATGTTTGGGTTATTGCCGGATTCTTAAAAATATTGTTATATATATTAAGAAATGTTTTTGACAATCTGAAAAATCTGAAAAAAAATAAATAATTATCTGTGGGATACACTACGAGAATTGATGTCATCATACTGAGTCGCTATGATTTAATATTTAGAAATATTTGTTAACTGTTTATGGACTAACCATTGCTCACTTCCCAGCTATATACAAAAGACTGAAAATGTAGATCTTTCAACAGAGCATCTAGCGACTACCCAAATTTGTTGAGAAAAAAATGAACTTTGAATATAGTTCGGATCATTTATTTGTTAATATATATACTTATTTGATGTAATATTTAATGCACAAAAATATTTTTTGATTAATACAGCATAATACAATAGTATTCACATTACCAATGATAATCTGTTTACAAAAATATATATTTAATATAATATAATATATCATAATGATAATGTATATATATGCACATTTTATAGAATATCAGAATATCACATATATAGCTATAAATATATCAACAGAATTGTCGATAAAGTATTATTCGAAATATCTTACGTTACGTATCAAATCTGGAATAAAACAAATAATACATAATAAACATATCATTATATAATTGGTTATCATTACGATAGCTCGTGCGAACTAATCATGCTAATCGACCAATATAATGATGATATGTCCCTATTTAAATAACAAATGAACGTCGGACGATGATTAGCTGATTTCCATGTGACTGAGTTTTTCACAGTCAATTTGTCAGAGGCAGTGTACTAGACTTGGTCCAACGAATAAAAATCTGTGAATTTGCTCATCACAGTTCACACAAAAAACATTGAGAATTAAACAACAAAAGTCAAACTTTTTATTGATTAAAAGATTGGTAGCTATAATGTATATGATTTTGTATTATAATCATTTTTCTTTGTGAATCTATGCCAGAATTATAAATACTATGATATTATAATGGTGCCATAATTTCAAAAATAATGAAACAATCTGTAAGATAATAGGCCTACATGTAACAGTTTAGCAGATGGCGACTTGTTTTAAATGATGCCTCGGAACGAAGTAGACAACAGTGAACTAATTTGATTTGTGATCTGTCTGTACGTGTAGACAAAAAAAAACAAATTGCTTTCTTTGACTTTCACAATCGCAGACGTAGAATACTGAAACAATTTATATGTCAGCCTGTTGTAAATGCGAAGACATTAACTCTTAAAGCGCTAAACACGACCATAGTCGTGTTTAGTTTGTTTTATCAGCGGATCAAATCACTGATATATTAGGAATGAAATGAGTGTGTAAACAAGATTTGCACATATTGGGTGTCAAATTAACCCTTTAACCGCCGGTACCGCATATACTCGGGTTTTCATTTTTTATTGGCACCACATTTTTAATATGTTAAAGATAAAATGTGACATCAACCAGCAAGATTTGAAAAGATTTGACCTCCATTTTGTCAAATCTGAATAATTTTCACTCACCGAAGTTGTGGTTCGCGTCAGCGAGACACAAATTCAAGTGGGTGAAAATTCAAATTGATTTGGCGGTTAAAGGGTTGAACAAATGTGAGTAATTCACATTCACTTGAAGTTGTGAGTTGCGGTAGCGAGACACAACTTCAAGGGGGGGGAAGTTTAATGTAGCGCTTAAAGGGTTAAAAATGGTCGACCATAACCGTGACGACAAGAACACAATGTAGGTACAATCATCACATATCATTGACGGGTGACACTGTTCACTTTATTACATCGTACATTGGCTACATTAAAACATCGCTTCCCAGCAAACCCAAAACATCTGTATAACATTTGTACAACGTCGGCACAACGTCTTTGACGTTGGTCCAACATTGTACAAATATTATACAAATGTTTGTTTGCTGGGTTATTTATGTTATTAGAATAGCTGATTAGAGTACCTATATCTCCCGGTATCACCAACCACGTGGCGTTATCTGGAATAACATGTTAATCAAACAACCTAGTCGATTACTAACTTTCACATTAATCCCACCATGCTATACACGTTCATTTATTCATTTTGAAGATGGCAATATACATGGGCCGGTATTATCAAAGTAATTGAACCAGATATTAGATGTGCGAATGGTCGAGAAGGCCATCTCGATCAATCGCACGCCTAAGATCTGGGTACTGTCGTAAAAAGTGTATTTAGTCCATTTCAATGAAAAACGAATATCTTCGATGTGGAGATGTTTCTTCTGCAGGTTCATACGCCTCATTCTCGTGTACTTCTTCGTGTTCTTCTGCTTCAGAAGGAGTATCCATTGCAAACTGTTCAGTGTTCAGGTTGTTATAAGAGACGTCGTCCATGTCGACTGCCATGCTCAGCCTAGGCAGTAGTCCAGGACCACCAGCTTGTACCAACAGTACTTCCTCTATCAGATGAGGTCGGGGGTCACCAGATTTTCTGTTTTGCAGGATTCTTTGATTTCTATTCTTGTCCAGTGATGAGATGGGGTTCACCTTTCTCCTCTTGTTGTCCCTCTTATTGAAACGTGGCAGCATGAGGCCACACACGGCATCTGGTAAAGTCAGCACCATCAGAACAAACATAGAAAAGGCCAAACATAAGTTCTGAGGCGTTTCCTCGCAGTCATCGCTCATGGCGATGGTGTCCCTCTCAAAATCAATGTTTATATTTTCCAGTGTCACATCCATGCGACCGCCAGTATCCTTGTAGCTGGGAAGGGTTGCCTTCTGCTCCCAGGTGTGGTGCCTTAAATTGAAGAACCGCATAGAGAAATAGCCACAGCCTTTTTTTTCTACCATTTTGTAATGCTTCCAAATATCTACAAGAAAGACAAAACCATAGTGAGTGTGTACCATCATGCCAAAAAAAATAATATTCATCGCATTATTAGAATAATGTACTGCTTTAATGAAGTTTACGTTGATATTCCGGCGTATTCGTGTTATATGGTGTGAGATTCTAGCACAACTATCAGTATATACACGATATAATATTGTATGTTTGTGATTTTAAGGAGGTATGATCGAGGATTCGAAGAAGTGGATAATGAATACTCGTTAAATTGAAGAAAGTATATAATCAGGGTCTATTAGCACTTGAATATTATAAATTATCGTACCAGAAGTTACGGGCTTCCAACATCCGATACAGATGCCCCAATCTCCCTCGTGATCACGTATTATCATGGCTTTTTCTCCAATGGTTTCATCAATTGTTGGACACTCAATACTGTTCACCTGCAAGTATAAACGGTTTAGCAGTTTTCTTTATATATGGTAATTTGTGCATATGTGTAATTTGTGAATATGTTAGGAGTGAGAAGAAAGTACAAAACACATGCAGGCCTATGGCCTATTTCAACCCTGGGTCAATGTCGTGGTTTGTCGGCGTGAAGTCAAATTAAAGTTCTCATTGAAAATCGAATGGGTGATAAGAAACAGGTTCTGTAACATGTAAAACTCACTGGGAATAGCCTTAGTTCGATGTTACACTTTTATTAGGGCGCCTCGCCATCTCGACGTTTCACATCACAGACATTTCGCATCATATTATGTATGTGTTAAAACGTAGGTAATGAAGTGCAAAGTCAATGCCGTTTTAAAACCAGTATCATATTTACAATAACAGTAAATAGTAGCAATCCAGATATATGACACATTTAAAAGTGAATTAGAAAAAACCCGCATGTAATAACCAGCATATGACAAGCTGATAATTATACAAATAATTATGTGATAAGCTGATATAAAACTTGATTAAATATCATCGATGTAAGAATTGACTCAGCCTACTGTCGTATTTGGAATTTCAAACACTGCACAAATAATGCTATCAATAGGTATGCAGATGACAAACTGATAAATAAATCGTTATTTCATGGACGGCAGAAAGTATGTGCAGATTTGTACGTCATTACATGGCTAAAAATGTTTTATTTTATGTTGAATAGGGAATGATGAGTGAATTTAATATACGTTTTAATATGCCGCTTAATCATGTTATTATGCCATTTTAACAAGCGTATTGCATTACAAATATAACAATAACATTATGGCTAAAATAACAATAATAAAACATTCAGCACAGCTTTAAAATAATTATACTAGATAGCTAAATCTGAGCTCTCAAGCAAAAGTTGTCTTTATATCATAAAATACATATTTCCGCTGGCTGCAATTCTTTTTCATTAAATGTGTTTTCTTGTTATGATTACATAAGTCCATAGTTAAACTTTACCTGTCTTGCAGCTGGTAGTATTTCAGGTCCCACTAGGTAAGATATGGCTGCCACGTTTTCTTTGTAAAAAACTTGAACAGCAGCATTTCCCTCAGCGAAGAAATGCATTACGCGACAGAAGAAATGACTAACTCCAACATGGTTGTATAATCTAGAAATTCACACACAATTAATGTATGTCAAAACAAAGTTGATACATGTAAGTATTGCTCAAGCTCCAGATATCAATTTGTTTAATGTTTATATCTGTATATAGGGCCTATACTAGACCTACTTATATATTTTATGAAATAACTTTACGACATGTACCTGTATTGACCAGAATATTTATTGACATAGGCTTATTTAATACATTGTCCCTTCAACTTTACTCACTAGTATTACAAATCATAATATTATGATTCGTACTACTATTAGTATTAAAATTATTACTGTTGTAGTGGCAATGTATCAATAGACCTATATCAAAATAAAAATGTACAACTATCAAAACATATCGTGCGTAGCAAACACATGACATTAATGGCTCAACGTTGAATACGTTGGATACTGTCATAAAGTCGCTGCCTCCTGTTTGAGCTTTAACCGCCGGTCCCGATTATTAGCACATTAAATACCAACGTTTGAATATGTTAAAGGGACCCCTTGGGATGAGACATTTTCAATCTTGTCAATTTTGAAAATTTAATTTATGTGAGGCTATATAGCCTACTGATCCTGAATAAAATAGAAAAACATGACAAAAACAGTTTACAAACACTGAAAACGACTAAACTAGTTTTATTTCCAAGACGTATATTGTCATGTCAACAAAACTGCCCTGGATAACCACCATCTCAGACGGCATGATCAAAGCAATCACCTGGTTGAATCGATAGCTGCCACCCTTAACACCTGCTTAATTGGCCTGGGAACGCTATGGTCGGCGGGGTCCACCCACAGCACGATGGTCTGCTCAACGCTGAGCCGACGGCATCAACCTGTGGCCCAATGCTGTGCTAGCATTCAACCATCCTTTAGGTCAATAGACTCAATGTTTGGATTATTCACGGATTCTTATAAATATTATTATATATATTAGGAAATGTTTTTGAAAAGCTGAAAAAATCTAAAAAAAAATGAAATAATTACCTGTGAGATACACTACAAAATTAAAAACGAAATTGATGTCATCATGATGAGTCGCTTTAAAAATAAAATGTGACATCAATCAAAATTTCAAAAGCATTACCTTAATGTCAAATCTGAGTACGTTTCACTCACTTGAAGTTGTGAATTGCGTTAGCGACACACAACTTCAAGTGGGTTAAAATTCCAATTAAATATTTTCGCGGTTGAAGGGTCAATACCCTATGAGAAGTCAAGAAAAAAAACTCTTTCGCGATGTTCATTTTACGTGATCAGGTAATATAAGTTCTAATAATAAAAGGCATTAACATAATTCTATCTGAACATTATTTTTAAATAATTGTTGACAAAGCTCATCAAACCTCGTCAAAGTGAAATAAATTGTATATAAAATTATATAAAAATAATTTCTATATGATGAAGAGAATTATTTCCGAATATGTATTTCAACTAAACTAAAGTTATTGATTACACTAGGTTTCTTTCACCATGTTCACAGTGCTCTTTTTGTTTTGCTATTAGATCGAACTATATTTCTTCACTAACCTGTGTTCGGCCATTATACAGTCTCCAGCATTTCTCAGAGTACTTTTCGGATGTGGTATTGTGTCAAAAACTCGCCGTATATTGTCATCCTCAATGTCAGATATATTGTTACTCGTGAACTCGGATACGTCGGGTGTTAGTATGTAGATACCTCTCACTGGCTTGGATGTACTTGCGTTGAATGACGCTGTCCAATTTTGATTATGATTTTTATTCCGCCCTTTTGCGGAGAGCTGTATGTCTGAGGAATGGGTGACAGCTGACACAGATTCCTGAATTACATGGTCTATTTCTATTTCATGTACTGCTTTGCGTAGTGTGTTGGACAACAATGCACATTTATTTGTTTGGGTAATAGAGAGCAATAAAGAATGATGCCTCCCGTTGTCAAATTCAACTTTAGCGGGCTTCTTCAACGGGTGTTTAACATTAATAACTTTGCTAAAAAAGAACGTTTTCATGTTCTGTTCATCAAGTTTGCCCATCTTCAACAGGAACCGTCCCTTCACATCAGCGCCGGTGATATTCAGATCATTGATCAGCAAGCTACACTCTTTTGTGGCGATTTCGTTGTTTTCTTCTGCCGTCACCACATGTAGCTGACTGGTTTCCAATTCATCTCTGTACCATGTACCTGGACCGGCGAAATCTTTCCCAGTCCATCTCTTCCATAGTGCTCTTGCTTCAGAGTCTCCATGGGAGTTGAGTTTATTACCTGTTGGTGACGGATTTATTACTAAGTTATCATGGATAAGAGGGGTTCCAATGGTACGTGACATGTCTATGCCATACAGCACTGGGTGCAACAAATGGGAGTGCCACATGAGCTCTATGTCATAAGTGGGTATAATAAACAAATCGGGTTGCTCTTTTTTCAAAAATAAAAACTTTTTATACCGATCAAAACTCCATGCCAGGAATTGATGTTTTCTATAATGTAATAATGATACCTGAAAATAGAAAGGTATCTGTGTAGTGGAAGCATCAGCGAGGTTGTAATGTTTGCACTGTGAAGAGTAATTATCCAGGATTTCTGAATTAGTTGCACCCATTGTCTCGAAAGGTTGATCTGTGTATGTTTTCTGCCAGAGCTCTCGCGTTCTGCTCATGGCTTTAGCTCTCTCGGGTTCCGCCAGCAATGTGTGATCAGGAACACTGTACACCAGGCTGTTACAGTCCATCTGGTACTGCTTAGGTGACAACATATGGCAGATCCAGATCCAATAAACGTCCAACGGGGGGATCAGCTGCTTCTTTTTCACCGCATTCCATTCGGTCTTTCTCTGAATCTTGGAAACCATCGGCAACCAGAAAACTTCGTACCTCCAAATGGCATTTCTGATGACCGCATTTGATTTTAGATTGACATTTTGATGAATTAATTTTAATGTATCCACATAACGTTTTGCTGCCTCAACCATGTCTGGACTCACCAGGATGGAGCGGTCACTGTATTCGGATGGCAATGTCCCCATGTTAACATTCCCTGCCATGATAGCAGATAAAGTGAACAATCACATCTGCATGGTTAACTCACCATACTTGAGTATTTGTGTAATGACCAAATGTGCTATAGAACTGTTTTCGATATCATTGTGGAGAAAAACATTTTGAAACTCCTCCTGTTGCCTACAACATAAAAAAACCTTTCAGTGCGTGACCGACTTTAGACGTCAGATTCTGACCTTTAAATTGTGACCACTGAAAGAATTAAAACTGTATAATGCAGTCCTCCATTTCTAAGGAGCGCGATGGCGCTGGCGCTCCTCTTGCGCTCCTTAACCAAGTGAAAGGAGAGCAATAAACAGCGCTCTTGGCGATCACCAGAAGTGAAAATTTTGAAGCTAAATAAGCCCAAAAAATCACTTAAAGCATGCTTTCCACGCCACGAGAAGAGTTCAATGCTCTCCTAGAAATTTTCAGGAGAGTATTTTATAGCTCTCCTCCTATTTCCATATGTGAAGGACTGATAATGGCTGTAGACCCATAACATAGGTATTTAATAGAAGCGGGGAAAAGCTAACTAAGACATTTATGATGACGTCGAATTGAAAAAAACATTGGGTTATACAGAAATATTTAAGCGTTCTTAGTATTTCTTACATTACCCTTTAGACTCCCTAAAAAAATGGCATAATATCCTACACCTAAGAGTTTTAAAACTAAAATTGGTATGAAACCGTTTTAACAATACATGGTGAATTATTTTAATTTATTATTTCTAATAAAAATAATAGTCATCTTGATCCACTACAATTATTAAGTCGAAAATTGCGACAGCAGTTTGTAGCTTGTAGTAGATAAAGGGTTCAATCATAGTAAATTCAGATTTAAGAGGATGACGAGATTTAGCTCCTATCCCATTTAGTAAAGAACAGTTAAAACCATTGTGCAATTGATCACATTCGATTGTTATAATGATAAATCCGGTAGGTCCATGGGCGCAGCCAAAATATTTGGACCATTTGCTATTCTGTGTGCACCATTCTATTTTTTGCATTAACTACAATTGCCTACATTGGATTTAACTCTAATGAATATAAAAATAAAAGTTGAAAATACTCTCAGATAAAAACGAAATTATGTGGAGAATTCTGATAACCCCTCGACCCATTTGGTTAGGCCCATTAAAGGCTGATCCAGTGACCAGTGAAATTTCATCTGTTGTTGAAAAAGTGCCAATAAAACACGAAACAAATTTGGATTAGAAGAGTTAAGTTTGCAAATCATTATGCTGCATTCGTGATGAATGAGATCATTGATGTCATTTCTACGCTTGAGTAGCACATAAATACTTCAAATTCATCCATCGGACTACTTGTTTGTACTTACCCGTTACGTACCAGCAATGCTGGAATGTAGGGGAGGTGAGGAATCCAAATCATTCAATCTTTTTCATGAATTCCTAGTAGGGTTTCATCCTGGCAGTGATTTATTACCACTAGCTATCCCTGTAACATCAGTGTGCTAGAACAGTTCCTGTTTTTACGACATTTACCAGCAGTCAGTGGATACAGATATAACGCCCTCTCCCATCCGTACACACATTCTTGTATTACTTACTTGAGGTCACGCGCTCCGTTCACGGTTGGCTTGCCATGCGCGCCCCAGTCACCGGTTCCCCGGCAGACGCAAGTCGCTGAACCGGCGCTGTTTTATTGTTGGGCCAGCGTCGGCGATGCTGGCCCAACGATAAAACAACGCCGGTACAATGTCTCCTGGTTGTCGGGCAATTCCCGGGGCTTATGACGATACTGCACGTTTCACGGTTCACCGTCACCATATGCCATGTAGGCATATTATATACCTTATTGTTGGCTTTCACTCGGGGGGGGGGGGGGGGGGGGGGGACTCGTTTCCGAGCATTCGGGTTAGACGCGTGTTCATGAGGACACAGATCAAATGATTAAATTATTAGTCATTTTTGGGAGCTCAGTATACCACAACTGACTATTCAGGGCTATACTACACTGCAGGGTCAAACGGCAGTAATGGGGCTACCATTTGCTTTTCCGAGGGGGGTGGGGTATCGGGAGTATTTGATAAAATGTTATTATTTTTTAACCAGCATTTGAAAACAATTACTTTTTTACAGCCAGCCTCGTAGCCTCGCAGATATTTTTTATTAAAAAAAAATGTACATAGAAATTTTTTTAAATACAATTGACATGTAGGTGAGCTAAGCGAGGCAGAAAAGTCAGAGAAATTTGCCACAATTCTCTACGGGTGTAGTCCTACATGCCGTAATATTATTATATAGCGCCAAGCGGAGCATGATAAAATGTAAAAGTATGCATTTAATTATTTAGCTTAACAGTTATTTCATTTTTTTCATGACGATTATTGTTTTCTGGAAGGCTGGACACACTATTATTTCTTTACAGCATGTTATGAATTCAATTATTTATTTCAAAAATACTGTTGCCCCCGAAACTCGAATGAAATGATTGTTTGAAAAGAGCCTTGGATACATTATACGAAGATTTACAGGATATTGATAATTCTGAGTTATACCTTGATGTACGGTCAGAGTGGTAACCATTCTAAACCGCTTCCCTCACACCCCGCTAATAAAACAAAACAATTATAATTAATTATAGCGAAGACACCGAATAAACCCTTTAACCGCAAAATGATTTAATCTGAATTTTCACCCACTTGAAGTTGTGTCTCGCTGACGCGATCCACAACTTCAAGTGAGTGAAAATTATTCAGATTTGACAAAATGGAGGTCAACTCTTTTCAAATATTGCTGATTGATGTCACATTTTATTTTTACCATGTTTAAGAGGTGGTACTTAATGTGCTAATAAGAAATAAAAACCCGAATATATGCAGCACCGGCGGTTAAAGGGTTAACAAACGAGACTAAATGTGAAGTCCAGGTGCGTCTTTGATTATATGTCACTAACAATAAATGTGTTCAATGCGAAGAATATGTATACCGTAGTTAACAGTTGGCACCGGAAAAACTAGAAGTTGGCACAATCTGATAAAAATTGCTATAATTATTGTGGGACCTCACTATCATGAGAGAAGCGTTCAATTGATGACCATCACTTTATTTTTAACAAAGCATGGAAGCGTGACGTAAAAAGTGTTATATATCACAATAGAACCTGCTACCAGTTATGGCGCTGTGAGAGGACGTAAACCTGTTTTGACGTGTACTTGCTAGTTGCGAAACAAGTCACTGTCATGAACCAAAATAACTCATATTGGGTCCTGTTAAATACAAATTTCCACGGTGAAATGAGTGGGTAATACTTTAGGTCACGTTTGTGCACATAGAGGCTAAACTGTGCCAAGAGAACCTCCATAGAGGATGGTGAATACATCAAATCCCAATACCTTTAATACATTACCTTCAGACCGAGCACGCTACCTCTCGGTAACAAAGGCTCCCCACGATATTGGTTTCGTGATTCATGGTGTCCATGTTTTATGTTATGGTACAAAAGCCCAGTGACTTGAATCTTTCTATTTCTGAGTTATTATATAATCATAATACAAAAGCCAGAATTTTTAAGTCAGAAATCCTAACCTGAACATGATGCAGTTTGAATGTTGGACCGTCAGCTGAGGAGTAAATGTAGAAGCTGACTGCAAAGTCGCTAAAGACTCAGAATATATCATAATAATCTATATTTTTACCTCTACCAACAATAAATTACGTTTGCTCAAGTGAAAATAGCATCAGTTGGAATTTCCCCATTATTCGCCAGAGCCCTCATCTAGTCCTCGTCGGGAACAGACTCGACAAAATTTATGACAAACCAGGATTTAGAGCTACCATCTCCTGCTGCCATCTACCGAATAATAGGTAACACAACCAGCAAACGACAGGCATATTGCTCCAGCGCTGGATTGTGATGGAAAATGAACCGATGAGATATCTTTCTTACAAGCAAATAAATTTCAGAAGCGTGTTCAGTAATTATCCAAGAACAATACTTGAGTGGCTGACAATGTTCTACTTGTCTCCTTTTCGTATAGTACCAAAATTTAAAATGCGTTAAATATTATACTAAAATGTAATACATTTTCTAATACGTAGGTTTTGGGGGACAAATAATCTAAAAACGGAATCACAAAATAAAAAAAACATTCGGAACGTTTTTTATTAATTTAATTGTCTGAGAACAATAGCAAGATATATTTGGGTAGTGTACATCTAGTAAAACAATTACCATGGCAAAATACACTTTTTTTCTTTCAGATAAGCATACTTGTAATGTAAAATACAAAATGTTTACATAGACGACTTTCACACTTGTTTTTCTATATGATTTTACACATCATATTCCAATCCGTTATGTCGTAACTTTCAACGAAACAACCTTGTAACCTACATTACAATGTTAGGCTACTAATCATGCTAATTGTACCATGATACATCAACTTTCAAATATAATGAAATTATTCCTACAAGTAAACAGCTAAAGACAAATTCAACACGAGCTATTTGATAAGAATTGCAAAAAATATACATGGGGGGGTGTCATTTTCATTGTGTTCTACAACAACAAGCCACTACCACGAGACAAGTTGATGATTCAGCAGGTAAAGTAGATCAGAGTAACTCACATCCCTCATCAACAACATGACACCCTTCAGATATCTCAGGCAGTCAAACGTTCTCCAAAAACGTTATGTTGACACAGACCAAACTACAACTTATAGTGATTGTTTGCGGAATAAAGGTGAATTTTCAGCACATCTTGGTTGCTGGCAATTTCCATCTCTTTCTATCACTTAACCCTTTAACCTCCGGTGCCGCATATATTCGGGTTATGTTTTTGATTAGCACATTAAGTACCACATTTAAAATATGTTAAAGATGAAATGTGACATCAACCAGCGAAATTTGAAAAGAGTTGACCTCCATTTTGTGAAATCTGAGTAATTTTCACTCACTTGAAGTTGTGGATCGCGTCAGCGAGACAAAACTTCAAGTTGGTGAAAATTCAAATTAAAAAATTTGGCGGTTAAAGGGTTGAGGCAATCATGAGCAGAGTAGAAAATACACACAAATGGCTTGATGTCTTCCAGGAAGGAACTAATTCGTCCGACTCCACGAGATTCGGATCTGTCAACACAAAAAATAAAGAAGTATCTAAAATTGTCAACGCGCGTATTTATTTCAGTTATCTCACACTGACCCCTTAGTTCCGCTGTATATATGCAATAACCCCATGCTTCTGACCCCGGAATCTGTGTTCAACCTGATAGCTAATAGTCGCTTGGTATTGTGTAATAACAGTGGTAAAAGTGGATGTAGTGTGGATCAACTGTTTCTTCCAGACAGTATTCTAGACAGATCTTTCGGAGCTATTTCTTGTTCCTCTGAGCGACACATGTCAGTGTAATTCTACCAGACATCGTACATGATACCACCAAAAATATGAAAACAGAGGTGATCCAAATGTATGTTATTAGAGGTGTCTACGTATTGTTATCTTGTTTTTCTCTGTTACCTTCTGCAGCACACAGATCGCCGCCAGCCAGACACGTTATTGTTACAACATACACTGACATTGCGAGTATTTTATCAGACATGTTTTACAGATTATACATATCACATTCCAGTGTATCTATCACAATATCACAATATTTGTAGAGCATGTGCAGTTTCTACATCATTACACCCGAAGGCACCGATCAATGAATTCCGCTGGCTGTTTGTTGGTTATTCACGTAGCTGTTCGGGCCGAATTTAACTGTGAAATTTCCCTAGGGTAGTGGTTAGCACCGCTGCCTTTCACGCCAGAGTTCGGGGTTCGGTTCCCGGTCTCGGCGGTTTGAAAGATACAAAAATGTTTCTTCCCCATCCACGTGTGAAAGTCAGTATTGTGGGGAGCCTTCGTGACCGAGAGGTAGCGTGCTCGGTCTCAGACCGCCAGGGCTCGAATTTCGAATCCTGTCTGGAGGACAGTGTCATCTCAATCATCTCACTATCCTCAGGAGGTTCTCCTGGCCTAAAGCACGATTCATTTTATTTCTATACCAGATCGGGGCGGATCTAGCTTTTCATTTAGGGTGGTTTGGAACAAGACGAATGAACGTTCCACTCTAGGGGGTTCGGAGGTATGCCACATGGGAATTTGTAGAATTCCACAGGATTTCTTTTGCAATCTGAGGCATACTGGGCACTGTTTGTCCCTCCTTGTGTCACCAGGCCTCGATAAATATGTATGGATTTTTAAACACCCCCAGCCCCGTCCCCTTAGATTCACCGCTGCCGATAACCATCCCATTAATCAGCATGTAGATCAACGATCTTCTGCAGGAGTTTTGGGGATCCGGAATCAATTAATTATTTTGTTTATCTAGCTCTTTTTCTTGTCTTGTGTCTGTCTGTAAAGTTTTCGTTTGCATGGAATTACAGAAATGGGTCAATAGCAGCTATCCGGTCACGTAAAGCCACACGCATAAAGAAGTCAGTTAAAATTTGCGTAATTATGCATTTGTTCTCAACTAGTTTCGATTGTGTGCAAATCGTACTATAAGTATCTTGCCAGGGCCTGACGATTATGAAAACACGCATCTTTTGGCAGTCATTAACATGCTTTTAGCAGTCATTTTGAATTAGGTTTATCCCTATTTCAAATAACTAAAAAACGATATCAGCCACAGCAGTCACATCAGGTAGTTTTATGTACGATGATGCAATAAAGTTTGTTTGAATGTAACAAAGAGATGCCATGGGTTGACAAGCCCCTGAGGTTATGTCGCCTGGCTGACTACAGCTCGTCCCCTTGAAGTTAGAAGGTGCCAAACTGCCACTTTGTAACTTTTAACCTTCTTACTCCAAGGGGACGAGCTGTGGGTGACGCATTTAAAGCGTTTTCTAATTGATTGTTCGTTACAGAAAATATCAATTGATATGTAGGCCACAAATCTCATCCATTGCCTGCTAAAGCCTATCAAAAATAATAGACGTCATACAGATGAACAACTAGTGGATAAGCCTATATATTAGCACCAGGAAGCACCACGCTCTATCACTGAAAAATGACAAGAATATATGATCATTTTCTCATTACGGACCCTGAAGCATGATAGTTCATGCAGATCACATGATTTTGGCGAAGAACCCGAATAAGCTTTTTAATTTCGTCTTTTGTCGTACGTACAAAAACGTTCATTTTGGATTTGATTTCAAGGTTTTGCACTGATGGAATATTCCGTACTATATTATTATATGCAAATTTGAAACAAATAATTTGTCAGTTGAAGCGGGTCAGTATATGTATGCATCACTGTCCAGTTTTCAACCGTTGTAAATAAACTACTAATCATAATTTCTCATTCAAAGACCACGTGTATTATTTATCGATCATATGATTGTAAAGATGGCCTGTACATTATTTGTTTTCATCCTAAGTCAATTTGTAACCGATTTTACGAAATTTGGCAAACACTTTTTTCTAGTGTTCTTCCAAAAATTATGACAAATTTGTAGCAGATTACCCTATTGTTTGAATGTATTTATAACACTTAGTATATTGTAATAACGCCCCATATAAACGAATTCATATGATTAAACGTAACTACTGAGATTCCTCAAAATTATCAGATGGTGGGGCAGTGAAATTAAAAAACGTAGGCATGTTGGCATATGCGGAATTTCTGTCGTAAAATTTAAATAAAGAAGAAGAAATAGTTAGAAAATCATGCGCTACAGGTTATTGTATTTGTTGCAATCGTGATGCAATAATAAATAATATCTTGTAAAAAACATGTCGCTATTTTACATAAATTATAACTTCTTGGGTCATTTGCTTTTACCTCAAATGGCTGTCAGTAGCCAGCAGCAATATGTTATTCTTATACCATGTATAGGCCCTACATTGCTTTTACTTTTCGTGTTGGGGTAAAGCACAACATGGCTGACACTGAGCATTACAGAAGCATGTCAAAACACCCCCCCCCCCCCTAAGATATACTTATCTGGATAACAATTAGCATGGTGTAATTCCATGGGTCTTATTGTGTTGGCTTATGTCAATTTAAGTGTATTTTCACATTGATTTCCAGGACAATACAGTGCTCATTTCCATGATGGCCAACATTGCAATAACCAGTTTTGAAACATATTAGCTCAAGAGTAGGCTCAGAAAAACAAAAGATGATGTAAATCGGGTAGATTGGGTAGGCCTACAGTGGTGAAGAAATACTTTGACACTCTCAAAGAGACGCTCATAGCTCCATCTATTTTAGTGTATCCTAATTCAAATATGATATACCGTTCTCCAAACTGATGCTCTTTGATATGAGCAAGAAGAGAATGTCAGCAGATCACTCAGTAAATGTGAAAATAACTACCCGGCACAAAAAGTAGCCTACCTAGCATTCAAGTGGCCAGTTGGTGAAAAATGTAATGACTTTCAGGAATCACCACATTTCTGTATACATGGACAACAGTCCTTGATGACAGCGAAGTTAAATGCTGTAGATCACCGTTGACTGGCAACACTGTCAGCATAATTATGATTTTGAATTTATGTACCACCCATGGCCTGGTTGGTACATAAATTGGGTCCCAGGCCACAGTAATCAGAATGCGGATTACTCTTTCGAAACTTCCATTGCTGCAGGGTGTCCAGAGAATGAGGAAAGAGGTCCATAATAGAAATATTCGAAGATGGATTAACACCAAATTTACCCCCCGCGATATGGATACAGATGATCCACCTAGTGCTTCACCAGAATCAACATGCAATTGGACACAGCTACAACAGAGTGACGATCTAATCATAAGTAATGTTCGCCACTGGTTATGACCAATAAAAATGAGCACCAGGCGATACACAAACTAAAATGTTGTTGGGAGTATTGGATATCCTAAAGAGGTGTTCAATACAGAGTTGTGGTTTATGAAAATGAAGAGAAAAGACAACTAGTATCACGCAAGTTTTTTTAGACAGCAAGCGTTAAAAAGACTACATGGTGGTATCGGCCACCTTGTTAGAAATAACATTACAGACGTAGCGAAAGATTGATTCTATTGGTCAGGTAAATCTATATAATTATATAGAAAGATGGGCTAAAGACTGCACTAGATGTATTTTGTGGAAAAGTCCAACCAGTACGAATGCACAGCTAATAAATATCTTCTGGCACGTTAGAACCAGACAAGAATATATTTTAGTTATTACAGATCATTTTGCTACAGCCATCCCAACAAGGAATCAAAACCGCAATTTGTTTATCCATCCGGTTTTCCACTCAAACTGCACAGTGTCCAGGTTGTGCCTTTCGAACCCAGGGTAATTAAATAACAGTTTACTATGTAATCTGACAGGCATAAAGAATGCACGAGCGAGTCCGTACCGACCATTACGTAATGAAAGAATCAACATGATAGGATGCTAGACTGTGACTGGATGGCTCATGTGGTTACGGTGTATTTCTTATCTTTTTACTTAGAGATCCCAGTGGTAATGTCATTTAGGCAACTTTGCTTTTTTTCTCTCTTTTAGATGAGCGCGCATTTTATTAAAAGCCGCGCATTGCCCAACAAAAAAACATGTTTTTTTCTGCCCAGCGCGCGCATTGGATTATTGCCAATTAAAAAAATTTATCTAACTATGTTTTTTGCTTGTTTTTTTCGTCAAAAAAATAGATCAAAAAGTTTTTTGTTTCGTCGCTCCCATAAACTTTTCTAGAAAAAATTGGCCACTGATTTTTTTGTCGCCCTCATTAAATTTTCTAGAAATAGAAATAATGTTTCTTTCTCAAATGTTTTTTCCACCCTCCTTTATTAGATTTTGATTTTTTTGCTTATCTAAAACAATGTAGTGGCCTTACTAGTGTTCGATTTGGATATCACAGATGGCGATTTGATCAATTGCCTCATCATTTTGATCACGTTTTTTGCTATTTTATTCCACTTTGTTTTCATCAGCCAGTTTAAGCTTGAGATGAATAAATAAGTTACTTGTTAGTTATTGTCCCCGTATTTCATAAATATATTAGATTGATTATTGTTGTAATTAATAATAATTTATTATTCAGTAATTTAATTTCGCTGTTGTTTTAATAAAGTCATGATGTTGGATCGAAAGTCATCATGATGGTAATCTTTGTGCTACAGCTAAAAAGGTATTACACCTTTATTTCAGGTGGTTTATTTCACTACCTGTAGAGTTTGCATTATTGATTATTTGACAATGGATTAGTTTGCATTATGTATAAATTGTATTTGGAGGCTCATGGCGGGCACACGTACATGTAATGACACTTTGGGATACGTTTTATTCGATAGTATTTTATGTTCATGTATCTTGTATCGGTATTAAAGTAAATATTTATGTAATTATTACGGTGGGATTGGAGCAAAGTCAATATCTATACTAAGATATTATTATGTACACTATTTCACGTTTCAGGTGTTACCCGATAAAACCAAAACATACAAATATAAGCCGTACATATAGCAATACACTTAAGCCGCGGACTTTTTACATATTTTTAATATAATTACTAACTTCAACCTAATGTCGCACGGGTCCCTGTGACATGATATATGTATGGTGCGACCCCCTTACACTTTGCAGCGTGCACACAATTTGCAGGCTAAACACATGCGTTGTGCGATCAAAGTGGAAGACAACAGCGTATTAATAGGCCTATGCAATAATGCAATTAATCTAATGAGTAAACATAATTAATGGTAATAATAAAAATATACTAAACCCACTGAAGATAATAAATACATCATATCACAATAATGACAGACGTTGGGATGTTTTTATCCGTCATCCTGATGTCGCGAGTTAGCCAGCATAAGCTCAACGTCTAGTGTTTTCTGAGATAATGTATCTGCACCGCAGATCTCTCCTCTCCGCAGATCTCTCCAATTCTATCGCTCCAGATAATCTTTCAGTCGTTATTTGAAGTGATTTGAAGGTGGAATTGAAGATATTATCTACATTTAATCTTCGATGCTTTGCCTCTGGCAGAGCTCCCCGTCTGCTCCCACCGGAGGGAGAGAGAGCAGTATCCATGCAGGACACGTTGAACCCATGCTCGTTTAATTTTGAGCCAGCGTCGCAGACGGTGACCCTAATAATATTAAACTAAAATTGGCCCAACGTCCCACGTTTGTATGTCCATGTTGGAACAATGTTGTCCCAACGTTAGGCCTACAGTTAGGTCAACATCCCGTGCTTACTGGATGAAACCCGTTGTGATGATCAAGATTTTTGCAAGATAGGAGTCTCGGGATTTCCCTGCTATTTTTGTGAATCAATAAATGATTTGTGTGGATTCTAATTAGTCGTTTGACAGAATGATTTTGCCGAAATTAATAACTAATTTGCATTGTCCTTCCAATCGCCCCATGGAAATCTTTCTCATTACGATATGAAATTTCAGCAGTAATACACATCAGCCAGGGGCAGCCAACCAACCAGACAGCCAGCCATTCAGCAAGCTGCACAGTCAGTCATGTAAAGCCTCAACCAGATGAAAACATGTAAATATATTGCTTACAATAAAACAATGTATGTAAAATAATTATATTTAATATAATAATATTATAACCACAGTTGTATAAAAAAAATTGTCCAAACTGTTTAATTACTGTAGTAACCCGCGTGGTTTATTGAATCATTAAAGGGATCAAGTATAGTATTCCACTCCAACCAATCACATGGGTTCAGTCACGTTACTTTGATATATATATATATCTGTATATAATGCTATAACTGATTATACATGGTTTTGAGTAACATACTTGAGGCCAATAAAGTCAGGTCAAACGCGTCAGTGTAACATTATCTGCATTACTAGTTTAAGATGTGATTTTCACGTTGCATTAGGATATCAAAAAACAACGAATAAATGGAAACAATGTATCATGTTTATAAAATGGTACCAGTATGGCTCAGTATGCGAGGTTCATTTTCATAACCATGCAACTTTTTATTGCATATTTTAAGAGCAGTTCTTTTCATTATTATATGGCGTACAATCCTAACCAATAATCTTGCTAATCTGCCTCTAATTGAGGCATTATATGTATTGATAATTGTAATTAAATGACCGATTAAATTTTGATTTGTTGTCCAAGATTTATTATGTTATACTACAATTTCTAAAAATCTATTCAAAATAGCATGTAAATGGTAAAAATCCTGTTTTATAACCTACCTAATACACTCAGTACTGCATATTTTATTAAAATATCAACATCGTAATCCTCCATTCTAAGCCTGAAAAGTCTAAAACTAATGACTTCGTCTTAGTTCATGTCCTTGTGAACCATAGAATGACGATTATTTTCCTTTATTTCACTATTGCAGTATAGATTTGAGAGCTCTTTTTCTTTACTTTCCAGCCAACTGGAAATGTCATGGAAAGGTCAACGTCTCATATAATGGTCCGAACTAGGTGAACGATAGTTTTGTTGTCTCATGTAACACGACAGGCCGAACTAAAAATGGCACACAGCCGCATGTGTTTTTATTGTGAGCTTCAGTCTCACAATCTTCTTGGACATCCGAGGTATTAACACTCAACGCTGGCTCGATGCTGGCTCAATCACTGGCCGACGTCCGAGACGTCTGCCAGTCATGGAACCGGCACTGGGTTGTCTCCTCTGCGATGGAGGACTACGTAGCTGTGACGTAGGGAACATGCATTATTTACCTGGAGAGCCATTCTTGTCCGCCATTTATCTCGACCTGGATTTGCAGGTCGCGAGCGACTCTCACACAATTTTGACGTCATATCGGACTGCCGAGCGCAGCTTGACCGTGTTTCACAACACATATTTCAATCCTCCATTGATAACGTTCTAGGAAAATTATCTGTCGAAATTATAGTGATTTTGTGCGAAAATCAAGCTAGTTTTCTGAAGTACATTAGCGAGTATTGCTGCCTTGGAATGGTTAGTGTCACAGGACAAGGCACTGTCTAGGAGGATCTATATTCGGCACTTTTACTGCTCAGACAACGAGGTTGCCATTTAAGATCCACAGATCACTTCTTTTCTACAGTATTATTCATAAAGCTTACTTCAATTACATTCCGTTAATTTATTCCTAGTAGCATCTGATTAGTTTGCAAGCATGATGTGCGGAATTTATGAGTGGAATCCACAAGAATAATGTAAATTAAAAATATAGTTTACCGATGTTCAGAACAGAAAGGGATCGTACCGTGGATGTCTGCTAAATTTAGCCTTTCTGATTATTCAGGGTCTACTTTTAGCGCATCATTCTCCAATGAGTAATGGTGCTGCCATCATCGTAGTGTTTAGCACACGCAGTGCATATGTGTCAATAAAGAATACATACATGAGTTATTAGGCGTTTGTGATTAGCTGCATGCTGTTTTGTAAAGCCAAATCAATTAAACAGTTAGTTAGCTATATAGTGTAAAAAGAGATTCACAACAGCAATTGCACACGTTGTATTGAGATAAATTAACGATATACAGATGTATAAATGTAATGTCTTTTAATGAAGAATACATTTACATTTAATAATTATTTCACATGGAAAAAATATATATATAAACGTTATTGCATGCACGGTGCATAGTCTCACATCGTTAGATCAACTGTATTGCGCCTGACTTAGGCCTATTGTAGACATCGCACAAATGTATCTATAGAGTTGAATAATCCTCAACATTCTATTTATTCAAATTTCAAGGTTATCTCTGTATGTCATGATTTTACTGAAATGACGAAAACGAACACATCCACTTGCACGACTGACGTTTTCTTGTCCGACATTCGTGTTGACTGTTGTCAACATTTGTAGATGCGTTGTACATCAACATTATAATAAAACCAATCAGTCGAAATCCAACAATCTGACGTCATAGCAACCTGTCCTGACGTTAAAAACAAGCTCTGTTCCAAATTACCCCCTCGATTTTGTCATTGAATATATTATGACGTGACTTGATTTTACTGGTCAGATTTGAGTTTCTAAATATAGCTATTTGATTGCTATGGCAACTAATGATGAACATTTTTTGAGGGATGATTTATAAAAAATAAAATGCACTGACCCACATATAATAGGCTTATAACTGCTTCCAGACAGAGCCCGATATATTTCGGGCAAGCTACTTCGACGCTACAAGACGGAGCCCGAGTTATGTGACGTCATTTTAAAAAATGTCCCGTCCACAGAAACATGTAAGGTATCACCATACAAATTAATAAGGGGATATCATTAAAAAGTTACATTTTTTTCAAGGTGGCTATTTCCAGCAGGCTTGGGTTTAAATATTACATGTATATCATTTTAAGACCAATTTATTTAGATTATAGCATGGTGACTTGATGCAATGCCGCGGGCAACGCTGCACTTGTGTTTATATTACTAATTAGGAGGTGTGGACACTAATTTGACCAAAAATGTTCACTTAATCAGATAACTTTTACCATTATTATCAGCGTCATTCAAAAAAGAATACTTGTAAAGTCTTTGTAGGTAAATGACGATGTTATATCCTTTTTGAAAGCAATTTTCATAAAATATTTTGGACCCACTCGTCTGTCACTGTGGCCATCTTATTAAGCAGACGACACCAGTCGGTACCGAGAGAAATATTCCGAAGTATCATCCTATATATTTGTATGAGTAAAAATAATTTCCATAGCATGGTTTCCTGCGAGAGAGCTATTAAAATGTGTGATGTGATACTTCAACTCGATATCCTGAGTGATTTAATTTCATTTCTAAAGAAATCGACTGTTAACGTTCAGGTATCATACATCAGACATTTTAATAGCTCTCTCAAATAGTTTCCTGCAAATCAAATGCAAATCACCACACAAATTCATTAAAAAGTTAATAGAGCTACGATTTTGTTTAATGTTGCTATTTCCAGCAGGCTTGTGTTTAAATATTACATTTATATCATTTTGATACTACTTTATCTAGATCATTTAGGTGATCATTTCTGGCTCTACAAACATTGAAATCAGGAAAGATATAAATATAAAATGTAGTCCCTGCACCGGTAGTAACAAGACATATGCTGCATTCCATGGATGCCGTGTATTGGCAACTCTCTGAGATACTATGAGGACGTTACATCTGCATGTGAAAATGTTTAAGAATCCGTTTTTCTTTTGAAAGAGTATAGCATGATGATCAAACAAATATATTTATTAACATTTGTCCATTTAGAAAACACTGAGAGGCCCGAGTGTTATGTGTGGTGAGACGTTACGTCTACAACACGTAGCGAAAGTATTATTAGGTCACAGTTAAATTTAAAATAAGACCATCGGTATAATGTTGTCCTGGATCAGTCGTGCAGTTAAAGGCCCATGTCCAGGCAAATGGCAGGTCTTTGTTTTAGCTCCGTTATATCTTTTTGACTGTTTGCATGAGTGAAGGCAACATTCCGATAGACTACAACTTTTAGAAACATCCGTTGGCAAAGTAATCAGGTTTCGAAAAAGACGAATTATGACAAGATATCGATTATCACATTTTCGTGTTTTCAATCCACCCGCATTTTTATTAGGTTGCCATGATCGAGAGGAAGCTGACATCGAGTCACCGATTTGATAATTTTCTTGTAAAGATAGTTTTTCTTATCATTTACTAGCCGTAATCTATGACAAAAAAGTTCTTAACTCATATTCGGATAAATGTATAGGTCTCAGATATCACATCGTCAACGACGTTGGATAGTTTAATTACAATGTCATCGGAAAACCACAGCTTAAAGGGGCTTTCCCTATGAGACTCACATTTACAAAACACGAAGGGTCTACATTCTATACTGGGCCAATTGACATGTTTCACATCTTTGCGGGACACCGTGAATATCGCCAAAATACACAGGTAATATTCATGGGATGTTCATGGCTGGTGTAGTGACAAAAAGGAAGGGATTTTTCTCAGTGTTGATCTTTTCAAAGAAAAAAAATCAACATCGGACCCTTCATCTAGACCCCCAGCGGCTTGTTCAATACATTAGAATAAAGGGCTGGTTGTTATCGACATTCCGAAATACACACTTATCGGGTACATATCTCTTTCAAATGGAGGATGGAAAAAGATAATATAAATTTACGATGATATAAGCATAAATAACACAAATTTAAACGTCCTAAGTTCGGGGGCAGTTGGGCCTGCCACTTTAAATCAACGTCAGATCAATGTTTCTCCGACTTTTTTTCGGACGTTTTGCTAAAGCTCGTGATAGACGTTAACGTGACATAGAGCGAGGTTAAACCAAAGTAACACCTCCACCATAGGTCACGACGTTGGTTAAAAGAAACGTCAAAACAAATGTCGTACGTATGTCGCAGACGTTGGATCAACGTCATACTTATGTAGGGGAGAGCGGGGCTAGTTGTAACAATTTCAAATTTTAGCATTTTTACAAGTGATAATTAACTTTATGAATGAAGTCATTTCATCGAGTTAAGGACTACTATTTCCCGTGTAATATAGAATATAACTTAGATAAATATCATCAATAGTTGCTATGTGGTGCAGTGAAATATGACCACACCCAAAATGTTACAATCTGCCCCCGGTGCGGGTAAGTTGTAACAGCATGGGGGCAAGTTGTAACACAGTTACTGTGCTCATTGAGGCACGTTGTAACATGCCATAGTGCAGCACATAAATATACAAAATAGTGTTTTGCAGCAAATAATCAATCATTTATTTAATATTAAGTATGTAATAGCCTTTAATTCATAGGCTTACATAAATAAAATTGCAACTGTCAAAATGCTAAATCGGATTACTAAATTATCGAAAATGTGCACTTGGTGAATATGATGATCCTGCAAAGAGTTAGGCCTAAACATAGCAGAGGACTAATACAAGATATTTAGGTGCAGTTTTGGTCTAGATGTACCTATATATATATATATATATACATCTAATACCTATAGGGGCAGGTTGTAACATAGTTCCCAAAATCTACTTTGTAACGATATGGGGAGATAATGGGGGCAAATTGTAACATTGGTACAACTTGCCCCCACTCATCTGCTACATCTAGCACCCAAGCACCCAAAAAACATTTGGCAACATATCTCACTATGCGAAATCTTTTTTAGTAATTTAGTCTGTCATCATTAAAGACCTCTCTAAGATGACTTATAAACATTCAGAATTAAAATTGCTTCTCATATTTTTCATTGTGATAAGTGATAATGAATTGGTATTCAAAAAAATACTTGGTTGTTTTAAAAAGGATTGTTTCACAAATTTCCCGTATTTCTTATTTTGGACATGCATGTAAGCTGTCGTATAAACGTTCAATCAGCATTATTGAGCCTGGTTTAATGCAGGTACAACAGATTGTTCCCAATAGGCTCATTTTATTTGTATGTCACTGTGGTCGGTGCGCACCGGTGTACACCTTCCCCAAATTGGAAAAAAGACAATGAAACGACAGTTAAACGACAGCTAGGCCCCTACCTCACTTTGATTCGTTGTTCTTTTTAAATTTTGTATGCTGTTGATCATTTTTATTACAAGTTACGTAATTTAATTTAATTTACAATAAATGCAGCTAAATTTCTAATTTTATCGGGTTGCAGCCATGTTTGTGGTATTGTATGTATCAGAAACCATACATTAAATCATGTCATTCACCCATTATTTGACTGCATGCTTCAGAAGATACATTTAGAGGTAATTATTAAAAAAAAACAATAGTTGTTCAAAATTAGGATATGCAGTTTCACTGATTATTGCACAGCAGCATCCGGGGGACACAAATCACCTGTTAAATATCCTAGTATCAGATCCATGCCTGGAAAGGAAGGATACTGTTGTGCAAAGATAATAAAAAAGCTGATCAATACTGATTAGCGATTTTCCTTTCTGATTATGTCATGCCAGGGTTTCCCCGCTATTGTCAAAACAATAAGAGTGTAATAGGCTACAATCAATACTCCTGAAAAATCAACACAGAGCACAATGCTTTCTTCGACAGTGTATGTGAACTATTTATTACTATTTTCAATGGAACAATAATAAGTGACAGGAGTATTGTTTTGTCTAAATATAAATCATGCTATTTTTTTCGAAGCAAACGATCATGTTCCATGTTTAAGAAATAGGGGGATTGTAACATTAGTGATAATTTTGCGTGTGTAATTTCCACTTTGGATTTAAATATTCATTTTGTAATATTGAAAACGTCAGAGCAAATATGATGAGATATCTCTACAAAGCATGTACATTATTATTAACCTAACCATCACCGTTGGTATTTATTTATCGACGAAAACAAACAACAGATCGACTGATCTGATGTTATTCAAGAATTGGGTCAACATCTCATGTTCTTTGAGTTGAATTGGGTTAACATCTCATGTTCTTTGAGTTGAATTGGATCAACATCTCATGTTCTTTGAGTTGAATCGGGTTAACATCTCATGTTCTTTGAGTTGAATCGGGTTAACATCTCATGTTCTTTGAGTTGAATCGGGTTAACATCTCATGTTCTTTGAGTTGAATTGGGTCAACATCTCATGTTCTTTGAGTTGAATTGGGTTAACATCTCATGTTCTTTGAGTTGAATTGGGTCAACATCTCATGTTCTTTGAGTTGAATCGGGTCAACATCTCATGTTCTTTGAGTTGAATCGGGTTAACATCTCATGTTCTTTGAGCTGAATCGGGTTAACATCTCATGTTCTTTGAGTTGAATTGGGTCAACATCTCATGTTCTTTGAGTTGAATCGGGTCAACATCTCATGTTCTTTCAGTTGAATTGGGTCAACATCTCATGTTCTTTGAGTTGAATTGGGTTAACATATCATGTTCTTTAAATTAACTGTTAACTGTTTAGATCATCTTCATTAAAACTGTCTAGATCATCTTTAATAAATTGTTTAGCCCCTATCCTGCTGATCACGACTGATGCTGGGAACTAAATAATCGCTTAAACATCAAAATTTGCAAATGTTTCATCTCAAACTAAACAAATATGCATAATTTTTACCCACTTGAAGTTGTGAGTCGCGGTAGGGAGACACAACTTCAAGTGGGTGGAAATTTAAATAGGCTAACTAGGCAGGATAAGGGTTTTTATTACGTAGCAGCCGAATTTTTTTTGGCCAATTCTCATCATTGCAGGCCTAGGTGAAAATAATAGAAATGTCTCTTTTCCAAAACCCAACAAAACAATTATTACAAGTTGTGCTCGCCCCAAATCTGCAGTGTTGAAACCGTGCCTTTTTGCCGGGTGCCGATCTGCTCGGGGGTAGAGTGAGTCATTGATTTAGAAGAGGGAGACACGCAGCAACCTGCTATATTTAGACTGCAGAGCCCCGGGTGCTGGTCTCTACAAGGGCAATTTACGATCCCAGAAACCCATAAAAGTCTGCGGGGTCATATCCGGGACAGTGAGGGTCAACTCAACTGAATCCAGCGATAAACCTGCCCCAAATTCTAGCAGGCAAGAGTTACATGTGGCCCGGTGTTGGTCGCGTGTCGGACCGACGTCTGTGACGTCGTTCCAACACGCGGCCAACATCCAGACAAATCCAACCTCAGGCAACTGCATGCAATGACAGTGTGATCACCAAAGATAATATATAATGTAGTTCTAACCATACTTTCAGCTTAGAATAGAAGTAGCGTCATCGGCAACAAACTGCTTATTGTGTCTGCATGAAGCCATTTCTAAACATATTTGTTGACACATCAAATGACTAGATATTTCGTAATATGTGATCGAGATTGACAAACTTTGATCTTCATCCACTACAAGTCGAGAATTGCGACAGCAATTCGCGGCTTGTAGTTGATGAAGATACAAGCACAATTTAGTATTTTCGTCTCGCTAAATATGCTATAGTTAGATCTGTTGGATATAACTGTATAAAAATTACTGGAAAAACACATCAACATAATCATGATCAAGACATTTTCATTGATATAATCTCATTTAGTTTCACCACTCACAAAAATATTATCGTTTCCAATTTATCCATATTCTCAAATAATCTCAATAACCATGATAACATTCACTAAAATAATGCCCGCTCTTTCTATGGGGAATAATTGTAAAACTGCACAGAACTTGGTTTTGTTTTAAACGACGAAAAACTTATTGGTTTCTTGCCAAATGCTGATGCAATTATATCAGTACATGGTGGACTAACCCCGTCGAAGTTGTCCTGGCATTAATTCAACGTTGCTTCCGTGTATTTGTTTTTTCATGCTAACCCTTCAAACACAATCTGATGACTATGCTGGTTCAAGGGTGATCCACCGGTTGCGCGAAAATGAAATGAAATGAATCGGGCTTTAGGCCACCTTTGTGCACATATAGGCTAAACTGGGCCAGGAGAACCTCCTGAGGATGGTGAGATGATTGAGATGACACTGTCCTCCAGACACAGGATTCGAAATTCGAGCCCTGGCGGTCTGAGGCCGAGCACGCTACCTCTCGGTCACGGAGGCTCCCCACAATACTGACTTTCACACGTGGATGGGGAAGAAACATTTTTGTTTCTTTCAAACCGCCGAGACCGGGAACCGAACCCCGGACTCTGGCGTGAAAGGCAGCGGTGCTAACCACTACCCTAGGGCCCCCGCCCACCGGTTGCGCGAAGCCGGCCCAACCATGCCCACGGCAAAATAACACATTAACTCTGTGATGGTTTACTGTTGGTCCGCCGTCTGCGACGATGGTCCAACATTAAACTAGCACAGGATCAGTGTTTTGTGTGTGTTGGGAAGACGAACGGGTGTGGTTTCCCTGTCAAAGTTAATACGTTCTGTAATATTCATGGCGTGTTTCACTTTGCCTTTCAGCTGCACCGCTGTCATGTGGGAGCAAATTGATACCATGTTCCAAAGCATCCAGTTGCGGGGTTTTTTCGCATAGATCTGATCATTATTTTTTGTACGGATAATGCTCTTCCATATATTGGACTCCAAAATACGTCACGTAAAGGGACTCTAAATTAAACCGAATACAGCGTCGCGGGACTTTGTAATCTTACAGCGGCGGGTCCGGAGGGGGGACCAAGGGGGTTTTGACCTACCCCCTCCCCCTTTTCAAAAAATTAATTGCCCAAATATCGATCAAAATTGGCAAAATATCGGTGTTTGACACTCACAATTTACAAGAGTAGTGCCTGAAACCCCCATTTTTTAGCTGAGAAAAATAGTGTTTCTCAGCTAAATTTCCACCAGACCCCTCCCTCCAAAATTTTTAATCCGCCCTTGTCTTGTTTAACAATGAATGTCTCTCGAGCTCGCAGCTCTTATGTGAACGAACTAGGTATATGATAACTTTACATTTAATTTTCATTTTTCAAAATTCGCGAAAATTAAAACCTCGCGAATATTACCAGATCTACAGTATAGAGAGGGTAATAGCAATCAGCTTTGGTGACGTCATGGAAAATTCGCATACCTTTCCCGTAACTTTCTGTGTCAAGGTCATCCTCGGAATAAAATTGTAAAAAAAGGGATAATGAGTGTGTCTATGAGAAAACATAATCGTCCCTATGAATATGAAAGGGTGTATTTGCCACTTTACAAAGTGGCCGATACTGTTACAAATAATTTTTGTTAAACAAACCGTGGTTATAACGCGCCCCAAGGTGTAATCATCTAATAGAAACTGGAACATTGTTACAAAGTAATTGGTACGTAACAAGACAAAACCATGCATTTCATGTGATAAAGTGCTTGATGAAACTATAAAAATATTAAATTGCTGGCAAACAATACAGTGCTGTACAATCGATACATAATATTAGCCGAAGCCAATTACAGGCGCTGTATATTACCCTGTGATGTTGGAATCATTTTTTACCATGTTCTGTTTTTCCGGACTTCAAACGGCTGCCGTCTGCGGCAATCTGTCAGACACTGATACCGGGAAATTGATCGTCACTTTGGTATTAAAGGGTCGTATCTGCCACTTTGTAAAGTGGCAGATACGACCCTTTAACCCTTTACCCGCCAGTGCCGCATATATTCGGGTTTTAGCACATTAAGTACGCCATTTTAAATATGTTAAAGATAAAATGTGACATCAACCAGCAAGATTTGAAAAGAGTTGACCTCCATTTTGTCAAATCTGAATAATTTTATCTCACTTAAAGTTGTGGATCGCGTCAGCGAGACACAACTTCAAGTGGGTGAAAATTCAAATTGAATAATTTGGCGGTTAAAGGGTTAATGTCAAGGTAGCTAGATGTCAAAAACGAGACAGATGCTGATCCGACCAATACTGATATAGAGCAATGTTAACGATGCATCATGACATTGACTTCGCGCCGATGCTAGTCCAACTGTTTTTTTCTTATTTCATAGTTTACATGTCAACTTTGAATTTTGTTAGCACCTTTTTCAACTTCCCATTATTCCAGTTCATTGTTTTTCTTATTCCTCGTGTGACATGTGTGATGTCTTATGTCCTCTTCTGAATATAAGACACGTCACGTTGGTATGGTTCTCAATTATTTTAGACATGCAAAGTAAACGTGCCAGGTTCATCGACAGCTATTAGTGAACTTTACAGTTTATTATATGCAGATACAAATATCTTAGTCTATAGTCGGAGAGCCAGGACAAATTTTCAATATTGGCGAGATTTGGCGTTCTTTCAGGTTGTTCCCCTAGCCTCTCAAGTTTTCCAACGTTGCCCACACGTCCCTAGCACCGCCAAATTATTCAACCTGAATTTTCAGCCACCTGAAGTTGTGTCTCGCTGTCGCGATCCACAACTTCAAGTGAGAGAAAATTATTCAGATATGACAATATGGAGGTCAACTGTTTTCAAATATTGCTGATTGATGTCACATTTTATCTTTAACATGTTTAAAAGGTGGTACTTAATGTGCTAATACAAAATGAAAACCCGAATATATGCGGCACTGGCGGTTAAAGGGTTAAACATACTCGATTAGAACCGTAACACATTCAAAGATTGTAGTCGTCAACTCTCACTTGATCCCGAACTATTACATTTTCAAATCACAGTGTCATCCAAACATTTGTGTTTTTTACATTGGAGCACTGGCGAGTTATTCATTAATACAGAGACTCCAAATTATGCATGAATAGTGTGACCTAGAGCACGGCATTATATACAGGTGTTCAGATACTGTCAAAGCGTACTCCCACATGCGATGTGGCCATAATCTAGGCGCAAATTCTTGCTCAGACCAACAAGCCCAGCTTGTGACAACTTATTTTATTTGCGACTTGCATATCATTCGCATATTAGCCAGACCTACACTTCAAGCGGCTTGATGCTTGTATTGTTTAGAAGGTGAATAATAAAGACATTGGTTTTATTTCATAATAAACATGGCCAACACAAAAAACGAATCTTCTTTGCTTGAATTATTATACATACCACTATCTGAGAAATTGTGTAACTTTTCTATATCACTAATTATCAGTTAATACCAAAAATACCGGAACTGGAGATGCCAGCTGTCAGCAAAGCTTGCTTGTTTCCGTTGGTAACGATAGATAAGATAGATATATAAGCTCGGAATCTCACGCTGATGGCATTGTGTTCCCAGCTCCCTGAATGGCGGCCACTATAAGATTACTTGCCGCCATGACGAAATTCGGTACACCTCACTGTCCAAAATGAGAGATTCCCAACTGGTCTATATAATACATCTAGCAACGGAAACATGTAGGCCTAACTGTGCATGAGAGATGAACAAGAGGTCAATTCTTCGCGACCTTATATGTCCTATTTATTAATCTGAAACATCCAATGAGGTTTGAATCTCAGACACACCCTCAAGATGACCACATAGACAGATATAACTGATTATAGTACTCGATACGGCTCATGCGGTAAGCACTCGCGTGAGACTGGCCAAGGGAAGATGACTTTCCTGGGCTGGATGGTTACTAGATATCATCACACATACATATAACATCTGCGATTAAAGTTCTCTTTCAGAGGCCTGTAGTGCTGGCCCAACTTTGAGGCGACACCGGTCAAAGTTTTGTGTTTGCATGACTGTACACGAACCAGTTTAGATTTACAGAGAGAACCCGCATGTAAACCGAGTCAGTGTGTGACTTTGGCCATGAGCTGTCGCAGTGACGGGCCAGAAATGGCAGCATGACAGCAGCATTTGCCCAGTTTTCTGATCGTGTTGATTAGGGTTGAAACATTAGACAAATACTCTTTATTCATTATTCATGTGTCTGTGCAACCTTTGCTGTCAAAACTTTAATAACTATCTAAGTACAATTGGAAAATATATAAATTATTTGACAATAAATATTTATCCTCTTGGTCGTGTTTCCAACTGTTCAAAGTCATGGAGTTGGCAGTGTTATTTAAGGTATTGTGAACAATGTGCTGAAAGCGATATCAAGCGACATCACTGAATCAATTTTCTATGTGAATAACCTAACAATCTTTTTGTTAGTGACTACATATGAAATACCTTGGTAAACAATATAACAGTTTATGTAACCAAAGATTGGTAAGCAGCTCAATGCCGCACCATAAAAGTTAATATGTTAGGCACGCAATTTTCTTCCGGTAATTTTGGGGTACAGTTCAGTTGCCAGATTATTTAGCGCTACATTGTAACTGGCAGTAGGTTATTTGATGTCGTGTGTACCATGATCATGTTTGCTCATCATTTGTTAGTGTTTTGTCAAATCCGTATTTTTATTAAATCATATTCCGAATCTCTCTCTTTAAAAAGTGATCCGCAATTCTACCAGAAATTCTTGGAATTCGATGAAGCTCAGATTCCGATCTATACGCATACGCATCGCCCGAATCCGCTGCTATGGACTCAACTGATGACATTGTTTGCATAGTTCCGCTAGTACTCAAGGAAAACCTAAAACCTGGTGGGTTTTTTCTGGCATCTCGGCAAGTAAATCCGAATTTATCACAGTACCCCCTGCGGAAAGCTGGCATTCCACCTGACTTGATTATCCGTCCGGGATTCTTCCCCTGCTGGCGCCGGCCTAACGCTGGTCCAACGTCGGAGACGTTGGACCAGCGTTAGGCCGGCGCTAGATCAGCGCCACGTCGGGGATGGGTCGTTCCGCGTGCCCACTGGCACGGGTCAACTGGTTGATCTATAGGGATACACTCTTTATCGCAGGTGGCTCGCTACATACACGGATCTCCAGGTAGGCTACGCGGAGGCCTACGTACGTCAATAACAGGAAGCGTTCGGTCAACGTCCAGTCAAGGCCGGAAACGTTGGCAGATCGTTGCCGCCGTGTTGTAGCGATATTCGTCTTGCGATGGACTGATTGATGCAGTAGCTTGTTGATTATTAACTTTACATCATTTTTGAAGACAAGTGCAACACCAAGGATAAGCCTGAACTATGCGAGTGATTTTTTAATTATTAATAAACCACCATCAGGTGACCACTGGGGTAGAATAACCAAAGAGGTACCGTGTAACTTGTTCGAATCTGAAAACCCAGCTTTAATTATGTCTATAATTTTTTTTTTATTTTAGAGGACTTCGCGTTACATCATTTTTTTAGATGATGTCTGTGGTTTTCATAATGATGTCCACGTAGGCGCTAGGTTCTATTGGAAAATTGAAGCAAAGTTAATTATACATTATCGCCATCTACTAAAAACTGTTAGATGGATTATAAAAAACCCAGAAAATTGTTAATGTTTCATCCTATAGGACCCAAAAGATAACATAAAACATATTTTATAACAGAAAACATATTTTGTCCTCTTCGCATTAATTCGAATCAATCTTGCCAGGTTTTCATAAAAAATCCTACATCGTTCTCAGAGTCGACTAGTCTTTCTGGCAAACACGAGTCTTTAAAACCCTTACAGCGCGGGAATCGAATTTAGTCGTCAGAATCTTACGTCTGTAGACGTCAGATTCTGACGACTAAAGAAATAAAATATTTCTAATGGCCGTAGACCCAAAACATAGGTATTCAAATGAATCAGAAAAAGATAACTAAGATAGTTATAATGATTTCAAAACGAGAGAAAAACTTTGATCTCCAGGAATTTTACATAAAGAATTCAGCGCTTTAAGGGTTAACCGACTGTTGCTATGTTGAGCCAGCGTCTGCCATGCTGGTCCAAAAAAAACAGCAATGCTTCGACTTATTATGCTCAGACCCTCTAGTGATCTCAGAACGTTGTCGTATCCAGCCAGAGAGTTGAAACTCGAGCACTGCGGAATCGCACTGCGGATCATTCGATATATTTTTGCCGCTAAAAAAAACCTCCCGTAGATACACGGAGTCTCTGGATAAATCATTCACATTCTCAGTATCGCATCCTTCTCTCATGTGACACGTCGAAACTGCTGTGATAAGGTAAGCAGAAGTAACAGCTTACTTTTCAAGTCAGCAGTTACTGCTGTTTATCCATGGCACGTCTACAGCTGTTCACATGGGTTACAGAGTACATGCAAGTATAACGTCTGACAAAAACACACAAAAAAATATTGGTAAATCTACTTCCAATTGCTGCCCCATCTTGATGGGATTTTAACCTTCACTGAGAGGTAATGAGGCCAAACTGTAAAACTTGTGAACTTCTGAGATGCTGCAACCATTTATTGTACATTTTAATCGTTAACGGAATTCGCGCGGTTTTTTTCATATCAACCCTTTAGCCGCTACCTACGATTATAATCGTTATTAGCAGGTTAAATCACAGTTGTTGGCAATAAAATGGGTGTTTGCAAATGTTTGGTCTCACATTAGACAAATAGACTAGTAATTTGTATCCACTTGAAGTTGTGGGTGGTTGTAGCGGGACACAACTTCAAGTGGATGAAAATTTAAGAAAGATAACCAAGCGGGAAAACGATTAAAACCAAATAAAGCTGCACAAATAAAGATGTACAAATGATATTTATTTCAAGTCCAGTTATATATAATATGTTCATTTGTTAAATACAAATATATTTATGCAAAATGTCATCTAGTTATTTAACAGATCATTATCATGAATATATATAGTATATAATTATGTCAAATTTCATGCTGACGCGATCCACATTTTCAATTGAGTGAAAAATGTTTAGATTAATTTAGGGTAAATTAATGTACAGATGTTTTTGATCGAAGACAAATTTAATCTTCAAAATATGTTATCCAAAGCGAAATTAACCCTTATCCTTAATAGTTAATCTATTAAAATATTCAACCACTTAAAAAGACACAATCAAAATAAAATCATTAAAAAATCAGTCATTTTATTTTGGCTTCTTAATATGACCATATGATGTAAACATGTCCATAGACTATAGAACTGCGAAACTCCCGACATCCATGTCCAAAATGAAAAATACGGGAATTTCGTCTTTATATCTCGCTTAACTGGTAAATACACAACACAGAAATAACTGAAAATTACGCAGTTGTAGTCTATAAACATGTTTACATCATATGGTCATATTAAGATGCCAAAATTAAATGACTGATTTTCGGATGATTTTAGCCTGATTGTGTCGCTTTAACGTTGTGTCTCGCTACCGCGATCCACGATCTAAAGTGGTTGAAAATTACTCATATTTGTTTAACTTAAGACCAAACATTAACAAATATTTATGTTTAACATTATGTTTAACATGTTTAACATTCACTTGAAGCTGAAATTGCTAACGCAATTTCCAGCTCTAAATGACGAAAAATAATTATATTTATGAACAGATATATATCGTCCCAATGTAACTATTAGATTAACTAAGCATCTATCACAAAACATTTGAGCAATTCGAGTTGAATTTAATGGTCATTTCATTCCCAGTAACAGCGATTTAATCGGCTGATAAAACGGATTAAAAGCGACTAATGTGAAGGGTTAAAAATGATTAAAACGAGTAAAGTGATTGGTGTTAGAAATGGCAACGTCTACAGGGTCTTATTTAGAATCAATCAATCAATGGAGATTTAGCGCACCATTGTGCACATAAAGACTGAACTGGTCCAGAAGAACTTCCTGGGGATGCTGGGCTGAGTCTAAGCACGCTACCTCCCGCTCATGGAGGCTCTCCACAATACTTAATGGTTACATTAGTGAGCTGAGAAGAACCATTTGTTACTTGGAAACCTGAATGTCAGAATGCGCACAAGCCCATGAGTCCGACTACTGTTGATCTGGTAATATTCACGAGGAAGATAAAATTCGCGAATGCAAGAATCTTGCGAAAATTATTATTCTTATAATAGCGTTTCTGAAGAAAAATGAAAATTCGCGAATTCTAAGCTTTGGGAAAAGTCCCAAACCAAAACCGAAAAATTAAACACGCGAAAATTACCAGATCTACAGTATACATGCAGACAGCTCTAGGCCTCTAACCACTTTAACCACTGAGGCTCCTCAAAATATTCAATGGTTACAAGTGAGCGGGGAAGAAACATTTGTTGATTGGGGACATGGGGCAATGCATGGCTAGAGCGCCTGACCGCCTCGTCAGTCATGCATGCGTCCCGGGTTCGATCCCCGCTGTTTTCGTGTAGGGTTTTCAGATAAACAGCATTGTTTCTCCCTTTTCAATGTGACTAGGCGATCACGCTAATTGCGGCCTCGTATCGTGTATCAACGTTGATTTCGCGCCGGGCCCCGCGCTGCGCGCTTCTCACATTTGTTTCTTGGAAATCTGAATGCCAGAGCTGGGACAATGAACACCATGAGCTCTGACTTTACAGGCAAGCAGCTTTAACCACTAGGCCTACATCAAGGCCTCGCCTAACAGGGTCTTTAAAGACGTTGACCTCTAAACACAAGACATCGACCCACTGTTGCGACGCTGGCCCAACATTAAACTGACTTTGGGTAAACGTCTCGTGTTTGTGTATTGACCTGGCAGGTATCTTGCTCGGATGCCCCCCAGATTACACATTCCTCTGTTGACCTTTACCATGTTTACTGCAAAGAATGTCTATAAGTCACCCTTTCGCTGTTAAGTTAGCCAAGCGTTATCAGGTTATTACAATGTAGCCCTCTATGTTAACCCTGTGCCAATAAAGAAAAATGTGTTTACCATCAAAAATGACATTTATCTTAAATTTAGCAAATATAAACGTAATAGAAAATACACACAGTTGTGTTTCGTTTGATAATATTTATTTTTATAACAATTTAGCGCTTTAAAATTATATCCTCCATATCATCATCCTTACGATTTTTCCATTATAATATTGTGTAACCATGGGTATGCTCTTATAAAACGACATTTCATCTCTGTATGGAGATACAACGAGAAGAATGATGCGTAAACAGCGGTAACTATTAGTTGTTTCAAGTTACTGCGCTTTGATTTATTCAGTAGTGCTCTTGTATTTTGTTTATAATTTTATGCTGGGAACTAATGATTTAAAGATAATTTTCGCTGTTACACACAACCATGTCAACTGATGTATGCATCTGATTATATTAAACGAGGTAGGCCTACATGTATGTATGCTTTTGTCACGCGTACACGTAGTTGGGGGCACCATGCACATACATGGTCAAGCAAGATGCCGCAAGATGGGACTAGGGTAGCCTATATCCTACTTTTTTGAAACACTATAAAGGGGTATTAAATTATTCCTGTAGTGTTCCTTTAAATTTTAAAGGGTCTACAGTACCATAGGCAGCTTTTTACTCTCCTGTCTTGCATATATAGTCTTTGAAAGCAAACTCGACCTGATCATGATCATGGACTAACCCGGTATCTCCAGATTTTAAGTTCTCAGCTGATACAAGTGAACCATCGCCAAATACTTATATGGAGGAGTATGCCTTGTCATGGTAACTGCATGTTGCTACGATGACTAATATAACAATGTAACTCCTCTAACCCTTTAATCGCCAAATTTTTTAATCGGAATTTTCCACAACTTGAAGTGGTTGAAAAATTATTTAGATTTGACAAAATGTTTTGAAATATTGCTAATTAATATCACGTTTCATCTTTAACATATTTAATATGGCTGGTATTTAAAGTGCTAATAAAACAATGAAAAAGCCAATGTAATCGGGACCGGCGGTTAGAGGGTGAATTCTGCAGTGTGAAGACAAACAAATGAAATGAATCGGGCTTTAGGCCACCTTTGTGCACATATAGGTTAAACTGGGCCAGGAGAACCTCCTGAGGCTGGTGAGATGATTTAGATGACACTGTCCTCCAGACACAGGACTCAAAATTTGAGCCCTGGTGATCTGAGGCCGAGCACGCTACCTCTCGGTCACGGAGGCTCCCCACAATACTGACTTTCACACGTGGATGGGGAAGAAACATTTTTTGTTTCTTTCAAACCGCCGAAACCGGAAACCGAACCCCGAACTCTGGCGTGAAAGGCAGCGGTGCTAACCACTACCCTAGGGTGAAGACAAACAACAACACATACTTACTTTACTGTTTGAATTCGCAAAGCGTAATTCGTGTAACTAACAATCAAAATGCGGCTGGTGAATATTCTGGGTTGCTTTTTACGACCCGACATTCTGTGAATCAGCACCATCACCTTATAATAACTTCGTATGTATATTTATAGCCAGCAAATTATTACCAAGCGTCCGCATAAACCACCACAGGCGTGCACCCGGAAGTTTTTTCCAAGAACACGTTCGTCTCGCAGGGGGAGTGAGTGAAGCTCAACTTGAGAGAGATCGGGATGGTCTGGCGTAGAATGGATCCACACCCTTTTCCAAAGAGCAAACTGTCTCCTGCGTGTCAGCGCACCGGCGCTGGCTGGATGTAGGACCAGCGTCGCATACGCTGGCCCTACATCCAGCCAACGTCGGGCCGTGCCTGATCACAGGGGTGATTCGGGAGGCAGTGAACAGCTGTGGGTGGTGTATTTTTTCCCTGGCCGGTTGTAATTCTTGTGTATATTTAGCTCCGAACTGGTGATCCTGGAGGAGGCTAATCGGGAGTTGTGTCTGACAGATATCCACCCATCGGAGATGAAAGGGTGTAGCTGTCACTTCACAAAGTGTGTGTATCATACACCTCTTAACTTCCAAGGGGACGATGTACCCTGACAATGTGCGAACAATTGAGTGATATCGATGTTCAGCCAGATGTAATTGCAGTAATACTGTGAAACTCAATGACCTTGACCTCCTTTGTTTTCACCGAGCTAGCTAATACAATGAAGTATGGGGGAGGGAGCGATAACCTTGTTTTCACCGAGTGGCGTCACTGCGTTTTGCAGAATGAAGTATGAGGGAGGGGGTGTTATATAACCTTGTTTTCACCGAGTGACGTCACTGCGTTTCACAGAATAGCTCTTGGCTCTCGGTTATCTGTTCGGTTGTGATGAACACAGCAATCTCGGTGACTTCCATTCCACGAATTCGGGCATATTATTGACGCCTGAGCCAGAAATCGCGCCACGGGAGAAATAAATCAGGGAACGAAACTCCAGTGATTTTGATAACTAAATTTGAAGATCAAGCCAGAGAGTTACATAATATTTTTTGTATGTAGGCCTACCATACAATTTATGGCTATACTGACAATTCATTGCCCTGCCACTCACATATTTTATTAGTCAATATCTTGTTCCGGTGAGCATCTCCATTATGCCACTCTTCTTATTAAGATTCATGAGTGGCATTATGAACATGCTCATTGGAATAAGATATTGACCACATAATTTATGTTGGTTTACTGTTGGCCCGCTGTATTCGATATTGGCCTAACCCTAATATTACATCTCGTGTTTTTCCCGGTAATCAGCTAAGCCTCATAATGACCCGCACAATGACGCCATCCCAAAGATTTTGCGGTCTTCTCAATGCAGGCATTAGAAAATAAACTGTCGTACTTCGTTTTTCTTGAGGCCTTCGTAGAGTTCCAAATCATGTCCAAGACCCAGTTTTGAGAAGGGCGCAACAAATTTGTCTTGAATTCGTTGGTACGATGTTTGTACGGGGCATTGTGCCGCCGCTTTTACGGGACGGAATACTAGTACTGGATAGAATTACAATGCCCAGCACCATTATTTCTATACGACACTCGTATCAGCGCCCCTGGTTTGTGTAAGGGAGTCCTGCAAGGTGTGCTAACACAAACATTACTAATTACACTGCAACCTTACCAACTTCGTAAGAATGTCTACAAACGTCAAAAATTGTAGGAATTGAAATATTGGTCGTATGAGCCTTCGTGACCTATGCTTTACTTATGGGTATGCAGAGCGATACGAAGAGAGATGTTCTGTAACTTATTTATAGACAAACGACGATTTTTCAATTTCAGGGCTAGTTATGTATGGGCCAGGTCAACGAATAGCCTATCGTGGATTTTGTTGTTACATTTCTACAGACTTACAATAATATTACAATTATGATCACCAAGACTTCACTGTTACATACCCCTACGTGTACTAGGAGTGTTCTGGAAGATCTAAAAAAGTCACCAAGCTGGCAGCTAATCGTGGAGTCTGCTGCACGGAAAATTCACAGCTTGCAGCTGTGTTTGCCTTGCCGGATGCCATGTCAGCAAACAAGACGTGTTGGCCAGACAGTGTCTCACTGGTGGGCCAACGTCTAAAACCCTGGCCCACCAGCGATACAACGATGGCCCTACGACTGACGACCCCATCCCATGTCCACAATGGAACCGCCTGTCTTTGTTTTGCGTGGATCAATCCGTAATAGTATTTGTCGGTCCGATCGATCGCAGGTGGATTCTAATGATCTGATTCCAGGTCACGTAGGTGCATTTAACGCCCGAGACAAAGCAAGCCGATGGCTGTATGAACGCTGGCCAGCCTTGGTTGACGTCGGCCCAATGCTGAGTCAACCTCTTGCGTTGTGAACATCCCCGCCAGATGATTTATATTACACAACCATTTGCTATTCTTGAATCCTTTGTGCGCTAATCGCGAAAACAGTGTTTTTCTCGTTTTTTATTAACACTTAAAATATTGCCACTTATAGGTACAACGTGTTTTCATTCAACAAATTGTTTAAATCATCAACCCCCGTGTGGAGAAATCTGAAGCATTTCACTCACTTGAAGTTTAGCGATACACAGCTTCACGTGGGCGAAATTACAGCTAATTGCCTACAACGGGCGATAAAAGGGTTAGCGCCTAATCGCCTAGGGGTCTCCCTCTGGCTCATACATCCCGCTTTTTGTTTTGGGGAACTGCTTCCGCAACTTAGTGTACATCGGATAGAAATTGGAACCTTTGTTATGTAATTAAATTTGAAACCAGAAGTAGTCGTTATTACAAACTATTTTCACTGAAAATATGTGAGATAATATCAGCATAATGTAAATGTCCTCTAGGAATTTGTTTTGCGTAATTTTGTTAGCAAGATTAATATTAACCCTTACATCGCTAAGTTATCTAATTTAACTTTTCGTCGTGTCTCGCTACCGCGACCCACAACTTTCAGTGGGTAAAAATACTCATATTTGTTCAATTTGAGACCAAACATAATACGTTTTTATTTTTAAACGCGCATTCAAACATTCCCTGCTAATAAAACAGATTAAAAACGACTATAGTCGTGCGCGGCGCTCTAAGGAACTAGATCCCCGTTGGTCATGAAACTGTCGCACTTTCTTTTAAGCCACAAGATAAACCACAAACAATATCTCAGCAGTCACGCAATATCACTATTTGTCTTAATCGACATATTACATGCGCCATATATTATATGCCTCCGTTATTGATGTTGTCATCTTCAGTGTGCGATTCGTGTAAGCGTGCATGCTTTGCCTGTGATAAGGTCACTGAACCTTTATAATTTATTGTGAGCCTTGTTCAATGTTGTGTTGATGTGAACACGTCGCAATCACCCAGTGAACTAATTCTACGATATTATAGTGTTGCTGTTTCTTTGTAAGGTCGCTTGATTTTGTTATTAGAATTTTATTTTACTATTTCAACAACATTGCGTATTATTATTATGTCCCTTGGCAGCCACAGTGTGGCACATACGATACACATAGGCCTACATGATGTTCTCTTTGTTTTTCAACAACGAGATTATCTGCAAATGTTCTCTTTAAAGTATTCAAGATTGATCAAACTAAGCTACAAAGCAAAGTCACATTAATTTTTATCTGAAAAAATCTATTGCGATTATTTCAATTATTTCAATTAAAGTGGTACTTGGCTTATATATATGTGACATTACTCACCTATTAGTCCATGGGCCAGAATCGGTCACCATGCACCCCCACTACTCACCCACACCAACTCTATTTTAAGCTTTGATATATGTCCATACCATAAAGAAGGGTCATATGTAATTCCGTGGGAATCTCATGTTAATTCTTGTCATCTACGTTTTTCTTGTTCAGAATTTTATGCTGATTTAAAAAAAATTGGGTGTCAATTTTTGAGGTCACCATAAGGTTATTTTTCGACCCCTAGAGGTAATGACCCCTAGATCTCATTTATGTATTTATTTATTTAGATATTAAAACACATGTCTTACTAGTCGTGTAACACAACAAAATGACCGAAATTGTTTAGGAAATATCACCAAATTTGAAAAAAATTGAAATTATCTACTCACCCACACCAACTTTATTTTAAGCTTTGATATGTCCATAACATAACTTGAGATGTTACCAGTAAAAAAAATAAGGACGAACTTTATATTTTGACCGCTTTTATGGGGGTACCCCAAACCTGGAATTAGGGGGTAGGGTTACGTAAGCGTCTGTCGTTGTTGTTCTGATTAACCAATCTAAAAGTATACTGCTAAACATGTTGACGATAATATGACGTATTCGTGGTGACATAGTGGATTAGGACTAAATGTTACTGACGAGTAAATTTGAAAGAAAAATCCAAAAAAGCCGCGAAATTTACCTTCATATGAACAAGAAACAAAATGCCTATCAAAATGTAAATGAAACCTTTTTTTATTTGCGGCTCGGAATTGCCTGATTTAGTGATTTTGTGAGACTTGTGGGCCGAAACAAGCATTTCTGGTGTTTATTGTTCATTGTCTGACCTATAGTTTATCGTAAAATCCAAGATGGCCGTCATTTTGCATATTTACTATTAAAATAAAGATGTCATTGTAAATACTAAGCACAGCAAAACATGTTATGATATACTATACTTAAGCACAGTATCGAGTGCCTTGCAACCTAATTTGCCGTATTACGTAGTCTATTTTTAAGATTTCTATTAAACAAATGTTGCTTATAATATAATAGTTCACGTGCATAAAAAAACGCTTTCATTTGTGTGTTGGTGGTAACCATTTTGAATTTGAAGGTCAAATAGGGGTCATTTTTATCAAAAAACATGAGACATAAATTTATCAACGCAAAATCATGCAGAAACTAGAAATCGTGCAATAGTTTGTAATAAAAAAATGGAAAAAATTTGGTTTTGGCGGCCATTTTTGGTTTTGTTTATTTAAAGGTGAAGGACACCAAATATAGAATTGTATCCCACAGATTCGAATTCAGCACACATAAATTATGTAAAAACAAGCGGAAGAAAAAATATAGACCTAATTGCAGAGCAAAGTTCAATGTTTCATATTTCAACCCAGGATAAATACACACATTTTCAAAAAAAGTCTGCAATATTCTTTCATTTAAAAATACATATGCAATGTGCAATGTACAAATCTAAATACCACCCAGTTTTAAGGATATACACATTCGGGTTTAGAAAACATAGGTCAAAAATATATATATGGCTAATAATGATGTTTTATTAAATTGTTTCCATTGACCATGTTTACCAGTTTGTTTTGTTCTCGATTTTGATTATTTGTAATAAAAAATTGCATCATGCAATACATCAGTAGAACGGAAATTTAGTTATCTTTTATATGATATACTGCATGTGCAGATTGGTAAGATAGCACTGCAACGACAGACGTTTGCGTAACCCTAACCCCTAATTTTAGGTTTTGGGGTACCCCCAGTCCCCCACATAAGCGGTCAATTTCTTCCCTACTTTTTTACTCGTAAAATCTCATTCGTTTTGGACATGTGACCGTCCATATCAAAATCAGGCGGAAGTCGGCAATTCTGAAATGGCTAGAATCCCACTTGAACATCATGAAGTTTCATGAATCATGAATTCTTATTTTTTCAATTTTCCATTTTTGCTCACCTTAAATTGCACTTTTGTGAGGGCCTTTTTTTGAGGATCTCCGGTGAATGTGCTAATCTTTTTTCGTAAATTTCCCATATCGGGGGAGGAAAACCCCAATATTTGGAACAATCGTGCACTCGGTGAAAAGTTAGTGAAATCTGGCATGGTGTTAGGTATGGGCATTGTGTTTTCAAAATCCATCGCAAACAAAATGGGCGCGACCTCTTATGAGCTCCAGAGGTCAAATACAAAATGACCGCCAAAACGATCATGAAAACAAATAAATGTAATATCTCAGCTCGTTTTTAAAGTAGAATATTATGTAGTACCACTTTTTGTATGTTTTGCGATATGATAAAGCAGCTTTTGAGGTCATTTCAATGATATGGGGTTTTTTGGGGGTCAAAGGTCATGTTCAAGGTCAATCATGAGCTTAATTAGCTACCATATAGGCCCGCGTATAGGCCTACTATAATAGTAAAAAAGAACTGTTTGGAAACAATTTTTCAATTTTTTAAAATTTGTATGGTAGCCTACTAAGTATGAGAAATATGCTTCGAAAATCCATCGCAATAAAATGGGTACGACCTCTGTTGACCTATCAAACAATTACGTGATTTTGAAGTCAAGAACATAATTAAATACTTACTTGGTGGAGATCCACAGACTCAATAGAGAGATTCGAGATCAGATGACCGATTTCTCCATATATGCTGAACATTGTTATAATTAGTTTTCGTTAATATAACATGGCGAACATTGTCATAATTAGCTTTAGTTAATATAACATGGTGGACATTGTTATAATCAGTTTTAGTTAATATAGCATGGCGAGCATTGTCATAATTAGCTTTAGTTAATATAACACGGTGAACATTGTTATAATTAGCTTTAGTTAATATAACATGGTCAATATTGTTAGGACCGGCCGGAGGCCTGTACTATTAAGTTTATTTTGCCTGAGTTTGTGTCCTATTTAGGGGAAAGAGGGGTGCTGTGTGTAGAAAACGGTTGACATTTCTGTACACCAGTCCTTATGAACATGTCGAATATAACGTTTCAGGTCCTTAGCTTAAGTACTTTTGTCTTTAACAAGTGTTCAGAAATAATAATATTCATGAATATATTTGTGGTTAAGAGCTTAAAGGGTTTTGTTTGGAAAAATGTTGGCCCAGCGTCGCAGACGGTGGCCCAGCTTTACATCAGCATTGGGTCAATGTATCGTGTTATCTGGTGCTTCTGACGCCGGGATTTTAAAGGTCACCAGCATAATGCAGCAGTCAGAAAAGACGGTACAATCACCCAATGCTGTTTTAATGACGGGCCAGCGTCAAAGACTGTGGGTCAACATTGAAACAGTATTGGTTGAATGACATGTGTTTGCGCAAAGTAGGCTATAAAAATGAACCGAGTCGGGCTTTAGGTCACCTTTGTGCACATATAGACCAAACTGGGCCAGGAGAACCTCCTGAGGATGGTGAGATGAATGAGATGACACTGTCCTCCAGACACAGGATTCGAAATTCGTGCCCTGGCGGTCTGAGGCCGAGCACGCCACCTCTCGGTCACGGAGGTTCTCCACAATAGATTAGTGCTGGGTCAGCGTCGTAGACGATTGACCGGCATTGAACCAGCAATGGGCTGCAACGCCGGCCCAACCTTGAACCGGAATTTGGTGAGTAGGCCTACATCCTCTGTATCAGGTACATCTTAGGCAAGTTTTGAATAAATGTTGGCCAGCACCGGCGATGATGGTGGAAGTAGTTCACGTCGAAGACATTTTGGATTCTGGCCTATGAGGAAGACCAATACACTGATTTTTTTCCATAGCACTCAATCAAACTAAAGCCGGGCTTCGGAGTTTCTAGTTATAATTAGTTTTAGTTAATATAACATGGTGGACATTGTTATAATTAGCTTTTCGGGTTCGGATTTCTTAGCATGTCATTCAGGAATTACTTTATCCATACTAAGCCTATTATTAATAATGGCATTATGATTATCAAGGCACAAAGAGTACCATAATCTGAGAATATCGGCTTACTATGCTGGAAGAAAACTTCAGATCATTTTTGTGCCAGTGTTTTGTACTAACTGATTATCGATCGGTACGTTGGAAGTAAAACATATTTAGTTCATCCCATTCTCAGAGGGGGACTTAGATATTGATCTCATTGTCGTGCCACATAGCATTTTGTATGGGTCTACAATATCGATCTGAGTTGATACTTCTGGTGTTTCCAAACAATGGTCTACCTTTTTCAACTACAATGCACCATTACACATCACCTGGGCGACAATTCATTAAGGAATCTGCTGTGGTGGGCCATAATTCGAAAGATGAATATTTATTTTAACCTTTTAACCGCCAAATTATTTAATTAGAATTTCCACCTACTTGAACTTGTGTCACGCTGACGCGATCCACAACTTCAAGTGAGTGAAAATTATTCAGATTTGACAAAATGAATGTCAGCAATTTTGCAATCTTGTAATTGATGTCACATTTTATTTTTAACATGCTCAAAATCTGTTATTTAAAGTGCGAATAAAAAAATGATAAACCGAATATAATCGAGACCGAAGGTTGAAGGGCTAAGCAACGGCTTTTGCTTGAGAAATAAGTGTGATGAGCGCCAGTCGTGTCACATCTTGAAAATGTGGCAACTAACACTAACTGCTTACATCAAAATAAGCAGTTACCGCTTGACTTTGCACGGCAAATATCTATATTGCAGTGAGGCAACAAGAAAGCGTTTGCCAATTCTACCAAGGCCATAAAGTTGGTGCTAATCGTGGTCGTCGCGATGGTGTACGTACAGCTGCGGTTTTCAACTCTTCGGAAATCTGACACTGTAAACTATGTGACGGAAGTCGAGCAAAATCCACCTTGGCCGGCAGCCCTCGGAGGCAACTTGTCGCCTTGTTTTATTGTCTCCATCCACGACATCCTATAGTGCAAATGTCTGGCGAATTGGGTCACACAATAAAGTACTTATTGATTTGTATTGCTGGCTAATGGATTAATCCATATTCTCGACACACACACACACACTGGAATGACCAGTCATCCCGCCCAGAAATGGCATTCAGCCAAACGCCGGATCAACGATGAGCCAACATTTTCAACGTTGTTCCATGGTTGAAGCAGTCATGGAGACGACGGGTTACATTTTGCTGACGTAGACATTATATGTGGTTATTCGTCACATTGTACATTCGATGAATGCTGTTTTGTTTCTTCTGTTTCTGAGATATTACAGATAATCATTATTGTGCATCGTATAAGTAACGAGTACGTGCTAGATACATCCCAACAAACACGAGGCATTGACCCAATATTGGATCGATGTTGGCCCAACACGGATCCAACATTCAATCTGCAGGGGGGGGGGGCTGGAGTATTTGAATACATGTTTATTTAAAACAGATCTTTAAATATTTTATTTAGTTCACGCAGAGTGTGCCTGACATTATTTATTTAAAAAATACACCCCCTCCAGTACATGTTGTCTGGTTCGAATCTAGGCCGAAGTCAGGGAGATTTATTGGTCCAAGTCTTTTATTCTACCCCCCGGACAATCGAAGAGTGATTCAGCCTGTCACTCGACAAAATCGACCAATCACCACAGTCATTCAGTTGTTATTTAAATTAGGGGGTAGAATATGAGACTTGGGCCGAATCAACTCACATATTAAAAACCCATAAATTGCTGTCTATTAGTTTTGTATTATTTTGTATGGTATGGGTTATATTTTGTTCATGCATATGTTTGCAGGCCATATGTATAATATGTCTGCATGCCTTTGGCTATCCCGTACATGCTGATTTGTAGTAAATAATCAAAACACAGTTTACAAACACAGTTTTCATTGTCAATGTCGTAAACATAGACAGTATCATATCACAAAGTATTGTTCAGAATGTTCCAGGTTTTTAGTCATATATAAGCTGGTTTTGGTCTATCTAGACCAATCTATAATAAGATTATATACATTGTCTTGAGGCTTCATTTTTTTACCTCTACACTATGCAGAGTGTCTGTTTGACTATTAGTATTAAATACAGTATAATTTTATATTTTTTATGTTTTCTACTAAATACCAAATAGTTTTCAAATATTGTTTATACAATACTCTAGCAACATATCGTTTTGTATGTACTTTATTGGTTTATGCGCTCTCGAGATCCAGAGTGTCTTTTTGCTACTATCAGAAATTCATAATACCATTATGCATGTGTTCTACTATGCATGAAACTATTGTATATTATGGTTTTGGAGCAGGAAACATGTTTCTTCTATATAAAAATAGCACATGCTTTCACACTTTAACCTAATTAACAGTACATGTGGCAGTACAACAAAGATATGATACAAACAATATTTAAACTGAATGATTAATAGCTCTGTTAATTTGTCACATTGACCCGTTATTTACGCGTTATTTACTTTCTTGGTCTCGCTCCTATAATGCATGCAGTTACACTACTACTGGTCAGCATGGTCAGCTAATAAGTTTGTTCTTAAAGCTTTGTCGCTTTTATAGTCAGCTGCACTTCCACATTTTCGCCACGAAATCTCAGAATTAACTATGGCGAATCCTCAGCAAACACAATATACATAAGTGAGGTTGTGTTTATGTCGGGTAATTATCGTAAAGAGTGGTTCAACGTTGAACTAACATCGACGTCTCGTTCTTGTTGCAAGCCGTTTTACCCAGTATGGTTTACCATGGTATTTAATTTTATGTCTTGTCCAAGGAAATTCATCGCTCGTTCACCACCACGAGTAGGATATCTTGACCAGTGTAATTATTTCGCCATAAAATCTGCAAGAGGAACACTATCAGCTATATTTACCTATGCAGGACAGATCAGGACAGACCTAGTTTGAAACTTTGTGTGTTTAAAGCTAAAGACAGATACGCTTGCATGCAACGCTGCCAACACTGGAACGGCCTAATAGAATTCCACGTGACCTATGACAACATCTAAGCTCTGAGTACATGCAAGTACCCTTCACATTGGGCGGGTTGAAACGATCACTGTCGTGAAAACCAAAGAGCAGTAATTGCTTACTGCTCAGTCTTTTTCCTTTGCAGAACAGAGTGAAAATCTAACCGTGGTTAGAAAAATGCACACACCACATAATTATTTGATGTGAAACATTTTATATGGTAGTGATTCAACCCTTTAAGAACTCATGTCGCGTTTACATGATACGTGGCTTACCGCAAGTTAATTCGTATAGAATTGTACGATCCTATCAAATTAATCAATAATATATTTTGTAATGCACTAAATCGCCAGTAGAGCCGAACCCAGAGGCGCAGCAAGACTCATTTATAGTCAATGTCAGGTTCAGAGAATAGTCGTGTTTTATTGTAATGGTGTATGTAATGGGATAATTGGATCTAGGAGCAGATTATCAAGGCTGCATTTTAACAAACTTTGCAGATTGAGATCATAGTATGTAGCATTAGGAGTAATTTGGGAACAAATTCATTTAATGTTCCTTTTATTTGAGAGGAGTTTCCGGAGGGCAGTCGGTAATTTTGTATAAACATTTAGTCCGTATTATGCAAATGTTATCAATCAAATATGTTGAGAATGTGTCACTTACAGGGGGGAATATTCTGGTAAGGATTAGACAGGAGCTCGGTGCAGTGCCTTATTGACCGAGTCCCAGATGTTACGTGGCTTATGGAAGTTGTCTGTAAGAAAATCAGTATACAATTTTGACATCACCCTATTGTACAAGTGACTTTAAGCAGAGTATCTAGAAATAGTCAGTCTAGATCGAGTTGTGCGTCATACCCGTTCTAGTTGGCGATGACGGATTTTCGCATTTAAAAAATCATGAGTCATTCGATGAGAAGGTGGATATGTTGTTTTCATCAGTGCATGCATTATTGCATTGGTAACATAGTTTAAACAGTTCATTTTCAGGTGGACTGATGAAATCAAGCTTAGAATTATTTGCTTTAAGTTGATCAATGTTTGTCGAAAATAAATGGGTTTGTGAATTTCTCTTTCAACTATTGACATCGCCATAACGACGTGATGGGCTTTTATTTTATATGCTATATCCTTATAGGCGTTGTTTAATATTACTGGGTACGTCATTTTCATTCAGATTAAAGGGGGTTGCGGCAACAATTCGCATCTCAAGATGAAAGTTTTATGGTTTGACGTCACCAAATCTACAACTGCGTGGCGAGAAACATGTACAAAATGCGATTTAATTCTTAAACCTCCAAATGAAGGGAAAAAATGATGTTTCAGTGAAATCTCTCTGAAGCCTTTGACACACCCGACCACTATGGAGTCATCGGTCTATTGGTTGATTTTTATGGAATCCGTGGGAATTCCCTGCGGTGGTTCGCTCATATCTGATGGATCGCAGAAAATGGTTAAAGGTAAAGAATGTGTTGTGAATCATTCCAAACAAAGCATGGAGTTCCCCAGGGCTATATCCTTGGGCCGCTCCATTTCACACTCTATAGCCTACAACCCCTCTTGATAAATGATTTCTAATGACAGTTTTGCAACTATCACATTAGGGACTTACGCCGCCTGCGTCGGTGTTTGACATCTGAAGTAGTTAAAACTATTGCAACAGCACAAGTTGCAATCGCCTGCTCTATAATGTCACACATCGAGAAATAAACAGGCCGTCTGGTTAGTGATAATAATGTTTAGCTAACTATGAGGTCTTATGTAACAAAAAACAAATCTGCCTAAAAGCATCCGAGCCGTACTCGTAATCTACGTTCATCTAAGCAAAACCTGTAATTTTTTCCTCAGATTAACCTTTTACCCGCCAAATTATTCAATCTGAATTTTCACCCACGTGAAGTTGTGTCTCGCTGACGCGATCCACAACTTCAAGTGAGTGAAAATTATTCAGATTTGACAAAATGGAGGTCATCTGTTTTCAAATAATGCTGATTGATGTCACATTTCATCTTTGTCACATGTTTAAAAGGTGGTACTTAATGTGCTAATAAAAAATGAAAACCCGAATATATGCGACACCGGCAAGGACCTTTTTCTCTGTGGCGGCACAAACATTGCGGGACCGTCTTCTGTGTGGAATTGGAATTTCTAAAGCAGTGCAGTCATTCACTTTATTTATACGTTGCATACCAGTGGTGACCTATTGGTAATTGTATTTTGCTGTATCATTATTGACAATTTATTTCTTCAATATGTTTCTAGTCGCTGTGAATATATCCTTTTCGCAGTTGATATTATCCCATGTTTTTCAACAGTTAGATTCACCGTCTGTGCATGTGCGCACCGAGAACATATCGGCCGTATTAGAATCGAACCTGAGTCAACCATGTCACCAAATGAGCATTCCGGCGTCAAAACATAATTATATTATAAATGTTTTGATTTCTAATGAATATCAATCTAGACAAGCTGTTTTATAACCAGTTTCCATACAGCAGGTCTTGACCCCGATGGTTATTATCTCGAGATGCCAAGCTCCACGAATGTCGCAGTCAAGACTTGCTGGTAGGGGGGATGCCTATAATCCGCGCCACTTTTTGAAATGCTGGATCAGTCCTGAGAAAACGTTGTGAGGTGACCGCACGGGCGACGGGAGCGTCTGCAACTTTCCAAGAACCTGTATCCTATATGATGGACAATCGCTCGGAGGGATGGTCTGAACATTGTCTGCTAAAAGGTTAGGCGTTTAAGCAATAATGTCTCACTGTTATGCCGGAAGCTTCGTGAGAGGCCTACTTTTTTGCGAACAGACTAAGCAAACAAAACCCGTGCCATCATCCTCTTGGCGAGGATAAGATGTCTGCTCAGTTCCACACCAACGTCGTACGGCGGAGCCGACGTCTTGTGCGATCTTCATCGTGGCATAACTAAATTAGTCGAGAGCATTTTCTCCCATCATCTACTCAAAGTAGCGTTTTATCATTCATTTAATTTTGCGTTTCTTCACAGGAAAAAAAAAACAGAACAAACGATGTTTTTTGTGAGAATAGTAAAAATTCACTGATGACCATTATTTTGAAAAGGGCGCGGATGGGTAAACAAAAATAAACAGGTGCGTTAAAAATGTGAAGCAATAGCCTGCATATCCCAGATTTCATGTCTGGATTCGGCCCCAAGATATGCTAGACCATCGGCTTAGAAACCTACGTACATGTATTAACTTATTTCATTAAAAAAATGTAAAATAGATCGTCAGATAATAATGGTAGTCGTAAGCGTGCAGATAGGCGAAGACGTTAGGAGCATAAGCTACATGTAGCATGAATAAAAACAAATACTATTATTGAAGCCGTATTTGTTTATGCGATTTGATTTTTCGAAGGTTCTGTCGCGTCGTGAATAAAATGAAGCACCAATAAAAACAAATGAATGAAATTTGAAAAACGACTTTATTTTGATATAGTTATTTTATTATATGCAGATGTTGAAGTCCAATAAAATTGTTCGTGATGTGTGATTCCGTAGATAACCGACGATGTTTTAAAGCTGATCCTATGTCGCTGGACTTTGGCCCACAATTCATTCGGCACTTCATATCTGATCATGGCTGAACAAGCTCGCAAAGCAATATTCACAATTAGAAATAATAGTCACAACTTAGGACATCTAACGCCAAAATTGTCTCTAAAAGTATTCCAAGCACAAATAGAGCCAATACTGATGTATGGTAGCGAGGTACTATTTATTGGTAAAGAAATATTGGACTTTGAGACAGTCCATTTATCATTCTTGAAAAATATGCTTGGAGTCAAACAACAAACCACATCAGTTACTATTTATGGGGATACAGGAAGGTATCCTCTCTTTTTAAAACAACAAATTCCAGCTTTGAAATACTGGATTCGCTTGATCTCCTTGCCTAGAAGCTGTTATTTGAGAATCGCGTACAACTCACTGGCGTCTCTTGACTTTATTGGTGAAACAAATTGGTGCTCTCACATCAGGTCATTATTATTCCGAACAAACCACCGCGACGTTTGGGAAAATCATAGGGTAGAAAATGCCAATCGTCTAATCAAACAAGTCAAATTATGTTTGATTAATACATATAAAGTTGATTGGTCTATCAAAGCCCGAAACTCCATAAAATTACGAGCGTACATAAAGTTCGAATTCGAACACTCGCTAGAAGAATCTCTGTTTTACATCCCCGACACAAGGTGGATGAAGGCACTATCAAGATTAAGAATGAGCTCACATATGCTAGAAATTGAACGAGGAAGGCATGTCAAGCCGCAAAAACTACCACTAGAACAGCGCATATGTCAAAGATGTACATCAAACTCTGTTGATGACGAAATTCATGTTTTAATTACTTGCTCTTACTTCGCTATGCAGCGAACTAGTTTACTTGCCGAAAGCAAACTACCCAACAGTGAATTTGACCCACTCTCAAATTACGACAAAGTTATATATGTTATGTCATCTACACATCGACCATTAGTAATATGCTTAGCAAAATACACCTATAGCTGTTTTCAAACCTTAAGCGTGTCGCGTACCTCAGCTTTATAAAGCGTAGGGTGACTGGTGCCGCTGGTGATTCTTCTAATCATCCACTCATGAAATCATCCATGCTGTCGGGGGATCACCACTGTGGTATCAGCGACTGGTGCGGCTGGTGATTCCTCTAATCATCCACTCGTGAAATCATCCATGCTGTCGGGGGATCACCATTGTGGTGTCAGCGACTGGTGCGGCTGGTGATTCCTCTAATCATCCACTCATGAAATCATCCATGCTGTCGGGGAAACACCACTGTGGTATCAGCGACTGGTGCGGCTGGTGATTCCTCTAATCATCTTGGTGTTTCGAGCTGACGTCAGTCAATGCAATTTTTAGATTGTTTTTCAACATGTTAAAAGTAACTAATATTATTATTTTCTTCTTTATACATACTCTCACTCATTATGTAATTACTCGGTTTCTACGCTTTCCAGAGGGTTTTTTGCTATATGCAGTAGCTATTTTATCTCTGGTTTTGGTGCGGGAAACTTAAAAATACCATGCCAATGCTGTTTAACTGTAGGTTATTTTAAATAGTTATGATGCATATTTTATTTAACCTGTGCTTGTTTTAGTATATAATGTCGCTTGATTTTAACATGTTTAAGTTAACTTAGCATGCATATTTTACCGAACTAATCCTGTTGTATATAGTCTTGTACATATGTTCATTTTAATGACGCATAAGTCTGCATAGACTTACCGTCGTCAATAAATATCTATCTATCTATCTATCTATCTATCTATCTATCTGATATGAAGTTCATTTTTGGGCCCAGGCAATGGTGCTGTAAATTACTGTGGCGGCAGTCTCGGCACGTTGATTGGATGGTCGCAGATCAATACGGATTTGGCGGGAGTGGACAGACACTGGCACTTTGGGTTTCACCGAAAAGGCGTCTCCCAAGAAGAGATGCATCGATTGTTTCAGATGTTTGGCACTCCCTGGTTCAGCCTGACTCCGTAGCTTTATGGAGCAGCAAGAACGATACGTTGACACACTGTTGGTTTAATGTTGGGCCGACGTCTGCGACGACCGCTAAACATTAAACCAACAGTGTTTTACGTCTCCACTGTCTGTTTTGTCTGGCTGACCGACTGACGGCTGACTGACGGACTGTTGAATTCAGACAAAGAGGGGAAGTACCTCACGCAGATTCATAACAAAGATGGCAGGTGGCGACCAAGCCTCGCGAACACCACTCCTATAATGGGGACCATTGCTTGGCTGCAGACAACTCAGCCGACAAACCAGGCCCCCTAGACACTGTGCCCAACTGTAAGCAATTTTTCTTGTCAGGCAAGGCAACTAGGGATCTAATTAACACGCCCGGCTGAACGAGCTAACAGACCGTGAAAATAGTGTTGGTCGCTTTCGTTTGATGCCCAGCTGAGAGACAATATCAACAAAACACGGCACAGAGGTGCTCGAAAAGTATAGGATTTGTCTTTTAGAAAGGATTTGTCTTTGTTGTAGTATCAACGCAGTTAATTTGAAATCCGATGAAATCCACTTGTACAGTTCTAGTCTATGGACATGTTTACATCATATGGTCATATTAAGAAGCCAAAATAAAATTACCGATTTCTTTATGATTTTAGCCTGATTGTGTCGCTTTAACTTACATTGCATGGCGCAATTTCGAATACACATTTTGTATTTCTCATGTATGTTACTGTCTGTTCGATGACCCTGATATAGCTGCTCTCTCGCTCCTAAATCACAGCTAAAGTCATGTAAGCGAAGTAATTAAATCTTAAAGAGCTAAAAAAAATTATGAAAACCATTGAGGCCAAAGTTTTTTTTTCAAAATTTGAAATCATCATAAATGTCTTAGTTAGATCTTTCTGATTCATTTGAATACCTATGTTATTGGTCTACGGTCATTAGAAATAATTATGTCAATTCTTACAGTGCGGGGAATCTGACGTCTACAGACGTCAGATTCTGACGACTAAAGTCTATCCCCGCACTGTAAGGGTTAAGTACTGCGCATTGGACATTTAAATTGGATAGCAATAATTGTTAGCCCTCTACACGCTATTTGTACGGAAATATTTTTTCATGAGATGAACTATTCTTTTGTTTTATTCTAATTCATGAAATGATATGTTAGCTACCAATGATTTGTGTATGCTAGTTTAAACAAACCCTGATTAGTTTAGCTCGTAAACCATTCCCACAGATAGTAATATTAGGCTTACATGTAGACTTTCAGAGCGTATTTTACACGATTAGATGCACAGTGAAGGTAACCTATGGGACAGTCCGGAGGATGTCTTGACTTTTTATCAAGTTGTTGCTTCACATCGAATGTTGTTATTCATTTGGCTTGTATTTGCTACACGATTCATGTAAGACACACGCTGCTCTGCACTTTTCATAAATTGGCTCTGCAGCATTAATCCGAATTTTGTCGATGTGTGCTTACAATTATTGAATAACAGGGTTACCACTTCCCACTCTACCTGGAAATCAGGGAAAACTTGGAATATGAGTTTCACTTTTCCCAGTCAGTAAAAAGTCAGGGAATTTTAGAATAATGCCTCAAATCATGGAAATATAGGCTTAACTAAATGTAGTTATCCTGGAATTTTAAAAATTCACCAGGGAAAACTTAAAACATCAATTTTGTTCAATAGTGGGAACCCTGAATAAGTAACCCTTATAATTCATAAAGTACATATTGAATATTTACCGCTCATCTGTTTTTTATCAATAGGTGCATGTAACGATCTGCAAGTTTCATGTATGCTGTAGGTTAAACTGGGTCAGGAAAACCTGCTGAGTATGGTGAGATGAATGAGATGATACTGCACAGAATTCGAAATTCGAGCCCTGACGGTCGGAGGACGAGCACGCTACCTCTCGGTCACGGAGGCTCTCCACAATATTGAATATTTACGAGTGAGCGGGGAAGAAACATTTTGTTTCTTGAAACTTGAATGCCAAATCGGGGTTCGAGCCCGCGATCTCCGACTTTCCAAGCAGGCAGCTTTAATCACTGCACCAGGGTCCCCGCCCTTTTAATTGAGGTACAGCAACCAAGAATTTCTTACGCACCTTTTAAAGCGACATGGTTGAGAAAAATATCTTAAACATAGTTACTTAGTTCCCCCAATTTTTTTGTTCTCTCCAAATAATGTTGTTCCCTCGAAAACATACCATTTTAAAGAGATGAAATCATTTCAAGAAAACAAAATAATAGTTTTTAACTTATATAAGGAAGTAGACTGTGTCGCTGTAGTTCAAACTTAGCTGCGACCGAATTTCCACCAACACATTATATATTTTATTTAGAGGCAGCTGGTTCACTTTAGTTGAGTACTAGTACTTTTTGGGTGACGGTGCACAGCACAAATCTGGACCATTGGCATGCACAGTATTAGCCAGAATGACAGGAAGCGGTAGAAATGCCGGAAGTTGAAGGCGAGTGTTGACCTTGCGCATTGCAAAGGCATCTCACACCAGATTGCATTTGGCAAATGTGTCTCTGCTTTGTATCCAGTCAGCTGCGCAAAGCGCTGCCTTTGTATTAACTGCTCACTTTTCAAGTTAGTAGTTACTGTTGTTTGCTATTGAATGGCAGAGCTTTAGTTGTTATTATTTACCTTATACTATATGGACATCAGCACCCATTCTGAAGCTGTGAAAAAAGTGGTTAGGTATTTGCAAATATGTTTACACTTAAATTTTTTTTTAGGCTCAACCAATGTTTGCTAGCATTCATATATTTCGTATTGCATCATCAGAACATACAGGCCTACGTATACAACTATCATACGGTATTGAACATCGGATGTAGTATACAAAATGTACATGTTATTCAGTTAAATAGAATTTTCAGCCTAATTAAATTATATATTATGCATTTAGGTATGCAGCTGCATCATTATAGACTCCTATATAATATGAAATTCCAGTAACGGAGTACAGTTTGGCTAAGCTATGCAACACACAATCCTTTAATACTAGATAGCCTATATAATTACAGTAAAAAACTTAAATCACACATGACAATTTTCCGTATGGCTTTACTGATGGATAAATATCCGACCCAGGGCTGCATGTTTGAGATGTATAAGAACACTGTGTACAGTTTGTGCAAACTGCAAACCCACATACAATCATACAGATGTAAAACATGTATATGCACGCATATTAAGTAACGTGAGCTCTGTCTTAACTTGGTCTATCTTAACTGTATAGGTATTATCTGATATTAGAGAATTCTGCAAAAGGGATGACAGTTTCAGCCTGTAGAAAATCAAAAAAACTGAACATCCTGGCTCGGCTGTTTGCTTCAACCTTTGAATTGTTTTACTGATCGATTCAAATTAAGTGATTACTGTAACGGTACAGATATAATATATTCAACTATATAGTTATATCACGACCTAACTATGTGATCCTTTACCTGCCAGTGACGCATATAACTGCGATGTGACATTACTTAAATCAATAAATTGGTATATAAAATATCACAACTATAATTCTGGACACACTTAAACGTTTTGTGTTCAATGTCATACATTGAAATTAAAAGTGTTTGTTTTTTATTCACTGTGAGAGGGAATTGCGTTAGCACTTGCGTAGGCACTGTCTGACCAAAGAGCCTATAACCATTTTAAATTTGGACACAGTTTAATATGCATAGGATGAAGCCCGAGGAGTTCTACATTCTTAGCTGTGAAAAGAGTCGAGACCGAAGGCCGAGGCCTTTTTCACAGCTAAGAATGGAGAACACCGAGAGTTTTAACTGACTTAAAACACGTCCCGCCATAATGACTATACCTCATATAAATCAACAGCTAGGTCACACCTGACTGATTATACTACCTTAAAACACACCACTACATTCTTTTTTTGTCTGACCACTATATTCTAAGCCGGGAATGGAGAGTTATTCTTGACCAAGTACAGACCAATTTTCATGGTAGGCCTGGGGGACTATAATCAATCAGGCGTGATCGAGCTGTTGATTATGAGGGATCCTCATTATCAGGTGATTATGGTCGGATGTGTTTAAAGTCAGTTAAAACCCTCGGAGGTCTAGATTCTTAGCTGTGAAAAAGGCCTCGGCCTCCGGCCTCGACCTTTTCCACAGCTAAGAATGTAGAGGTCCTCGGGCTTTGTCCTATACATAGGCTTACGATGATAATTGGTTCTGTGCTTGGTTAACAATAACTCTCCATTACCGGCTTAGAATGTCGTGGTCAGGAAAATAAAATAATGTAGTGGTGTGTTTTAATGTTGTAAAATGGAATGGAAGGAACAGCTTGTAGGTGAGATTCTCGATCATTTAGGGCATGCTCTCCCATGAACTGAAAGCACCCGGGGTTAAACTATGAGCCAAACCAAGATTTAGAGTCAGTTTAAATAACCTGAATCTAAAAATGGCCACAAAGTTCCTTGCGGCGTAAGTAAGTGTTGCGCAAAAATGAAATGAATCGGGCTTTACGCCACCTGTGTGCACATATAGGCTAAACTGGGCCAGGAGAACCTCCTGAGGATGGTGAGATGATTGAGATGACACTGTCCTCCAGACACATGATTCGAAATTCGAGCCCTGGCGGTCTGAGGCCGAGCACGCTAGCTCTCGGTCATGGAGGCTCCCCACAATACTGACTAGTAAGTGTGGCGCACACGCGTATTAACAAGCTCCATAAATAGGTAACAGAATCGCATACGAAATGGCAGGTACAGGTGGGTGCACCTCTTCCCTAACTTCGCATGCATATATACATTGCCTTTGTAATGCGCAGTTGTCCATCTATCAGCACTCAGGACGGGGGATGCGTATTGGAAGTGTGTGGAGAGAGGATATAGGACGGACAAGTACTCTTAGATATTCAGCCATCCTTGAAATGTCAGCGCTGGCCGGGGTAAAGATTCAGCGTGCCTAGGACGCTGATAAATGGACGTCCAGAACGGTAGATCCCGGCTGCATGATAAACACAACAAGTCCTAACGTTCCAGATAACGCGCCAATGCTGGCTAAAAGTTAAGCCAACGTCTCCAACGTTGCGCTGACTTTAAGGCAGCGCTGGACTTGATATGGGAAACATAAATCAAGTGGAACCTTTTTACACTTGCGGCCCAACAGCCAGTACTGTATTCGTTTTGTAAAGTATTGGACATTTCAGCTCATATATATAAATATTATAAAGTCATGATTTTTTTAATGTACTACACTATTATGAAATACAAAACTTGGGAGATGTAATGATACAATGACAACCAGGTCGACCCGCTGTATTACTCAATCTACAATAATGTAGTCTGCAATTGTATTTGTTTAAAAAATATTAATGCTTGAATATATAGTTGCATAGTTGTCTTCATAATTTCCGTATTTTTTATATTCATTATCACGCTCTTTATTGATAACATTGACAACATCATGTGTACTATTAGAAACAGTAAAGAAAGATTCCATCAAAATGGCGGATATAATTAGTATACAACCTGTAGCTAAACCAAGACATTCCTTGGATCAACATCAGACCAGAGATCAGAGAGTAACTACGAGATGATCATCAAAATTGTGAAAAGGCCGTTGAATGCTTTCAGTATATTACTAGACCTAAGTTCTGCATTTGACGCAATCAAACCTGCTGGTGTAGTAGCTGTACATGTTCATTGGAACAATCAATGTGAATCAGAATATAACAGTGGAGAGTTAATGTTTCCAAGGCTGAATGAACAGATGGGTAAATGAATGAATGAATGAATGAATGAATGAATGAATGAATGAATGAATGAATGAATGAATGAATGAATGAATAAATGAATGAATGAATGAATGAATGAATGAATGAATGAATGAATGAATAAATGAATGAATGAATGAATGAATGAATGAATGAATGAATGAATGAATGAATGAATGAATGAATGAATGAATGAATGAATTAATGAATGAATGAATGAATGAATGAATGAATGAATGAATGAATGAATGAATGAATGAATGAATGAATGAATGAATGAATGAACGAATGAACGAATAAACGAATGGTGAATGTATGAATAAATAGAGGATGAATGAATAAATAAATGGCTGAACGACTGAATGAATGAATGAATAAATGAATGAATGAATGAATGAATGAATGAATGAATGAATGAATGAATGAATTAATTAATTAATTAATTAATTAATTAATTAATTAATTAATTATTTAATTAATTAATGAATTAATGAATTAATGAATGAATGCGTTTGCAAAAAATAAAGATAAATATGTTCAAGCGGTTTCCAATTTGTATCACTTCACCTAGGCGTTAAGATAAAAAATATATTCATGTTAATTGCCCACTGCCCCAGTGCACAAATGGAAAACAATGTTTCTTACTTTGAAATAACATTTGTATGGTGCCCTAAAAATAGTTTTGTTTCACCACCAGATCACTAGATGTGTTCAGGAAGGGACAGAAAATGCACTTCATCAGAATTAAATAATTTGATTGATTGAACTGAATCATGCAGAAGCGCATTGAATTACCATTATATAACTAGTGTTATCAGGGTTATATGCCATCGGCGCTTTGCAAAATTTTGAGGTAACATCCATGGTAAGATCCATGCAAGTAATTATTTATTCCCAGTAAAACGTAATTTCTGTTTATTTAATTCCACCTCTTTATTCATTTTTATATAAAAATTTAGAAATAGCTTCTATAAAAACTACCTGAATTCTGTATTTAAGCCTATTCATTATTTGTATTTCTTGCCCATCTGTTCATATAATAATATTCAGGTCAAATATTACAAAAAGTTGTAATATAATTGGTATTATTGAAAATTAAGGGGTGTATTTGCCACCTTTTAAATTACAACTTATGTTATATTGTTATATTGGTTTAGACATCGACCAATGTTTCCAGCAAGATCTAGACGTTAACTCATTGCGTCAACCCAATGCTGGTCCATCGCTTACGACGCTGGCCCAGCATTAAATCAGTCAACGTCTCGTGTTTGCCGGGATGGTGATGGTGAATTTTCACTAAAATAGATGGAAAGTTCAAAAACGTTTAAAGCGTCCTCCGCATTGAGAGTTACGTTTTTGGTCGTATCTGTTTGTTTGTTTGTTTGTTTGTTTGTTTGTTTGTTTGTTTGTTTGTTTGCTTGTTTGTTTTTGTTTTTCTGTTTGTTTGTTTGTTTGTTTTGTTTGTTTGTTTGTTTGTTTGTTTGTTTGTTTGTTTGTTTGTTTGTTTGTTTGTTTGTTTGTTTGTTTGTTTGTTTGTTTGTTTGTTTGTTTGTTTGTTTGTTTGTTTGTTTGTTTGTTTGTTTTGTTTGTTTGTTTGTTTGTTTGTTTGTTTGTCTGTTTGTTTGTTTGTTTGTTTGTTTGTTTGTTTGTTTGTTTGTTTGTTTGTTTGTTTGTTTGTTTGTTTGTTTGTTTGTTTGTTTGTTTGTTTGTTTGTTTGTTTGTTTGTTTGTTTGTTTGTTTGTTTGTTAGTTAGTTTGTTTGTTTGTTTGTTTGTTTGTTTGTTTGTTTGTTTTTGTTTTTCTGTTTGTTTGTTTGTTTGTTTGTTTGTTTGTTTGTTTGTTTGTTTGTTTGTTTTGTTTGTTTGTTTGTTTGTTTGTTTGTTTGTTTGTTTTGTTTGTTTGTTTGTTTGTTTGTTTGTTTGTTTGTTTGTTTGTTTGTTTGTTTGTTTGTTTGTTTGTTTGTTTGTTTGTTTGTTTGTTTGTTTGTTTGTTTGTTTGTTTGTTTGTTTGTTTGTTTGTTTGTTTGTTTGTTTGTTTGTTTGTTTGTTTGTTTGTTTGTTTGTTTGTTTGTTTGTTTGTTTGTTTGTTTGTTTGTTTGTTTGTTTGTTTGTTTGTTTGTTTGTTTGTTTGTTTGTTTGTTTGTTTGTTTGTTTGTTTGTTTGTTTGTTTGTTTGTTTTTCTGTATTTCCGTAAGCAAAATTAATTAAAAAGTAATGACGGGATTTGCATGACACTTTCACCAGAGGTGTGTCTCGGTCCAAGTACCAATCCGTTAAATTTGTAGGATGATCTAGAGTACGACGGTTCCAGGATCCGAATTACGATCCGGATCACTCGGCTTTGCATGAAACTTTTACCAGAGGTGTGTCTTGGGCCAAAGAAGAATAGTCTTTAACAAAGGTCATATTGCGAAGACGTTAACAATACACAAAAAGTACGTATTACCGTTTTTAGAGCTGTTCAAATTAATTGGACTGATGTGATGTTAGAACGTCTGATACTTGCCAGCAGACACAAGAAGTTGAATCAACGTTTGTTTAACGTTGGTCCACCGTCTGCGACGCTGGACCAACGTTAAACTAACGCTGATTCAACGTCTTGTGTCTGATGGGTTACCGTTTCCATGGTTCGTGTGAGAGGTACATGTATAATTCCTGAAGCAACACTGACGTGCAAATACGAACAACAGTAATCACACTTACTGGAAAAGTAAGCAAGTTACTGTGGTTTGCCTTTGTACGACAGAACGCTATTCCCAGCAAGCACGATACATCATCCCAATGTTAGTACAATGTTGGGCCAGCGTCGTAGACGCTGGTCCAACATTTGACCAACATTGGGTTGATGTATCGTGTTTGCTTGGAAAGTTCACAGACGCAAAGAACATAAAAGAAAAGAGATGTTAATTTATTATCCCTGTGTACCTACAAGTCGTCTACAAATAGACTGAATTCATATACATGACACAGTAACTTGCCGATCCCTCGATCACTTCTTCACACAAATTTATACTTGAGGCTTTGAGACTGAAAATAATTTAACAGGACTGTATCTGCTATGCCACCCAGCATATACGATATGTTGATTTGATGTCGTTTTAATGCTGACCCACCGTCTGTGACGCTGGCCCAGCATTCAAACAACATCAGTTCTGGGTAAGATGAAGAGTGTGATCTCCGCATCCAAAGACCTCCAAACCAGAAACTTTGGTAATGTAAGTTTAGGAATACATAGAATAAAAAAAAATGTTCTCTTTGCATGGCTAACTCGGCTCAGCTGCTGACTTATAACAATTTGAGTTTACTGCGCTCATGTCCGTTTGGTTGAAATTTCAGAATTATTTCAAAAAATCATTTATTTCATGAAAATTAGTTATTTTTGAGCTGTTATCTGGGAGATCAAATGGAACAAGCACATACCAGAAGACGTTGCTGGACCAAGGCCAGTTACATAATACAGGTCATGATCAACAGTACTGTTGACCTTGATTAATCAGCGTGATTACAACATCGCCATCATACGCAGACCTAATAATTAAAATGTGCCTGCGACCATCTGTTCAGCAGCAAAATTGACATCACTTTCATCACATAGGGCTCAAATGACTATTTACCCCCCTCTTCTAGTGTGTGAATATGTGATATCTATTGATAAAAAATGATTTATATTTATTCAACAAATTCCAGTGGGCGGATTTGTTTTCATAGTTTCTTTCACCGTGAGCTCTTAACCCTTTCAGCGTCGTTATAGGTCAGAATCTGACGTATGTAGACGTCAGATTCGGTCCCAGCACGGACAGAATTGAATTATAATGATCGTGGATAAAGGTAATCAAATGAATCGGAAAGAGTTAATTGAGACATTTATGATGATTTCAAATTTAAAGAACCCATTTTGGTTTCCATGGTTTATACACAAATATATCAGCGTTCTAAGGATTAATTTGCTACCGCAAATTTCCAACCTCATAGGGAAAAGTATGGCTATGTCAATGTGTTAGATACACATCATAAGTTCTGGGTCAGAGTCCTATGATGTGTATCTAACACCTATTATGTGTATCTAACATATCGCCATATCTATATTGTATTACTATTATGACAGATCTAGATTAATTTATTTTCAAATTCCAAATTAATTGATAGTGACGGCGGCATAGAAAGGGTTGAACTTGAACGTTTTGAATTATGTTTACTAATATGCCTGGGATATAACACTGTTAAAAGCAGTGTTAGTCGTTGGGTCATAGCTCATTTTAGTAACGGCACCTGCAGCGCGAATAAGAGCTTCCAAGTCTGAAGCGGGTTTTTTTTAGTATGTTTACTGATGATATAAATCTGATGATAATAAGATGAATATAAGACTATTAGTTATCATATAAATAAGCTTCAGCTAGGCGAGTTTCTAAGACTGAGAGCTGGTGCTACAATAGACGTAAACCCAGAACAGCAGAACTAAAACTCCAGAACGGTAGACTGAGTAATAGAGTATCCTCAGGCTCAGTAGACCATATATTAGGCTAACTGTCGTACCATTAATTTAATGAAAACCCAACCCAATTACATTATTGCTAGTTTATTTTCAGTGAAACGCAAAGAGCAATTAGGCTTTGCCAATCCCGATAATATAATGTTTACTTTCAAGTTATACTAGAAGGGAATTGTGACTTTTCAAGTAACAATAATCTTTAGACTAGGTTTTATGAGTTTTTTGTCGGCTATTTTGAAATTTGTTGGGTTATTTTTATCATAACAGATTGATTGGAATTTTTTTCACGGGGTTTTTGGGAGCCATTTTGAATTGAAATTTTATATTATAGACTTCAGAATTCGGACTTCAGACTTCAAATTTCAGAAATGAGAAGTCTCCACTGAGCTTTTGTAGTCATATATATATATATATATTTTTTTTGTGAAATATATACACCTTCAGAGGGCTCAGTAAACACATTGACTTGTCTCTTTGTCGGCTGGATGTTGTATCACTGTCTGTGACGCTGGCGCAACAATTAAACAACATTGAATCGACGTTTCGTGTTTGCTGGAATTACAACTGTTATTTTAATTTTGTAATGTAGAATTTAAAAGGTTTTTACTTGCGCAAGTAGGCTGTTTGCGCACTTGCGCAAGTATTTGAGCACCTACGCACTTGCGTTCTCCCGCAAGTACTTGAGCACCGGCGCACTTGCGCGAGTACTTACACAAGCACTTCCGTACTTGTGCACTCGTGCACTTGCGCATGTACTTGCACACCTGCGTACTTGCACACTTTCGCAAGTACGTACTTGCTCAACCACTTGCGCAACTACTTGCGCACTAACAAACTTGTGCAAGTACTTCCACACTTACGGATATGAGCAAGTGTTTGCACACGTACGCACTTGCGCAAGTAGAGCGAACTTGCGCATCGGCGCAAGCATTTGCGCACTTAAAACACTTGCGCACTGGGCATTTGTACTTTTGAATAAACAGATATTTGTTTTTCAAAGGAAGCACATTCAGTGTGCGCAGTAAACACATTGACTTGACTCTCTGTGGTTTAAAGTTTATCATTTTCTGGACACAGGCCCAATAATAAAACATTGGGTCGACGTTTCGTGTTTATAGAATTACAACTATAAATTTAATAGTCAAGTGTAGCACTTAAAAGGTTATGCAATAAATGAGGCTTCACCCGACATGTACATCATTAAACCGACATCGATCCATACATAGTGATCCTGAATAAATCCGGAATAACAACTGGGAATTCCTAAAAAAGATAAAGCATTCTATACTATCTGACTATCTGAGAAAACATTGTGTTAAAACTGCTTAAAGTTGATTGTATGAAAAATAGTAGGCTAACATAGACAAATAAAAAACGAGAAAGAACCAAAGCAAACTCAATATATTTGGACATAACCCATACATAATTATAACAACGCTATGCTTATAAAGACACTTGGATCTCCTTAATCTATATGCAAAATACAAAGCACCACTATCCCGCCAATTATGAGTTTTTTATTCATAGAGACGTATAAATCACTAAGGGATTATTTTCTTTACTTATGCGCTGCTGTGAAAAAGCATTCTTCATGCTTTTGTGAACAGGATTTACAATCGCATTCAAAACATCTGAATTATGATGGCTCAATCCATAACTACACAGAGTGAATATATATTACTTGCAACAAACAAATAGACATAATTGTAAAAAAAAGATAAATAATGAGTCAAAGTGAACGTCGTAAATTGTTCGATGGTTAGGTCAATAGCCATGTGTGTTACAAAAGTATCAGTGAGTCAAAATAGGTTAAGGTTGAGTTACAATGTGATGAGTAGCATAGAATATGGCGTCATTGACTTGTGTCAGCTCACACATGACGGACTGACTTGTGTTGCAGAATATAATTATGATAACTAACAAAGAGACAGTCATGTTATAAATAAAATAGACCTTTTTTTGATGATGTGATAAAAAAAAACAGTAAATACATTTGGAGATGCAAAGGCTTCAGAATAATCTATATGATCCTAGGAGCCGTGTACTGAGAAGCGTAGCGGCATTTCAAAGATAACATATTTATAATGATCAAAATGTACTTACACCATAAAGGGAACTGCTCTTTATCATTAATACAATTTATGACTTGTTTAAAGCAGCTCCTTGGGATGACATCAATTTTCGGTTTTTTTATTTTGTAATGAAGCAGTGTATCCCACAAATCATGATTTCATTTTTTACGGGATTTTTAGGTTTTTTAAAATATTTTTTATTCACACTTATATGAATCCGACTGTAACCCAAACAAACTTTTTGTATACCTAAACACCTGCTAAAGGACGTTAGAAAGTTCCCACAGCATTGGGCCACATGTTGATGCCGTCGGCCCAGCGTTGAGCAGACATTCGGTGCTGCGGGGGAACCCCCCTGATCAGCCCGTTCCTACAGCAATTAAGGGCGGCAGCTATTGATGTAACTATGTGGTTACTTTGAACAAGCCTTCTGATATGGTCAGTATTTTCCGTCTATATTGTGGTATGCTGTAAACAAACCTGTTTACATAATAGTACATGTCTTGGAAATAGAGATTGTTTCGTCTTTTTCAGTGCCTTAACATTGTTTTTTTTACATTTTTATATTTTATTTAAGATCAGTAGGTTATATGGCTTCATATAAGTTAAACTTTCAAAATTGACAAAATTGAAAATTTTCATCCCAAGGGGCAGCTTTAACTTCATTTATTTACTGTTTTTGAAATAATTGGTTACCTGATTTTTCTGGATCCGTGTTACAATCTAATTGTGTCTGGAATGTGGATTCATTCAGTCACTGGTAGTGTCCCTGTCTATATTAGGTATGGCTCTTTTTATTGGTGGGATTGTCTTGACGAAACACTAGCATCAACCCTCTGGGTGTCAATCGATTAAAATAGCTTTTTATTCTTTATCAGCACTTTAAATAGCACGTTTTGCAAGTGTAACGTGTGCGCGATCAGTAATAATGTTTAAACTATGTGGCCTCCAATTTGATAAATCGAAATAAATTTCATTCACTTTAAGTTGGGTTTCCTCAATTAAGTGAAAAAAATCCATTGAGTAATATTATTTTTCAATTGAGAGATAATTTTCATTACAAAACTTGCATACACGTGTATAATGGGCGCATAGGGGCTAAGTTGTTTATCAAATCAAGGACGACATGAACCTAGAGAGACTCATAGACAACATATGTTTCTCCACAGCGATATCAACAGCATGGTTATTACGTTATTATTTTATCTTGATATAATACATCAGCTACACGAATACTCATGTGAATTATGCCGTCAAAAAATGCCAATGAGCAGTCACGTTTTTTTGATTTATCAAGACAGAATTGATTCATGGCTACGGAATATGTTTTAGTCATTGAGAGACGACTCTATCATGTAAAGCCAATGGCACGAAAGACTGTGATTTCCAGCTCACAAAAAAAATATTCATAAATAAATGACCTCAAATGTTTGCGAGAACTTCACCTACTATAATAAGAGGAATTCTGAAAGTTATTACTTGATACTTATTATTTTTATTTGAAGAAACAAAACAATTATGACCCTTTTGTAATTCTGAGCCATTCAATTGCCTTTTGACACGTAGAAAAAAAAGAAAACGTGAGTATGATGTACGATGAAAAATGAATTGCCATTTGAAACTCTAAACTGCTAAATGTATTTAAGATGATCTAACCCGTCATATTACGACACACCTGATCATTATTATGATAGCCTTGGACAGCACACAACAAGTTGTAGGTCTCAATGACGCAACTTGATGCGCTGGGTGATATTTGTAGAGGCAGGATCACAGTATCGACTTCCATAATCCGGATACGGTGTCTTACGTGACTAGTTCCCTGAAGTCAGATAATGCCATAATATAGCGATCCGTGCACGCCTCTCATCAGACGCCAGACGATGTCTCAACGCTGGTCCAGCGTCGCTGACGTTGGACCAGCGTTGAAGCAGAGTCTGGCGCAGACTGCTTCAGATTGCGTCACTGGATTGATCATGCCTGCAAATTGCTCTGCCATGCGTCTATGCTGCGGTCTTTGATGCGACGTAAAACTCTGGGGATTGTTTTCTTAGCACGAGACTCATGTCCGCTGTCTGTGTTCTCTCGACACCCAGTAAACGCAAAACATTTGTATAACATTTGTACAATGTTGGACAAACGTCGAAGACGTTGGGCCGACGTTGTACAAATGTTATACACATGTTTTGTGTTTGCTGGGCATTGATGTATGACACATATTTATTTACGGACGATGCCTCATTACAGAAACTGATATTTCACAGATGTATACATGTACCATGACTACATCATACATTATACTTAATTAAATCCAACCCCGAAGTGATTATGTCTGAGCAACTTTACATGATTTGTTTCCTGATCACAGTCTGAATGAATGTATGAATGAATGAATGAATGAATGAATGAATGAATGAATGAATGAATGAATGAATGAAAAATAAATGAATAAATGAATAAATGAATGAATGAATGAATGAATGAATGAATGAATGAATGAATGAATGAATGAATGAATGAATGAATGAATGAATGAATGAAGGAACGAACGAACGAACGAACGAACGAACGAACGAATGAATGAATGAATGAATGAATGAATGAATGAATGAATGAATGAATGAATGAATGAATGAATGAATGAATGAATGAATGAATGAAAGGATGGATAGATTATTTTATGACACGTTTTTTCAACGTGTGTACAGAACTGGAGACATGGAAATGAAATGAAATGAAATGTATCGGGCTTTAAGCCATCTTCGTGCACATATAGGCTAAACTGGGCCAGGAGAACCTCCTGAGGATGGTGAGATGATTGAGATGACACTGTCCTCCAGACACAGAATTCGAAATTCGAGCCCTGGCGGTCTGAGGCCGAGCACGCTACCTCTCGGTCACGGAGGCTCCCCACAATACTGACTTTCACACGTGGACGGGTAAGAAACATTTTTGTTTCCTTCAAACCGCCGAGATGGAGACATGGAGACATGAAGAGAGGAATTGATCAATCCCTCCAAGAACCCCTAACCTGAGTGCAGGTTAGGGGTGGACAGCCTGTTCAATTCTCGAAACCATGGTGTACTGTAAACACAATCTTGACTGTCTATTGTATCATTATAGGCTAACCTAATTCGTCAGGTATCATTTTACTCCTAGACATGTTTAATTTATTTTAAACAAAATTTGCTAAGGCAATCACCAGTTGTGAATAAATAAAAATAACTACTAGGATTAAAAATCACAACGTCTAGAAGCATCGTCCGCCATGAAACGGTTTAGAAGAAGCTTTCGTAGATTTATATTATATTGCGTATTATATTAGGCTTTTTGTTTGATTGTGGATTTACAGTTGAGTTGCGTACTGGAAAATACAAGTAGGTATTGCTGTCACATTTTCTCGTAACATATTGCTGCAACAACCCTTTAATTTTTATCGACCTACAGTTTCCTATTATTTATACTCATTTCTTTTACCTACTTCAGCCAAATAGTTTTTTCCACATTTAATCACGACGTTACGTTACTCAACCCTCTACCACCAATGTTCTTGATACAAATTTCCTACTTCACTGCTATAGCTCACAGAGACAGCTTGCGGCATCTGTCCGTCCAGGAAGCAATATTTTCGAATATGTAAGATTTGCAGTGCGCCATCTTGATTTCATTTTGACAGTAAAAATAGTGGCGGTGTATGGAAGGAAAACAGGCAGTTGTTGATTTCTGGTGCGTTGTCCGTCCCCCGGGGAGGCTAACCCGAAGTAAACCACCTGTTTCGTATTTACGATCCCTTCTAACTGAAAAATCCACAACTGCACACATGACCTTCTGCAGAGCTTCCCCCTGGAAAATCAAAGGGCCCATCATCTGCCGCGAGACTTTGTCCTAAGACTGGTTTAATGTGGGCCAGCGTCTGTGCCGTTGCACCTACATTGAGCCGACCTTCAGGTAGTGTTTCGCAGCGGTTGAGCCGTCCAGCTTCCAGCGAAACGTGTCCGGTGCAGGCCTAATCCCGCTGATGTCTCGGGACGCTGGAATCTCGCGGCGATACCCGATGATGATGCATCGTGATGCCTACCTCGACACGGTGGCTCCACGCGCAGCTCTCAGCTATCTACGCCGACATGCTGCTAAATAAAAGTGGCAGATACGATCATTTAGCTGCCCGGAATCTAGAAATTAATTTTATAAAATTACGCCGCACTAAGGTAGAAAACAATTTGCTTAGGAGAATGTGAATTCTGGAGTTGCCAAAACAACGCAATGAAAGCGATCTGTTCAAGTGTCACTGAAATATCAGCATCTATACATTCCGACAACAAAGTAATCAGCTTGGTGTCTGTCATTATTGTTTTAGCAAGCCGTACCACGATTGTATTGTGGCGCCTCATAGCGATTGATATCAGTTGCAAAGGAACGCATACGTTTATGTATAATGTAATAATATAATAATATTATTCTCACCCTGCACTTGAAGCTACCAATCATTTTTAAATCACACAGATGAAGCAACGCTATACTAGTAAAATAAGCTACAAAACGATTATAGTCGTGATTAGTCAGGTTTGTCAACATGGAGCCTAGGCCAACCATTTTGTTAATCTCGCAGACACGTTTTACTTCTAAAAGTAGACCTACTGGTTAAAGTGTCGGTTATAGTGCTAATAAGAAAGGTTATAAAACTATACAAAGCCAAAAAGCAGTAGCTGCTTATACCTGTAAAGTAAGCAGAGACTGCCTTTTGACTTTGCAAGGCATTATACATTAGTCATGGTTGGTACACAAATGGTTAATATATACCGGCGTGGTGATACATTCTGCACATTGAAGCTGTGGTGCGCCAAAGGTGTACAACACGACGCTGGATAAGATGGCGCATCTCTGAAGGAGTCTGTTTACCTCTGGCCGCTCCCCACGGCCGGAAGTTTATACCTGCTGCTTCGTAAATATTATTTGCGTGAAAATTAGGACACTGCATGATCCTGGCTCGCTCAACTGGAAGCTCCCGACTTTTTGCCTGTACGGTCTAGTCTATATAGCTTTTGGCTGTGTTCATCAGGTTTCGCACGTCTGAGACTTGTCACTCGCAGTCTATCCCTCCTGATTTATCTTCTGTGTTAGATATTATAATGCGTACAACTTTAACTTGAAACTGGATGACATTGAGCCTATACAGCATAGAAAATGGCCCTACCTATGTATTAGTGGGTGTTATGTTTTCTTTTTAAAATAAGCGAATGAGTGAGTGAGTGAGTGAGGGAGTGAGTGAATATTGATTTACGTCGCTTTCTGCACAATAATGGCAATATCGCGAGAGAAGGAAACCAGAAGTCGGGACTATGCTTTTTCTAGCTAATAATTTTACAGTGCGTAAATGTTATTCAAAGATTTATTATTCTAGATTATATTATTCAGAAATGCCTATATATAAAAAGAACATAGAATATAAGAAATTTTTGGACTCTATTGACCGAGACGCATTAAGAAAAGTATTAGAGCATTTTGAAATAAAAGGAAATATGCTGGCCACTCTTAAATCTTTCAGGCTTGAATAATTTAACATTGTCTTCTTTATCCACTACAAACCGCGAATTGCTGTCGAAATTCTCGACTTGTAGTGGATGAAGATGACTTGAAGAGGGTGACAAATTAACGAAAGTTGCCATGTATTGGTAAAACAGTTTCATAGAAATTTTCTTTTCAAAACCCTTAGTCGTGAATAAATAAAGTCAGTTTCCAGGGATGTAAAATGATACTTTTATGCATCGTGAGGGCTTAAAGGGCCAAGTCAATATATAGCCTACTGAGATGTGAGATTCGAGGTGAAGGTGGCAATACTGTGTTCATAATACGCGGGACAAGCGCGATAAACTACAGTCCGTAATCTGAGTAATTTTACAAGGTATCATCATATACATTTGTAGACACAATTTTTACACATAAAAATACTGTATGATGATCCCCCGGAAAATTACTCAGATTTCTGACTGTCAGCGCATGCCCGTTCCATAGTGGACCACGGGTTTAACCCTTACAGCGCGGGGGACGACTTTAGTCGTCAGAATCTGACGTCTGTAGACGTCAGATTCTGACGACTAAAGTCGATCCCCGAGTACAAATATTTCTAATGGCCGTAGACCCCTAACATAAGTATTAAAATGAATCAGAAAGATCTGACTTTTCTGATGATGTCAAATCGATAAAAAAAACTTTTGGTCCCCATGGTTTATGTAAAAAAAATCAGCGCTTTAAGGGTTAAACAGGGCTGTATTTTGTGCCCCACGCTATTTCCTTACTACACGTAGTGTGGAATAAAGAGCAAAAGCACGGAGATCACGGCATACATGTGACATAAATATTAATGTTGCTGTTTGTAGCCGATCTGGTTCTTATAGCAGATTGCATATGAATTACAATTAAAGTTAAATGTACTAAACAATATATCGCAAATTTTGGGTCTCGATCGTAGTGCATTTTAAAAAGTCTAAAATAGTGTAGTTTTCCGTAAAGGAGGACACCTCGCAAGTCATGAAAGGTAGGTCATAGGCAACAATATACACTGATATATCAACTGAATATTGTGTATCTTGGATTACGTTTTCCCACATTACTGAATACGGTGGTCATACTACGAGCCTGGATATCTCGTACGTTCACTAAACTCTTTAATCTAATATTAGCATCAGGGGTAGTACTAAAACAGTGGAGCATTGGAGTGATTAAACCGATATATACAGCTTCAGGTGACGATACAGACCCCAGCAATTACCGCGGAATAACTTTGTTAAGTTGCCTTGCTAAACTTTTTTCTAATCTTATTAATCACAGACTGACACTATTTGTTGATAATAACAATATTATCGGGCCCAAGCAAGCAGGATTTAGGGCCGTTTTTTCAACGACCGACCACATGTTTGCTAATATTAAGACATATAATCATAAACATAAAAAACTATTCTACTGCTTTGTCGATTACAGCAAAGCCTTTGACAGTATATCTCGCACTAAGTTATGGCAAAAGCTGCTCGAATCTAATATATCGGGAAAAATTTCCATTCAGTGCATAATATGTATAAAACAGCAAAATCATGTGTTTCCAGCGATGGTCAGATATCTGACACATTCCCTTGTCTTGTTGGGGTAAGACAAGGCGAAAACTTATCTCCCTTATTGTTTTCTATATATTTTGGTGACATACAACTTTTCTTGCAAGATGCACACAAAGACAGACTAGATGAATCTTTGTTGAAATACCTTAAACTCTATGTACTACTTTACGCTGATGACACTGTGCTAGTTGCTGAATCAGCAGAAGATCTACAAAAATCAATTACTCTAATGAAAAACTATTGTGATCATTGGAAGCTAAACATCAACGTAGCCAAAACCAGGATAACTATTTTCTCAAGGGGAAAAACAAGAAATATCCCCAAATTCCAATTTGGTGAAACACAATTGGAAGTAACTGACCAATTTAAATATTTGGGCCTTATTTTCAATTTCAACGGTAAATTTACTAAATCCAAAATACTCTTGTATGACAAAGGTACCAGAGCAAAGGTACCAGAGCACTTCTACGCAGAGGCAGACAATTACAATTCCAGTTGATATTATGATTCACCTATTCGACACACTTGTAAAACCCATCCTTTTGTATGCCAGTAAAATCTGGGCCCATGAAGGAACAGAAATTCTTGACAAACTCCAGTTAAGATTTTGTAAATATATTTTATAAGTAGACAGGACAACATGTTCAAATATGGTATATGGTGAGCTAGGTGAATACCCATTAATTATATCCTCCCAAACAAGAATGATTATGTTCTGGGCCAACATTTGCCAAGACTCTGAGAAATCTAAAATTTCAAACTTGATGTACAAATTGTTATATAAATTGAACGAAGAAAATGTGTATAAATCGCCTTAGCTCAATCGTGTTAAAACAATTCTGGAAGATTGTGATTTTCCTGGTATTTGGGGAAGTCAAGTCATCCCTTGTAGTAAGGAATGTTTTAAACAACAAATTAAACAAAGATTATTTGACCAGTTTAGACAAAAATGGGCAGCAGAAATCAATCAAAGTAGCAAATGCTTGAACTATAGAATGTTTAATTCAAACTTCAAAATGGAACACTATTTGACAACATTAACCTACAATAACAGACGATTACTTGCGAGATTCCGTTGCAGAAACCACAACCTTCCAGTTGAAATAGGATGTCATAGAGATATACCCGGAGAGCAAAGAAAGTGTAACTGGTGTGAGAATGAAATGGGAGACGAGTTTCATTTTATTATGAATTGTTCTAATTTTAAAACTTCTCGGAACCAGCTAATTAAAATCATACGATTCGGTCATCAGCTTTTACATATTGATAAATTAATGAATAGTCAGAGCATACTAGAATTTAAAAAATTATGTATATATATCAGTATTGTTCAAAAATCCATCAATACATGTATATAATAACACATAGTCCACATAGTCTAAATCGGTTCCCACTGTATTACTGTACGATGTTTTAAACCTTTTAATACGCCTCCATCCTCCCGATGGAAGAAAAACCTTGAAGTGTCCATATATTGTGACTCATGTAGGTAGAACATATTTACATTATTCTATTAGACCATTTATTTCCTCAAATGCCTTACATATACAAATCTTATTGTGTGGAGAAACTCAAGAAAAAATCAATATTTTGACATACTAAGTATCATGACGATAACCGTCCATATATTTGTTGGTCTTACACCCACTGAAGAATCTCGTCTATATGCAGAAAAGGACCAATAGCCACAGATAACATGTGTGAGTATGGTACAAAGCACTAATCATAGGCATGATATAGTAGAAACTCTAATGATATATCTGTTTGTACAGACCACGTCATTAGTTATATTTACATTGTCTATAAATGCAGCAGACTGTGATCATTTCGAGACAATACACTTCACATGCACATGTGGGCTAAATAACATAGTCCAGGCAGACAAGGGCCTTTGACCTTTATATATATCATTTAATGTTGGTCTACCGTTTGCCACACTGGCCCACCATTGAACCGATACTGGATCGAGGCACGTTATGTACACGACGTACATACGACTCAAGAACAACGGGTTTGACGTGGTACATATCCCCCCTCTGTAGACCTGTGATGCAGATTCTAACATAGTGTCATGCGTGATACCCTTGCAAGCATGGTATCCTGCTTTATAATGAGTCGTCAACAAACGCATATAACGATCAGTAATTCAGAGTTTTCGCATATTTAGCTATGTTTTCTATTTTTTACACAGTGACAGATACGAACATTTTATATCCAGGTAAATCACCATCTTTGTATTTAAAGTGGCGTATCTGCCGGTTTGCAAAGTGGCAAATATATGATATTTCATGACATATAATTTTTGAAAGGTAGCATCTGCGACTTTGCAACGTGACATTATATTCTCAGGCCTCTGCAAGCATGGTACCGTCATCTCTGTGGCTACCCAGCAAACACAAGACGACGGCCAATTTCAACTCAATGTTGGTCCATCGTCTACGACGCTGGCCCAACATTGAGCCGTCATTGGCCATCGTCTTGTGCCTGCTGGGTAGTTGTCTGCCAAAGTAAGCAGTCGTCATGGCCATGGCAGCAGCCACCCACGCAATCCGTGCAGACGCAGCCAGGCCAGATCCATATAAACTCATTCAGGTCTAAGGTGTCACGGACGCCAGTATGGCCGTATAATACACCTTGTCAAAACAAAAGCACCGCGTCCGGACTCAGGCAGGAGCGTGGCTTGTACTTATCGTAGTTTGTGTGCAGACCAGGATATTGTTTGTAGCGATCGGTAAATGTTGACTGAATAAATCGTCTTAAGATCCTCCGCAGATACTAAAGATTCAGAGCCGGTGGTATCGGGCGGATAGTCTGGCCGGCACCGCACACTTTGCTTCTGCCAGCGCGCCACCCGGGATCCCGTGCGAGTCGGCGAGTCTCTGCGGGACCTAGACTTACTCCGTGTGTGCTGTATTACATCATTAGCCCAGATAGGATAAAAGTCGCGTCGCCGGTGCCATGTGATGGTGATCTATGGTGCTGCTTGTGCGCCTGCCATCACAACACATTCACACAGACAAAACAGTGTTCTGCCGGCCAGCCACAGTGGTCCTCATCCAGCGCTACTACGGCTTCTGACAAGGCTCAATATTTTGGCTGGAAGAAGGGCAACGGAAACAACTGCCAAACCAATTTATTTTGGTCGGCGGAGGTTCCACCCGGAGATTATACAGTAAAGTGCTCGTTCGCCATTTAACGCCCCGCTTTCACTGACACTGACTTATCGGCCACTGATGCCGATTTACATTAATAAGTGGACGATATTTAGGCATAACACTGAGAGTGTGATTTATCACGCCTCCTAATTTGCGGGATCCGAGACTGATTGTAATAAAGCATTAGCTGTATCCATTATCTGCCACGTATTGTTATGGCATGTACATGAGCCTGCATGCGGACAAAAAACTACCGTTCCCAGCAGCGTCAGAATATCATCATCACCTGCCTGCAATCTCAGGTAGGTCTGTCAAAACTTGTTATCAGGTTATTGTGATGATTAGGATTCTACTCCATTGGGAGACGTCATACAAAATAGAGGAGGGGAGGAAAACAATTGGTAATTATATGATGACAATAGCATAAAGGTCAATGTGTCAGCATTTTCAGCGCGGGGACCGTTTTTATACGTCAGAATCTGACGTATATAACTGACATGTAAAGACGATCCCCGCGCTTAAAGAATTAAAATATTTATAATGGCCGTGGACCCATAACATAGGTTTTCAAATGAACCAGAAAGAACTAACCACGACATTTATGATGATTTCAAATTGAAAAAAAAGAGTTTAGTCTCCATGGTTTATACAAACATAATTCCGCGTTTGTAAGGGTTCATTTGAAGCTTTACTTGTACAATTTGAGAGATCAAGTTGTAGAAGGAGGGCTTCATATTACCATACGTCCAATTTCAGATTTAAATTTGTGTTTATCTTTTTGATCAAGTTTTAATGTAATTGGCAATTAAATTAATATATATTTCAATTAGTCAAATAATTCAATTTGAGATAAGTCTATTTTACGTCTATCAAATGTGGATATTGCCTTATATTAGCAATTCCAGCTTCAAGTGAATGAAAAATAGAAACAAACGTTTTGGCAGGACATGGGCTAATAATACTTTATCCGATTGGTCAGTGTCAAATATTGTTCAATGTGTTCATCGAAACACTTTGAACAACATAGATATAGCCTGTAGATAATACACACAGCTTCGGCAGTGTAAACCTTATTGATTAACACAAAGGGCATCAAATAAACATTATATTTCAAGAACTGGTCTAAAAAACATGCAATACTTGTTTTACATGTTCAGCGCACCGCCGAGCCAGATTGAAATAATATATAATTTTCCGCCCCCCCCCCCCCTCCGTCCTGCCCCCCTGGGGAATGAATCGTGGCCCCCTAAGCTGTGCTAACACCATTAATTAAAGCAACGTTGACTCAAAATGTCGTGGCTGCTGCATGTTGTGAAAGGGTGTCACGTAGAATCTACATTTTAGGCGGGCAAACTAAGGGCATGAATTAAACAGTGAGTTTGGACGGTGATTAGTAGTAGTTTGCATGTGTAAACTGTATTTACGAGACCGGTCTGTTTGTCAGTACATCACACACGATGTACCCTGTAGATTTAGGCCTACTCCTATTCTCTCAAGTGTCTGTACTATCCTTTTCAAAGCAATTTTAATTTAATCGCCCAATTTGACTCAGTCTGACAAACGTATCGATTAGACCACAAAACCCACTGTGTGGGTCACTCTATAAGTTTGTCTGACAGAAACGTGGTATCCGTATTCCAGTTAAACAAGCTCCAGTAGTGTTTGTCATGTAATGCAATTGTCGCTTTTACTTTTATCTAAGCCACCAGATGAGCCCCCCCCCCCCCCCGCGCATTTCAATGCGACAAGTTTTGATTTTGTAATATAGCCACACTCTGCTAAGGACTATGTGTACAGTATATATTTATCTTATGATTATGCATTGTGAGCGCCACGCGTGCCTGTACGAAAGTATTACTGAAAAAATATCCTTTGCTAAGTCTATTACTTCGCTACACAGATGTGTCCATGTTACTATGTTAGAACAGAACATGTTTCCACTCCAGGTCTATACGTAATTTGGTTATCTATTGATCAAAGTAATGAGGTAGCATCTTGACCAAGCTTGTGTCACAAGGCTGGCTCTTATATATGTTTTTCAGCTCCGTGATATCATCACCACATATATTTGTCAATCATCTGATTAACAATAAACAATGACCAAATAACGATGAATAAATAAATAAATAAATAAATGAATGAATGAATGAATGAATGAATGAATGAATGAATAAATGAATGAATGAATGAATGAATGAATGAATGAATGAATGAATGAATGAATGAATGAATGAATGAATGAATGAATGAATGAATGAAAAAACGAATGAATAAATGAATGAATGAATGAATGAATGAATGAATGAATGAATAAATGAATGAATGAATGAATGAATGAATGAATGAATGAATGAATGAATGAATGAATGAATGAATGAATGAATGAATGAATGGATGAATGAATGAGGTACCGAAGTTACATCTGTGGCAATAACAGAAGAAAAGGGGAATGACTTTTCCCAATTTCTATTGTGTCATTAGCCTCTCAAAATTCCGTTATATCAGAACTGTTCATTGGTTGCCGTGTGTCGAGGCCGATGACATCTGTGGTGGCGTGGTGGTGGACAAGCTGGCATGGCTGGCAAAATTGTCCAGGCAAAGTGGTTGTTCTTTTTTATCAGACCATAAATCATTATATGTTGTAACCCCGGGAACTACCCACGAAAAATCTGCGGGACCGGCAAATGTGGGCTGGTGTCTTCTACGGCTGGCCATCTTTGTGTCTGGCGCAGGACCCAGTCCCGCGGCGAAACGGCCCCGTTGGGAATCCGCCCAGAATTGTATTTGACAAGTGTTTGAACTGATATTTCCAGCAGAAAATATCGGGTAATTACGCGTTCGCGTCCCGGTACCGTGAGGTTTTCCTGAACCAATGCCGTCCGTGTCTGGACCACTTTAATGAGCTTTATCAGCCAGCTTGTGCAGTGGAAACGTTGCAATAGTTCTTCCGCATGATTGTGGTATGCCAGAAGGGAGGATCGCTTACGGCACTGAATGCCTATGTTTTCCCCTGCCAAAAACACTAATGGGCCAATTTTCCCCAAATGCACAGAGCAGATCAGCCATTTATCACTCCTCATTTTTTTCTTTTCGCACCTTCTGCGCTGAATGGCACAAGCTACTGACAACACGGAATTTCTTTGGGCATTATATGTACTTATATTTCACACAATTACCTAGATATAGAAATCTTGTGTTCTGCAAGCTGTATCTATCATACTTACCCGTATCAGACTATATCATGAATCATTTTAATTTAGTTATTTGTTAGACCTCAGCCAACAACTGGAATGCATCACATACAAGTTAATCATGCATGACTAAAGCTTGATTGACTTTCTGTGACCTCTATGACCTTGATTTTGTCCCGATCAGCAAATTCTCACCTTAACGCGATTCACTCAACAATTGTCTAAGTATCACTCAAAACTTGATACCATATATAATTATCTATTTCACCAATAGCTCGAGAGAGTTCGAAAATGGGCGGGCATTGAGCTAAACGTAGGTCGCGTAGGCCAAAAATGACCGACTATCGGCATATGTTTTAATATGCGTAATATCTGGAAAACCGTGCCAGATAGCTACACCATTACCATAGAACAAAATATGCGATTTCAGGGGGGGGGGGTTGGTTGTATGCCCTGACAAATTGAAACTGCTTAAAATTTAAAGTGGCCGTCTTGTGGCCTTTATTGACTTAACTCAAGAAAAACTACGAGAAAAAAAATTCAATATAAAACGAAATGTGCGGCTTCCGGGAAGGATATGCCCTGACAAATTTCGACTCGTTAAAATTCGAAATGGCCGAATCGCGGCCTCTATTGACTTTTATATGCGTAATATCTGGAAAACCGTGCCAGATAGCTAGACCATTTTTGTAAAAAAAATGTTGGACTTTATGGAAGAATCCACCCTGCAAAATGTTAACTCGATCAAATCCAAAATGGCCACTTTGCGCCCATTATTTACTTTAATATGCGTAGTATCTGGAAAGTTATAGTCTATAAAGTGTATTTCAAATTTGTTTCGCTTTTAAATGATGATTATAATTAAAAATGCGGAGGCCTTATTCTATCGCTGACATACCTTGCACAATGTTAATTAAGGTGACTTATGATAACATCCCTCCACCCATCCCTCCATGCCTCCACATGTTTGTTCATTTGTTCATTTGTTCATTTGTTTGTTTGTTTGTTTGTTCATTTGTTCATTTGTTCGTTTGTTTGTTTGTTTGTTTGTTTGTTTGTTTGTTTATTTGTTTGTTTGTTTGTTTGTTTGTTTGTTTGTTTGTTTGTTTGTTTGTTTGTTTGTTTGTTTGTTTGTTTGTTTGTTTGTTTGTTTGTTTGTTTGTTTGTTTGTTTGTTTGTTTGTTTGTTTGTTTGTTTGTTTGTTCGTTTGTTCGTTTGTTTGTTTGTTTGTTTGTTTGTTTGTTTGTTTAATTGTTTCCATTTATCTAGTTTTAGAATGAAGTTGATATGTTTCTAATTATAATATGAATTGTAAGTCACCCATCACCTAGATCCAAACATAAATTTGGATTGGTAATTATATATTTGAATATTATATATGAAGTGATATTATTCATTTGTATGTGTATTGCGTTCGACGAAAAAAAAGTGAACAAACACTATGTATCTCAAATTAGACCATATTTACAGAACCGACCGTATCTCTAAATCGGTGTCCGACTTATATCTAGCCACTCGCTGCTCACGAAAACGAGTTGATACAGCAACAGCGGACGAAATATTATGAAAAACATTTGAGACGACCAGAATTATGGGACTGATGCCGACGGGATGACGCTTATCCAGGCTCCACATCTGTCTGATCCTGGTGATGAATCATTCAGATTCAGGAAGGATGCTGTCACCACACATCATGTGACTGTCAAGCGGCAAAATGTATCTAATCTGGAATTTTCCACTATTGATTCGGCATCTTCTTTTCTGGGTCGCTGGTCGTTATTGGGAGGCCAGATATATACGAGGAGAACGCGTGGCTGAATGGCATGCAACGATGCGCAATTGTCTGGCCCCAGTACCTGGAAGGCAAATGACATTGGTCCATTGGGGGGTTAATGTTGATCGCCAGACTATAACCTAGCATCTGATACAATATTTGTTTGCACTGCACAAATTTACCGAATTCAACCCAACTATCGTCCAACGAGTGTATTGTCAGGTTCTGGCCAATTACCACTAACTCGGAGAGATAGACCAAGAGGTGATGACTTCGATAAGGCAAAGACTTGTTTTCTAATTCTTTGATAAAGCAAGCGTCCGTGTCAATATTATAATGGGTAAATTCACTTTGATGTAGATCTCAGGTGACTGGACGTGATTGGAATACTGCTCACTCACTCACTCACTCACTCACTCACTCACTCACTCACTCACTCACTCACTCACTCACTCACTCACTCACTCACTCACTCACTCACTCACTCACTCACTCACTCACTCACTCACTCACTCACTCACTCACTCACTCACTCACTCACTCACTCACTCAATCAATCAATCAATCAATCAATCAATCAATCAATCAATCAATCAATCAATCAATCAATCAATCAATCAATCAATCAATCAATCAATCAATCAATTGATCAATCAATCAATCAATCAATCAATCAATCAATCAATCAATCAATCAATCAATCAATCAATCAATCAATCAATCGATCAATCAATCAATCAATCAATCAATCAATCAATCAATCAATTGATCAATCAATCAATCGATCAATCAATCAATCAATCAATCAATTGATCAATCAATCAATCAATCAATCAATCGATCAATCAATCAATCAATCAATCAATCAATCAATCAATCAATCAATCAATCAATCAATCAATCAATCAATCAATCAATCAATCAATCAATCAAGTATTAATCAATAAATTAAACTATCGATCAAGCAGCATGCTCCATCACTCACTCATACTTATTCAGGCACTCGCGCTCGCTCGCTCGCTCGCTCACTCATTTTATATCTATTTCTGTGATCGCTTTGCGCGGTATTGTACAAAGAATGGGACAAAGAAGCTGGAGGATGTTCTCAACACGATAGAAAAAATGAAAAGGGTTTTTTTTTGCCCCGCGACTCTTAATCACTCTTGTGTGAAAGATCTGATTTGATTTGAAGACGGATGAGGGGATGTACTGCAGTTGAGACGAGAGACAAAAAATGGTTCGCGACGCCGAGGTGTCGTGTTGCGATTTGGCTATCGTTTGCTAATCTTGAAAAGGTACTGTATAGTTTGCGCATTTCTGTGGTGGCATTTATAGAAACTATTAATTGTTTAGGCTGTTCCATTCGTTTAATTTTCCTTGCTGATATAATTATCAGCAACGCGGTATTATAGTAGACATCTTCTTTTGAATTATTTCGACGAGGTTTATTTCCCTTAAAAATATTGCCAGATTTCATTTATGAACAATTCCGCTGTGCTTTTTTCGAAAATGAAACCCTCCCCACGTCAAATTAGGCATGACAACTTCAAAACGTCTGTATCAAGAGCTTTCAGCATCGGCCTTTCTAAATTATAAAACAGTTTGTTTTAAATCTGATGCAACCTTTCTTTAACCATGTCAGGGCGGAAGAAAAATATCGCCCGCTCGTAACTCAATTCAATTCAAGATCGGTATTTTTCATTCATTTGAAGCTTGAAATTCCGTCAGCAATGCCAACTTCATACGAAAGAAAAATATCAAAGTACAATGCAGCAGCTTAAGAGTTAAATTATATGCGTGGCCTAATCGCGGTTTAATATACGCGGCGGGGCGACGTGGGGCGTTGCCGTTTTCTTTTTCTGCAGATTACTGGTGCCAGACAACTGAACCTCCATCTGGATTCCGATCTGTCTCTGGGCCAACCCAGCAGACTCTAATGGACCAACGCTGACCCAACATTGGGTCAATGTCGTGTCTATAATTGGCCTGAAATTAACCCATTTCTGGCACGTAGAATTCGCTATGATTAGCTTACACGTGACGTTTTTCTCCTTCCCCTTGTCTGATGAATTATTGAATGCGACAAGTTGCCCAATGTTGGTTTAATGTTGGGGTACCCTCGCAGAGGTTGCACTAACATTAAACAGACATTGGGTGAATGTCTCATGTTTACTGGGCCCAGACACGTAGTCCCTTCAGGACCGCGTGACAATTGCCACGTTTGATCGAGCCCAAAACATCGAACGCAGCCCCACTTTCGCAAACAAGTGGGTTTTGTCGCCTGATAGCATTTCAAAGGCTACCTGGCTTGTCCTTTGAACCTCTCCCTGATGCCCTCGCCGCCGATCCGCCAAATGAATAGGTGAGCTCCGGCCGATGACAAATTGGATGCGCTCTGTTCTTCTGCGCTCGTCTGCGCTGTACTTAATACAACCATCCCAGCTACGAAAACAGTGAGCCAATGCAAGCAGACAGCAGCAAAATGCCAGGACGATCACTTGTCTTTTCTGTGCCGTATAAATTCACGTTAGCGGGCAAGATTAGCCAGAATACTAGTTGACAGCACCAAACCATCTTGAATACGACCCCCTTCTACGCAGTGTTAACATGTGTTACAATTCTTTATTCAGCCGTTATGGCCCAGAACTGCATATTTATTGGCCCAATACATGTATATACAGAGTATCAATAAGTTATTCCAGTTTCTGATGGACGCAACCTTTGTCTATAAACAGGTCTTTTGCTCGAGGTTAGCTGAGTTCCAGGGTTATATAATATATATTAATATTATATTATTTAATATTATATTTATTATCATTATTTCGCACGTAAACTGTTACATTGCTATATAATCTAAATTCATTCACGTTTTTCTACAGTGTTCTTCTACAAGTTTTCCAAGTGTTTATTGAGCTTCAGCACAGTTTTGTAATACCTTCTCGCATGTAAACATTGTTTTCGTAGAAGAGTTTAGTCTGATTACACCCACTAAGTGCATGACGTTTGCAATGACTTTCAATTAATGGGGTACTGAGATGATTGCTAGTACATGTAGTAGTACTTCCCACCTTCCTGGGGAGATTCATTAGTGATCTGTTCCGTCTGTTACATGATGTACGGCATGGTACGGAATCACTAGTTACTATCCAAGGAAGCCTCCACGTGTCTGCTCCTAAACTTCGGTCGGATTGCCAGCGACAGTGGCATACCCTTGTTCCTCCGCTCAACAGCGGTGCCAATGCAGCTCCCGCATCAGTGCAGGCACTGGTGTTGACCCGTAGTAAGGCCTTAAACAACCGACAATAGAGTGTTTGACATTAGATCTCTTACATACGATCCAATGAGCTATTGTTTCTTTGTGGACTATCCGAACCAAGGATAGCGGAACTGTGTTTTGTTTAGCAAAACTCAAATCTCTGGACGTATTGGCATGTCTGGGGGTAAATCCCCTTAGACATGCTTAGAACCACTTATCAGGCGAGTTAAGGAAAACACGCTCAGTAACCTACCATGCCCCATCACCCACACTCACGTCAACATATGTACATAATTCATCTCATCTATGGACTGTTACCATTAGTGTCGACAAGTGATGCTAAGCAACTTTCTACTACAACACCGAAGCAATACCAAGCCAGTGTCTCTCGTTTTCTGTGTATGTGGTATGGTATCACAGGTGACACCACACATAATGTTATTATATGGCATTTTAAAAATATCAGAACAATGTATTATAATTGCAGGATATGATATCATCAGGCTGCTTTTCAAAGTCTTTTAGAGTCCGATATCTGTATTGCAAGCGGGATTGGATTAGATTTAGCGCTTTAAGCAGTTAGTGTTAATCTGATCTGTGAGTATGGATTAGTAAACAGCGATCACGGATCAATCTGATTTAAACCTTAAAGCGCTGAATATTTTAAGGTAAACTATGGACACCAAAGAGTTTTATTGAATTGTAAATCATAAGAAATGTCTTAGTTCCCTCTTTCTGATTCATTTGAATACCTATGTTAGGGTCAATAGAAATATTTTTACTATTACATTGCTAGGGTCAGCTTTGGTCGTCAGCATATGACGTCTACATACGTCAGATTCTGACGATTATAGTCGATCCCCGCGCTGTAAGGGTTAAGCCCATAGGCAGGATATTATGTCATTGTTCACTTAATGTGTCCGTTTCATAGGAATCATCAGTTTTTACTTAATTGAATAAAACTGACAGGTAATTTCAAAGATCGGATCTTAAATGAGGGTTTAATTACATGTGAAATAAGCAGGCACATGATGTGATCTTAGACGCTTTAACCCTGAAAGCGCTGAATTGTTTTCTATAAATCGTGGATGTCGAAAAGGTTTTTCAATTTGAAAACGTCATAAATTATTTACTCAGCTTCATTTGAATATCTATGTTACGGGTCTACGAACATTAGAAATATTTTTACTCTTACAGTGTGGGGATCGACTTTAGTCGTCAGAATCTGATGTCTATAGACGTCAGCTTCTGACGTCTATAGACGTCAGATTCTAACGACTAAAGTCGATCCCCGCGCTGTAAGGGTTAATAGCACGGATGTACCTGTTTATCATGTTTGTTCGAAATTCAGCCGTTCATAAACATTTCACTTTTCATAAATTTCAGTTTTCTCGATTGATAGAATTGTTGGTGATCCAATTTCTGCACTTGGTAGCATCTGGTTTTCGGTACATTCTCGTTTGTAAAGGAATAAGAGCCCACTTATCCCGAGAAACATGTAGCACGGATAATAGCTTTTTCCAAGAAGAAAGAATGTCCTGCGAATCCCTCCATGTCGCACTGTACAAATCACCCGCCAGGACGTGCAAAGGCAAACGGCAGTAACTGCTTACTGCTGAGATAAGCAGTTAATGTTGTTTGTCTTTGCACTGCATAGTACATGTCCTTATGTCAGCTACTAGCTATTAACACTTTTAGCGCGGGTCCAGAAATATCTCGGGGCAGTGCGTGTTTTTTTTAGTATTTTTGTCTGTAAAATCAATGTGGTCCGGCATAGGGGTAACCTTGTGTTGGTTGATAAACATTTGTTTCTATTTTGATTGTGCATGGATATCACCCCATAATAATATCTGGGCTGATGTAGAGCTGTCATTCTAAAATAATTCTATTGGAACAAAAAAATCAGAATAGCCGCCATAGATTTTGCATGTGGTCAAAATTGTTTAGGGAAGGAGGCAAGATTTATTTTTATGTGACTAAGATGACGCATTATCTCTTTTCGTGTGGCCAGATGGCATTTTATGTGACCAAGATAACTTTTTACGTATTTCAAATGACTTTTTACGCGGCCAAGATCTCTTTTCGTGTGGCCAGATGAGGTCTTTTTTGACCAGGATAACTTTTTACTTTATCACTTTCTGTGTAGTCAAGATAATGTTTCATATGGTCTGGATAGGATGACTTTTTATGTGGTGAATATGTCTTTTGATGTAACCAAGATCACTTATGATGTGGTTGAAATGACTTTTTATGTGGCTAATAACACTTTTTATGTGGCCGAGGTAATTTTTCATGTGGCGAAGATTGTTTTTTTATGTGGCCAATATGACTTTTTATGTGGCCAAGATCAGTTTTTATTGTAGTTAATAAAACAGCTCGATACGTTTATAGGGCAAAGCTAGTGTTTCAACAAGTTTAGGTGGATTTTTTTTATTTTCCATTTTTAACGACGTCAAATCCACCGTATCAGACTTCATTATATTATGACCATTATACTACTGGTCATCAAATGGGAGCTCTTGTACTAAGAGAGCTAAATGTTGTTCAAAATTATTATCTGTGAGTGGTCAAGATGAACGCACAGAATGACGCATTACAAAAATTAAACTATTAAGCTATTAAGCTCGACCAATTTGGACAATTTTCGAACACTGTTTAAATAACAGTGTACACAATCTATAAGCTATAGAGAAATTGTGACTAATCGCCTGAGAAAGCATATCACATCAAATAAATGGAATATTAAACATAGCCAAATCTTAACTGCAAAAAGCTGCAAATTTTGTGAAAATGTCAAAATGGATTAATGATCGGAATCTAACTAAGATTAGTCATACTGTTGAGATGAGCGGGTCTGCTTTTTCAGTTTTACAACATAGAATATCCTTAGCCAAGATATAGTACAATGTTGGTCCAAGGGTGAAGACATTGATCCAAAATGACGAAATGTGTCAATTTAGGCGGGACATGACCAAATAATAGCCACTCCATTTGTCATAGGAACCAATATTCTTAATGTATGAAATCAAATATTTAGAGGTGGAAAATAACAGAACGCAAATATTGATTTAGAAGGTGACGTAGATCTCTGTAGAAAGCGAAAAAAACGGTGCGGGAAATGTCAGAATATCAAAGTTGTATAAAATGACGTGAGATTAGTGTGAAAATAATGTTCACCTCTAAAATTTGAATCGAAATAAGGTCAGATTATACATATTTTCAAATATTTTAGATCACAACTAATTGCGCAAATAGACCTACAAAGTAATAACTACGGCGCGATGCACACTACGTACCAGGGACGAAATAGCGTTCAGAAAATCATTGACAGTGGAACACAACATGCATCCCACGTTACGTCACAGCCTCTAAAAGACTAGAAAGGGTGTATGTTCCACTTGATTAAGTAATTTTGCTTCTTACCTGACGAGATGTAGGTATACAAGGCATTTGAGTAGCAGGGGAGATTCCACGTGCATGCACTGTTAGGGAGTAAATAAAATCATGCCGTCCAAACGTTTTCTGGGATCCAAAACATTCAACCCTATGGATTTAATGGAACACTTTGGATGATTCAATTTTACTTTAGTGTTATAGGCATGTAAGTTATCATAAATATCAGGCTTATTTACCTCGAATGACAAAAAAAAAAAATATTTTTCACAAGCAGCCCAAACTATGTTCCTGCAAACTTAGTTTGCCGAAATTGCCATCTATGAAAAGTATTTTCCATAAGAAGACCCCACTGTGCGGTGTATGGAGACTTGCCTAAGGATGTGTTGCTGTCAAATTCCAACGCCTACTCATGGAACAATGCAGACTCAGCGGTGTTAAGCATTACCGACTTTACTTGAAATTCTCTCGATTCACCTACCACAAATTTATATCGTGAAAATTGCCACATTTTGTTTGCTTGCGAAAATGAATTTAGTTTAGATTTTCGACCTCAGCATATATAAATAAATGTTCTAAGATCTATAATTCTGATGAAAAAGATGTATCACGAAAAACCGTTAAATATGTCATCGCACGGCATATAGATAGGTCCTGATAAGCATGATAAGGTACCGAAAGATTCACTTCAGACTCATTTTTAAGCGGGAAATATCAAACTAATCTAAGGGATTCCATTTAGAATTTGAAAAATATGGTGCCATACTCAACTCGTAGAAAGGTTCAATGATGAGCCCTTCATCATAATCTATGGAAATAAAAATTATGTTCTGTTTTCCGGCTTATCTTGTTGATATCGATAAACATAGACATTCGGATGTTTTTTGTGAAGGGCAATAATCAGGGACTTTCTGTTTTTTGATGAACCTAAAAAAACGTTTGTTAAATGTTCTTTTTTAGATACTTCGTGTTGTTTAGTTAAGGACATTATTTTTGTGAAACGATATATACTTTATGTTTTTGAACCGTTGCGAGATGGTTGATTCCTTACACATTCAATAGCATTTTTTCGACAAAGGTTTTATTTAGATTCCTTATATAGATTTCCTTATTAAACATTTTTATCTAAAAGTGTAATTGTCATTTGAATATGGGCAAACCAAACAAAGCAACATAAACCTAATTATATTTCTATAAATTGTGTCTGCATTCATCCACGTCATCGCCGGCGGACGTGACATAAATCATTTATGAGTATACACATCACATATGGATGTGCCACTATTCCCACTTGTGTTGCATGTCATATAAATAACTAGCAGATATTGTCTTACTGGGACACGCGACACACGCCTGGTGTTTATCTATACGAGACTCCCGTAGTCTCTCGTGTTGCTGTGTCTGTGTAATTAGGAGTCGATAAAATAAAGGCTGGAAATCACCCACGAAAATAAGTCGCCGTGACGTCAATGCTCTCGGGAAAGGCGACACATTAACGAGAAGTTGGCTCGGTACCGGCCCGACACCGGCCAGCGTCAGGCCGATTGTCGTGTGCGATGTCTCACTGCTTTCCCTTGCTGAAAGCCAGAAAGCTGCATTGCCAAAATGCAGTAACTGCTGTCTTGAAAAGTAAACAGTTACTGTATTTCAGCATGGCACAGCAAAGCAGAAGTGCAGGCTTATTGTCTCGTCCATGCTGAATGGGCACAGCAGCAGAGCTGTGGTCATCCAGACGTAAGAAGACCTGGCTATATTGGAGACGTCTGCGAACTCTCACTGGAACATCCACACAATGGCAAAAAACGAGGGAAAATTCATTATTTCAAAGCCATCTAACGGCGTCAGGGTTTTCTTCTCTCCAGGAATCTCCATACGATATACTGGCAAATTCTGAAAATAAAAGGTCATATCCGAACATTATAGTGCACACACCCATTGCATAATGTCATGGATCCTGATAAAATAATGCTGTATCATCAAATTAAAATTCCTTATGATGAGGGTAAATTGCCATGTCATGGCTTGATAGTTCATATCCTGACATCATAATGCCATATCGTGCCATTCAAATGACATTTTATTATGTCAACCTGTCATATCCTGACACTATAATGCCACATCATGACATTATAATGTCATATTGTCACGGTCAAGGGACTGGGGTCTAGCTTAAATCTTGTCAGGATGCCGCATTTACCGTCAGCCCCTGGCAGCGCACATTGTAAGGTTTGAACTAGCCCCGCTCTCCCTCAGTTTAACTGGATTACTCTAATCAAACAACAAATCTAAAATGCGGACCGAAACAGGGATAAAAAAGTCGGACAGGTGGAGATCATGGACAAAAGATTAATGCAACAATTAAAGAAAGAAGAGATAGATAGATATAAGATAACATTCATTTATTTACATGACACTAGTAGGCTGGCCCTCAACATGATTGTTAGATTTTACACTCTAACAGACCACGTTACAAAAATATAATAAAATAGAATGAAAATACAATAGAATTAATCGGGGCCGAGTAATATACAGGACTGATCCGGAACACATGGACCACTGGCTAAATGATTACAATTACACCTACACAGGTTACTCCCAACAATACAGCCCTGAGTTTGACACTAACCTTCGTGATCAGACCGTGCTCTGTGTCTATCTCATCCACTTCTCATCACCTCTGATCCACTGTTCGACTAGCACATATATAATCTAGTCCACACACAGTGCCCAGTACCATATTCATAACACACAAATACTCACTGTCCGACTAGCACCTCTCCTGCCCCATATCGTCAGGTCGCTAGCTGGCCTAGTCCACGCACAGTGATAGATTACTTAAATTGTTAAATAATAAGCATAGAAACCATAGGCTCATCATGCCTTTCTCTGTCTCCACGTGATAGCACGGTCTGATCAAGAAGTGTAGCGTCACTGCTCCATCACTTTGTCGGTTGGAGTCCTGAAGGGAAGAGGGGGTGGTACCTGCTTCCCAGCTATCTTATCAACTTCCCAGGGGGTCACAATATCACTACGCCAAGTAGGATCGATGCTTAATATCATTTAGTATCGATCCCATTCGGCTCCAGAATGTATTATTAAACTAACTACATAATATTTAAAGATACTTCAATAGTAAAAATAGCTGGACACATGCCTAATTAAAATTATAAGACTGAAGCCACGTGAGAAAATAGTTCAGTGGACCGACTTCCAAGAAGGGAGTGTTAGTATCAAATTCGGACCACAGTAATAATTATGCCTACAATTTCGTCCCTAAGTAAATGATAATCCTTGGCCCATCAGGTCAAAACTGGTATTCGAACTTGATGACGCAAGGATCCGAAATTAAACTATAGAAATATTAAGGCTAGATTAGTCCACGGAACTCAGATCCCCGTAGGAAGAAACACAATGAAAAAATAGAGGCTGGTACAGCATTTTCGTCACAATATCATGAAAATAAAATGACCTTAAATACTACCTCTGACCACATATTGCCATATCCTGACATTATAATGTCATAATTTATAGTGACGCTACTTATACTGATATTACGATATAATATGTAGCTTTGATAGCCTCGCATTAATTCTTTGTTAATAGTATATTCGCTAGGTGGGGCTCTTGTGGGAGGGAGGGGTATCCAACCTCTCTCTGGTGTTGGTGGCTTTACCACTCCATTGCCAGTCTGTTGCTAGTAAACAACGCTAATTGTTTTCCCGCCCGTCCCGCCCCTTGGCAGCGGGGTCAATTAATATGTGTGTACTTATCCGTCTCTTCAGAAATAGATAAAGAGACAAGAAATATGCAACTCTTAAGCGTCATATTCATCTAAAAACGTCCGTTTTGTATCTGCCGTAAGTTGAAAACTATAAGTCTGACAGTCATGTGTAATATATCGTTGGAAAGAGAAGAATCTAGCGGTTCCACATATTGTAAAATTAGTGTCAAATGGCTATAAACACATCCGCTAGAGAGAGCAACATCTACCCAACATTTCCGCCTATTTATCTAAATTACAACTCCTGGTGAAGACAGTGTACCGCCCCGTTAGTGCAGCGATCCTCCTTAGAGTGGCGCTGTGCATACTGCTGGGCTATTTTTAGATCTGTTGTTGTTTGAACCACGTGCGCGTTGAGCTGCCCCATGTACTGCATGCCTGAGGATGCTGCTAGACATACTGATCTGCTTATCTATATAGGCATACACCTACATACACAACGGCGACTCTAACAACCATTATATTCTCTATATCTCTGCTAACAACACCTATCCACTCCAAAGTAAACTTAACCAAGGAAAATAGAATCAAATTCTAATAGAATCAAATTATATTTTTCTTGACTTAACATATGTAATATCCACTCCTGGAGTAGGCCCCTACGACCATTATTATTATTATTATTATTATTATTATTATTATTATTATTATTATTATTGCATTTATATTGCGCCTTATCTCAATTGATTCTAAGGCGCAGAGTAACTTAGCAAGGCCTGTTATCATTCAAATTCCAACTCAGTCGCCTGGGAGATATACAGCTGAGCTGCCATTGAGGCGCATCAAGCTATTTTCATTCCAAGCAAATTCGCCTTATGTGCCAAGTACTCACACATTGTGGATTTTCTGGGGTCTCGCCGGATGGAAACTGCGCCTACGTCCATTGAGGTTCTTTTACGTCTAACTCTAGGTCAGTCAGACGAGCCATCTGATTTACGTGGTTTTCTGAGCCCCACAAGTGTATAGAGCACTTGGCAGTCCCTGTGGCAAACCTTCCTGATACCCCAGGCGGTCACCCATCCAATTATGAACCGGGTGCGACGTTGCCTAACTTCAGTGATAGAGCCAACACCGATGAGCTGACGCCGTATTCCGTATATAGACCATGTCATAAATCTATTAAATGTACGTGCCTCCCCAGATCATACCAAGGAGGTTATAGGTTCATATAACCTCCTTGATCATATGAACGGGCCATTTCACGTTCTACTTCACACTGATCACGTTGATATAGGCCTAACATTGCTATTATAACTTCACAAAACGATATAATTTATCGTTGTATCTGTTTATTTCTCAGTATCAGTTTTAATATTAGTTTCACTCTGTAGTGTATGTAAATCGTGACGATGGAAAACCCAAGGACACAAACAGAACATGCAGTTTCGTCCGACGACAGTGGCTGCACTATATTGTCTCACGAAGATGGAATGGTCAAGTTTTCTGTTTCTGCCAAGACCCTATCTGCTCGACAAACGTGCACATTGTGAACAATGGCCAGCGTAGATACATAAAGGCTGGATGATATTTTACAGAAACTGAGTGAATGTTACACATTTTGCAACGGTGTCTGCAAAGACGAGTTCAGACGTGTGTGCTCAGGTATCAGATATCAGACCAAATCACTGATAGAACGGACGTACCCACGTCTCTGTCATGAGTTGAGTTCAAGAAATGTCAACTTTGGTAGGGCCTACAAACGGACAGAAGCCACAATAGCTGAAAGAGTAGATGTGTTGAAAGGGACTAATAGATGTAGCGGTTGTAATACAGCCTACAGGAACGTCCGTAAAGCTAGCAAGCTAAACTTGCAGGTTTAATTTTTTACTTAATGATGAATTAAGAAATAAACGCTTGATTCATAACTCCATCTACCCTATAATACTCCTCAGCTTAAGAGCAAAAAAATAGAATACAAAACAAAAGAAAAAACATATCAGCAGATCAAGAGCAAGGTTTGCAAATAACAGAATTTCGTGGAAATCAAATTCAGTGAAACCTCGCTATAGCCGAATTTCGTAATATTTGCGTGTTTTGTCTCCACCCTCTGCCTCATCTCAGCGCAGTGTCTGTATTTTTTTGTCTTTTTTAATATAGCCATGTGGTCCCATGCTTTAGCGTTGAGCGGCATTTCGCGAGTCGCCTGTCAACAAACTCGATATATTCCCACACTGCTGCGCCAATCATGTCCCAGCGTCGTAGACGGTGGACCAACATTAGTTCAGCATTGAGCCAATGTTTTGTGTTTGCTAGGACGGTTATGTATGCTTATTCTTATGTATGCTTTTACAGGCTCGATTACGTCTTGTAGGCTCTATGTATACATAATGCGTTTTTTTCGGAACTCTGTTTGCAATGCTTAAATTAAAGCACTACGACATGTAAGTGAACAAAAAATTATAATTGAATTACAGCAATGTAAAAGTATTTTTTTATTAATAAAATAAACATCCTTATGTCTCATAGACAGCTGACTTTATCTTCATAATTAAAATAACTTTGTTTTTTTAAATATCTGAATATAGTATGTCTATGTAAAACGAGAGGAACTAAATATTTTCATTCAGGCAATTTTTTTTATAAATAGGCCTACACTGTCAAGTCAACTCTCTCTCCTAAATTTTAATATAAAAGGCATCACCATTAACGTAATAGGCCTATTTGCTTTAAACTTTAAAGCTATGACGTAAAAAGTCCTCGCAATTATTGTAGTGATCAAAGCGCAATGGTGTAGGCCTACTTGTTGATATCATGACTCTGACCTTTAATCAATAAGCCTTGAACACAGTTGCTTTTGTGGTATTTCGAATTGTGCTGAAAAACAGATCTAGGGGTAGTGACAAAATTCATGATCAAAGACAAAGTGCTGGTGACAAAGTTCATGATCAAAGGCTGTAAGTCACCATTCTTCATACCAACTTCCACCAGCTACTGAAAGAGAAGCTAGGGATGTACATGTACATGCTCATCTCAGCTTGGTCCTTCATCCGGAATAGTTATGAGGCAAATGAGTGTCCGTCAATGGAGGCCAAGATACGATTAATACCGATGCTTTTTGATTCATGTCCATTAACAGATGGTGTAACTCCAGTTGCGATGTTCCATATAGAGAGGTCTTAGATGAACTCCTTTGACATAGATAAAGTAGCACTTCCTGTGTGTTTTTGCATCCCCTGAAAGTCTTGCATGAGTGGCTTATTTGTGTTGCTTACATGTGCTGTGCGTCACATTAGTAAGTAAGGGAGAATCCATCGAATGACGTCATGGTAGGCTCACGTGATGCGTGTTGACCGCTCCCAGAGCGGTGAATACGCGAGCCCAAAACGAATACGCATCACGCATGACGTACATGTGGAGTCGCACTTTCTATTTTAATAATACATTTTCAACCAATCGGTGGTTATACTTACTTGGCTGCTTCCCCAAGATCGGTCTGCGACCTCGAGAAGCCTAGCCTTGTTGTAGGGAGGATTGATATAATGGTCATTTGATAATCTGCACACGTTTTTGATGTTCATTTAGCACTATAATCTAAGGTGCTTTAATTTGCTTGGTATTTCGAAAAGCGCAGTTATAATAATTGCAAATATGTAAAAAAAACGGCGGCCATCTTGGATTTTAAGGTCAAATATACGTCACAGGATTCAAAGACATCAGAAATAAATTTCTCGACTCATAAAGAAACCATAAATTGTGCATTTCTGTGCCATAAACCATCTAAAAATGAGGTTTTATTTATATTGTGGCGGCCATTTTGTTTTTTGTTAATTTGAAGGTGAAGAACACAAGCTAGATAGTGTCATCCGGGAGATTCGAATTCAGCACACCCAAACTATGTAAAAACAAGTGAATAGCAAATTCTTTTAAAAAATGCCGAGCATGTTTAGATATTTCGAAAAGCAGCCCTGACTATTAGAGGGAGTGACCATTTCGTGTTGTGTTCACACAACTAACATGACTAACGAGATGCGTTCCCCTGATGTTGGCTAAATGTTAGATCACTGTATGCGACGCTGGTCTAGCATTAAACCAACACTTGTTCAACGCCTTCCGTTTGATGTGGAGCTCCTGATGTGTGTACAAAGGTCACTGGTCCCCATGCGAGTCACGGTTTACAAATAATTTGGTCAGTATTGAAACAATTTCATCTATAATCTTATAATAGTTACCAGTTTGTTAAAGACGCCTGTTTTACTTTTAGTCTGATATTTATTTAATTTCAAACCGCAAAAGCCTTTATTGGAGACCTATGGTAACATATCAGCGTTATTTATATTTTCACATGTTTTACACATAAACCCCATTTTTATAATTCCGGGCTCATAAATTATCTTGTATTATATGTCTTCTATATAATGCTCAGATACACAAGTTGATAACAGTTTTGCAGTTCATGCCTAATAATATCTCAAGCTGCTTCTTTGAGTCACATTGAGGCTGAGCGCTTTGTAGTTGCCATGACCAGCCGAGATAACCCTGCAGTGCTCTATTGATGTGTTTGGCGTTTTGTAGCAGTTCAGGTACCGGGATAGATTACAGCCTCCAAGCCTACTACCGAAATATTGTACAAACAAGCCTGTGTCGGTATCATATTGACGGTCACCAGGTCACATACTGATATCTACGACTGGCTAGTAAGTTAGTGATGCAGATGGGGAGAGAGCAGGGGTAGATTCAGAGCTCTAAAAATAGCATCACGTGTAGAGCACGAGCCAAGGAACATGCCTCAGAGTGTCAACAAAGCCTCAGCCAATCAGAGGCGGCGTGCATGCCAGCCGTTTTCCCCACGTCTAACAGGCCGGGCGACACTGTTCCCCAAGCGTGTGTTGGTGGCTCAAAATTGAGAAAGCTATGTATATGTGGTACCACCTAGCGAGCGGGTTTACAGTCGTTATATTTGGATATTGCCGTGACTGCAACCGCGAGATTCGTCTCTTTCCAACGATATATTACACATGACTGTCAGTCTTATAGTTCTCAACTTATGGCAGATTCAAAACGGACGTTTTTAGATGAATATGACGCTTTGGAGTTGCATATTTCTTCTCTCTTTATCTATTTCTGGTCTCTTGTATATGATGTTATGAATGAATGTGAAATCACTCTGCTTTGTCTCGTACAAGTGTGTGGCTGGAAGCCAGTTTGTGGCTATTTGTCAAGTTATGATGCTAGTAAACTGACTTAACTTTTCCCACTCCTGTGTTGGGGTTAATGTATTCTTTGGCGGCTATATAGAACTATATATACTATTAACTCACATTTATATGCCACATCGTGACATTGCAATGTGACATCATTCCACTGTAAATCCATATTGTGTCATCAAACTACTTAATCTTATATCATGCCACATCATGACATTATAATATTATAGCCTGGTATTTCCATAATATAACCTAATAATATAATATTATATAGTGACATTAAAGGGACATTATAATGCCATATCCTGAAGATATACTGCCATCTTCTGCCACTTTATTGTCATATCGAGATGTTAAATGGCCATATCTTGCCATCATAAGAACTATAGAGACAATACTGTATCAACCACTATTTGTTCAATGTTGCAGCAGCGTCTCAGACTGTGCACCAACATGAGCCCATCTCTGGGTCATCATTCTTACTGTGTGTGCAATATGCATAATAAGATTATATGGTGACCTGCAGCAGCGTCCCAGCAAACACGAGACATTATTCCAATGTTGCTTTGATGCTGGTCACACAATAAAAAAAAAGATTGGGTTTAAATCTTGTATTTTCTGAGTTGTATAATATAACAATGCTGAGATGGTCAGTATATCTCACCGGACAATACTGACAGGAGCGCAGTTTGGTTGTAGTAAATGTTGTTTGTAGTGCTTATAGAATATAAGGCCTAAATATCCATGTTGGGAATGAAACTTAGCATTTGGTGTTAGTGATGTAGTCAAGAACCTCACTGATCCTGATCACCTCTCTTAAAAAGTAGCTCAACTGATGTTTATTTTATTACAATTACACATGTTTTGACCATAATATTCTTTGGTCTGACCATGTGGTCTACAAGGAAATTAATTTTTTATTCATTTCCGTATTGGCCAGATAAAATTGAAGTCAAACTCTTGAATGTTTCTAAAAATAACACATTCTACAAAGTAATCAATCACAGCCTACATGCTGATAGTGGATTTTAAGAATGGTCTTTTCTACCCATAATTGCTTTTATGTGACCTGCAAACGACCTTCGAAAGTCAAAAATTGGGAGTAACCTCACCTACCCATTATTATATAGAGCCAACAGAACTTAGTTATCTGCTTCTACAAAAATAACTTGTTTAGTTAATAGTAGAATGTGTCCTAAAACTGTGATTATTCACTATTTGACATATTTTGTAAGTGTTATGTTTTTTTCTCTATAATAACAGTTTTTTAACAACATCTGTATCTTGAGATACTACTCTAGCTCCCTGCAGTACCCAGGGTAGCTCCCTGCTCACACAGAGCAACGTCAGTTGACGCTCTTGATGTAGCATGTGTAGTAATATGAATTTAAAAAGCTGTTATTATAGAATTTAAATAATTAAATAATTAAACTATGATCCGTATTAAAAACTAAAGTTGATAATGTGAATATCACGTTGTGGTTAATATATAGGATTGGATTCTCCGATCTATAATTCTTCATCACAGTGATAAAACCATTATCCATATCGCAGAAAATGACAGTTTCAAATCTGCATACCCCGATGCGGTTTTGCAGCAGGATAATATTCAAGCCTGTGGATAACGTTTACGCGCGGTAAAGCTCACATTTCCAGAGTCAGGACACTTCATTGAGCAGTTCCGGTGCGGGAGCGCGTGATATACCTGCCTCCAAAAAACAAACTGCGTCTGCAAATCGTGAGTTCAGAAAACATTACGGGAAACACGAGCGAGTAAAAATAGTCCCCTGGAATTTTACTGCTAGTGAAATTTTCAACGCCGGGCAGCAACCTCTCGTATACGTCAAAAAAGAACTTTGGGGTTGCAACTGACGTCATTACAAGGTGATCACTTCTCTACAGAAAACACGAGGCGCTGATCCAGTGCTGGTGTAGTGTTGGACCACCGTCTGAGACGCTGACCCAACATTATACCAGCTTTGCATTATCGCCTCGTGTGGGCTGGGTCGTTACTTTTGGTGGTGTTATTTCCGTTTAACTAAGCCTCTGCTTTAACTTGATGTAAAACCGATAGGCTACCATGTTCTGGTCCCTCGGTACCACATTGATGTACATGTGCCTTTCGCGGGGCGACTTGAACTTTTGGTTCGAGTTTTAGACTCCTGAAGTTACTGGGTTCAAATCCCGGCCGCCCTGTGTATTGGTCATCGTAGCTGTACATATACGGTGTTCCGATCTGTTCAAATGTGCAATGTGCAAGTGTGCAAGTTCAGATTTCAGTTCAGGGACAAATATAAAAAGATGGAGGTCTAGAATAAATTATTGTATTATTATTCATTAATTCATTGCTCCTTTACATTTTTCATTCATTCGAAGCTGGCATTACTGACGCAATTTCTAGCTTCAAATATACGGAATACGGCGCTCGCTCATCGATATCTGCTCGATCACTGAAGTTAAGCGACGTCGCGCCCGGTTTATAAGTGGATGGGTGACCGCCTGGGACTGCCAGGTGCCGTATACACTATCGTGGGGCTCAGAGAACCACGTAAATCAGATGGCTCGTCTGACTGACTTTGAGTTGGACGTAAAAGAACCTCAATGGATGAGGCGCAGTTTCCATCCGGCGAGACCCCAAAAAATCCACAATATGGAGTACTTGGCACGTCATTACAAGGTGATCACTTCTCTACAGAAAACACGAGGCGCTGATCCAGTGCTGGTGTAGTGTTGGACCACCGTCTGACCACCATTCTGAGGCCATGAATGATATCATGAATGATAACAGGCCTTGCAAAGTTACTCCCGTGGCGCGATAGCACAATAGTGCGTACTGCCACGTAATATACAGATACAGATACAGATGAAAAATGTCAAGGGATAATGGAGTACTTGTACAGTTAACCTACATACATGCATTATCGCCGGTGAGAGGAGGGGTCAGAAGGTATATCATCGTGTGAAATAGTTTTCTCCGGCCAGGAAACACATGTCTCAACTTGTAAAAGACACGTACATTGTGTTAAACAGAAAATATGTTCGCAAAAGAACAACACCTACGGCTTCTCCATGCATCCTGTGGCGAAGGAACGCCTGTTTGACTCTGTGAGATTTTTAGCACTTGGTCAGGTTTTTTTCTGAGCGGACAGTTTTTCGTTGGGCCGAGATTGACTTATTATGCTTGGCTAACGATATTTAGAAAAACGTTAGGCAAATATGTTGTGTTCTTGGGAGATAGTGAATTCTTGTCGGGCCAGATTTTGTTTCTGTAGTAAACAGTAGCTTCATGCAGAGGTTCAGTTAGCATGCACAACCTTGTGGGTAATACAACACCAACTATTCCTTGATAGGCCTACGCTTCCGACCCAAAAACACAGGCGTGTAATACTAATGCATTGAGCTCTAATAATCTTATAACAGACTTATGTAAGGAAATTATGTAAGTCAAATCTATATAAAACAAAATCAGACTACAGCTCATCCATAAAATATTTTAGTCAATTTTTTACAAAGTAGTGTGTTACCTTCCTTTATGTTTCAGAATTTTAAAAATGTGCTAATAATACTTTTCAAAAAATGAATGATTGCATTGTGACATACGCCGACATACGCCATGTATATCAATGCTTCAAATGATATGCCAGTATTATTTCAAAATTATTTTTCTAAAATGTATCCAAGTTGATATCAGTTAATACTATGTATGGTTTCTTTAAATAATCATATACCAACAATCATAGAATAAAGGGCAAGGTGAGCCAACAAACATTGAATTCAGCAAGTATAGTGACTGCAATCACAGGGCATGTCTGCACGGTTTCTTTAAATAATCATATACCACCAATCATATAATAAAGGGCAAGGTGAGCCAACAAACATTGAATTCGGCGAGTATAGTGACTGCAATCACAGGGCATGAACATTCGACCTAGTGCTTTTGCCGATTATATCTATCTGTCGGCCTGAGTCGCACGGGATATCGAATCAAATATCGACTGACCTCACCCCCCCTACCCTATGACAATTCTCTCAGTCATCCCACGGATTCGTTCTATCTGCCTGCGGTGTCATCCTGAGGTTTCTGCTCACCAGAAGGATGCCTTATAATAGTATATTAAATTTATTTTTAATTTGAGGCCACCTCTGTGCACATATAAGCTAAACTGGGCCAGGAGAATCTCCTGAGGATGGTCAGATGATTGAGATGACACTGCCCCATATAAATTTGAGCCCTGGCGGTTTGAGGCCAAGCACGCTACCTCTAGGTCACGGAGGCTCTCCACATTATTGAATCTTTACGAGTGAGCGGGGGCGAAAAAAATGTTTCTTTGAAACTTGAATGTGCCAGAGTGGGGTTCGAACCCGCAAACTCCGATTTTCTAAGCAGGCATAAAAATGAATGAATGAATGAATGAATGAATAAATGAATGAATGAATGAATGAATGAATGAATGAATGAATGAATGAATGAATGAATGAATGAATGAATGAATGAATAAATGAATGAATATTTTTCAAGCTAATTCACTTTACTATTGAATGAATGGGGTTTTAATCGACCATTGTGCACATATAGGCTAAATTGGGACAGGAGAACCTCCTGAGGATGGTGAGATAAAAGAGATGACACTGCCCTCCAGACACATGATTCGAAATTCGAGCCCTGGCGGTCTGAGGCCTAGCACGCTACCTCTCGGTCACGGAGGTTCTCCACAATATTGAATCTTTACTAGTGAGCAGGGAATAAACTTCTTTGAAACTTAGTTTCTTTGAAACTTGAATTCCAGAGTGGGGTTCGAATCAGCGATCTCCGACTTTCCAAGCAGGCAGCTTCAGCCACTGCACCAGGGCCCCCGCTGCCTATAGTCATAGACATCGAGGGAATGGACAACCGACTTCAAATCTCACGACACTGATTGATGTGTATGAGCTTCCGTCTGCGAGAATTGGCGAGAAAAGAGATAGTTTAATTTATTCCGCTGTAAACTGTCAACCATGTGCTTTCTGATCGTTTTCTCATGGGTATGTAAACATTGTGTTGATCACAATCACAGTCAAATTAATTATTAACATCAATATCATTCAAATCGTAACAAATGTATACGATATTGAATACATTATAATAGTTTCTTCTGCTTCATTATCAAAAGTATTTAAATATTACAACAAGAAAAAAACATCCAAGCCCATAAAGTATCCTTCTCCCGTGAAAATATGGAGACATAGACCATAGACGTTTACACACCATGTCCAATACACCTATAATTTGAAATCTATACATGTATTCAATTCAATATGACAATTGTCCGAATTAAGGTCTACTGACATGCTGGCTTAGTGATCACACTACAGTCAAGTTTGAAACAGCTTCACTTTGGCGTTTAATTTAAATTGTAAACCTCAATTGTCATTGTATTTAATGTATATATTTAGCAGTAACATAAAAAATACATTATTTTGAACAATTAGTTGGTTCAGTAATTTAAATTATAGTGACAAAATAGCCCAAATTACTCGCCTATCGAGCCGATGAAAAACATAAACAGACAGGTAGACCGGAAATCAGTTATCCATTTCCCTAGCCGCGCCGATCTCGCGCCTGTTGGTTGTCCATATCTTGAGGTCTATGCTATAGCATACTATCCCGGCAATAATGAGGCGCTAAGCCAATACTATTTTAAAGTTGGACCAGCGTCCAGCGTTGTAGACGCTGGACCAGCTTCACCTTATTGAACATAAACCCGCTGAACCTCACTGTCTGGCTGAAAAAGATCGTGCATATCAATAAATCCCTGTCGTAGAAAGTTTGGTTAACAACTCGATTGGGGCACGTTGACACATGATTTAATATACCTTGTTATAGGAAAACGCGAACATTTACTTTTGCTCTAGTATTCCCCTATCAGGTCACATGTGTTACATAATTTTTACAATAATCGAATAATCTTTTTATGCTGGTCCACTATTTTGTGACGCTGGTCCGTATAATTACGTGACACAAGCCTGGTGAAAAAGGAGACATTGCTCCATTCCTGTACTCAAACAAAACATTGCCACTATTTTATTTTCAGTGTTTCGCCACAACATCTGAGGGCGAATGGTGAAGCACTGTTTAATCATTATGGATTTTTTCATAGGCAACTAGCTTAGTATTGGCTGACATCACGTTAACACTTTCAGCGTTGGGATCGTCTTTATACGTCTGAATCTGACTTCTGTCGAGTCAGATCGTCTTTATACGTCTGAATCTGACTTCTGTCGAGTCAGATCGTCTTTATACGTCGGAATCTGACGTCTGTCGAGTCAGATCGTCATTATACGTCGGAATCTGACGTCTGTCGAGTCAGATTCTGACGTATAAAGACGATCCCCGCACTAACATAGGCATTAAAATGAACCGGAATGACCTAACTCAGATATTTATGATGATTTCAAATTGTAAAAAAACACTTTAATCTCAATGGTTTAAGCAAAAATAATTCAGCGTTGTAAGGGTGAATTTCATTTGGAAATGATTCTGAACATCCCCACGTACCCTGGTACCGGTGGAGTACTCTGTAACCCTTTTTTCACATAACATTTTTTAGGGCTATCAGTACTATATTTTCATGCGATGTGATATGTGCTGCCTGTTATTGCCTAGTTTTATGACGTACGTTTTTGGATATTTATGGACGCTTTTGTGGAGAAAACCGCCCACGGGTTGATATATTTATAGGATTTAGAGTGCATCAGATAAAAGTCAATCGTAGGTGTAGATAGATCAGTATACTGGCTTCCCAAAGCAAACGACCTTCCCGTTGGACACGTACCCAATAGACATGATACGTTGATTTAACCAATGTGCGGTTGACATTGGGCCAGCATCACAGACGGAACCCAACATTGGTTCAACATGTCATGCTTAGGCATACTGGGAAGCCTATGTAATAGGATTACAGGAGTTTATTGTTAAGTCAAGTCCGCTTTATGGATGTTCTCCAATTTTTATATACGAGCTTAAAGATTTATCTCAAGAACATTAATTGATATACCCGTATTAAAATGTTGCGTATGCGTATTGCTCCATATGCTTCTCTCGTAGCTTATAATGTCGGACTATATAAGTATAATAATATCAATCATCATAATAATATGCATTGTCATGTTGATGAATATGTGTAGAAATGATAATGCTTTGTACGAGATGGTTTAATTATTACAAATTATAAATATTATTTCACCAACTTAAAAAATCGGTGTAAATGTATAATAGCCCCATCACAATTATAGCTTCACTTTTACTGTGATCAGCAATTCCCAGGAAGGGCTATACATGGACCCAATACGGGTCTAATATTGGTCCGCCAACTGCCACTCTTGCCCAACAGCATGCCAACGTTGGGTAAACACAGCCTCATTGTTACTATGCACGATGAGTAACCCTGCTAACAAGATTGTGACCTGATGCTGGCCTAATGTTGGGCCACCGTCTGCGACTCTGACCCAACATCAAATCAACATCAGGCCAACATTGCCTCACTGTTACTGCAATGAGAAATGCCATGACACTATGCGTTGACCCAATGCTGACCTAATGTTGTTCTCATATGTTCGCCTGGATGGGAAGAGGTCAACGTGGCAGGGACCGCTCGCCCGACGGCGTCCCCAAGCTCAAGGTCGAACTCTTCTCCTGTGTCTGAGTCACAGCACCGGACAGGTTACAATGTATGGCTAGAACCGGGCGAACGTCTAAAACGTTGAACCAGCAGAGGGCCAGCGTTGGGCCAACAACTGTCATACTGGCTGACACCTCAAGGATTAACGCCACAAATGATTACATGGACAAAATTTCGATAAAGTCATGGACATTGCCCAAGGATTGCCAACAGAGATTATCAGTCAAGATGTTGATTGTGTGACTGAGATTTTTATTAACCCTTCCAGTGCGGGGACCGGCTTTGGACGTCAGAATCTGGCATCCATAGACGTCAGATTATGACGTCTAAAGTCGATCCACGCACTGAAAGAGTAAAATATGTATAAAGGCCATAGGCCCATAACATAGGTATCGATATGAAGCGGAAACATCTGACTAAGACATTTATGATGATTCCAAATTGAAAAAAAACCTTTTGTATCCATCGTATGCAGAGATATTTCAGCGTTGCAAGGGTTACCCATGCCTATGTGTGAGCCCCTGGTCGCTTCTGCTTGAAATTGTCCATTTTGGATGAGAGAAGAGGCCGTTCCAGATGGTTACAGCTCTATGTTCAGAAGGTCCTATGTTCAGAAGGTCCTATGTTCAGAAGGTTCTATGTTCAGAAGGTCCTTTGTTCAGAAGGTCTTATGTTCAGAAGGTTCTATGTTCAGAAGGTTCTATACTTAGAAGGTTCTATGTTCAGAAGGTCTTATGTTCAGAAATATTTCTTCAGAAAGTCTTATGGTTAGAAAGTACGACCACTAGTGACTATTTGTCAGTTCACATTGCCAGGGCACACGACGTTTTTGCGACGTTGAATCATTGTCATTGCCGTTGATTCAACGTCGCAAAAACGTTTGGCTTTCCGAGTTTAAATGAGGTTTGATAAGCAATCATTAAATTGTAACGTTAGATATGGGAGTTATAGGCCCAAATTCTATTTTATAAGAGGTAGACCTACGTTGTTCAAAATATCCCATAACAAGAGGCCAGAAGTACTATCATTAGGTAATAGTTTTTGCGGTCACAAATATTTAAAAGTCGCCCTAAATTTCAGTAATATCACTTGCACATTTCCAGATAGTGGGTAATGTGATTGCAAAATGTTAATTATTTTTGACTTCATTTTTTGAGTTTTTGCGACCACAAAAAATTATCAAGGTGGCCATTTTGAATCTCAGTAAAACGTATAAAAATCACCTGCACATCTCCATACCGTGAGGAATGTGATTGTAAAAGTTGAATAATTTCCGACTTTAATTTGTGCGCCCACAAAAAAATATGAAGTTGACCTCTGGCGGACATTTTGAATTTTGGTAGCATCTTTAAAAAATCACTTGCACATCCACATGTTGCTAGGAATGTGATGTTAAAATTTACAAAAAATTGACAAAACTATTTTTTTGAGTTTTTCCTTCCATCAAAAAATTAAAGTTGATCCGTGGCGACCATTTTGAATTTAGTTAAAACCTTGAAAAAGTCACCATGTGGTGGGGAATGTGATAGTAAAATTTGAATAATTACTGACTTTAAGTTATTAGAGTCTTTGCGCCGACAAATTTTTTTGGAGTTGACCCCATGTTGCTAGGAATGTCATGTTTTTAAAAATTTCACAAAAATTGACCAGCAGTTTTTGAGTTTTTGCGCCCACAAGAAAACGTGATGCCTGACGGAATCCTGGCTCGATTAAAACCCCCCTTCCCCTACGGGCGGGGGGATAAAAACGAGTGATATAGATGTATAAATATCAAAATCTCTTGTAGGGCTTGAGTGGTATTTTGTGGTAGGTAAATAAGCATACGTCACAACTTCACAAGTAAATATACCGGGTGGTAATGATGCACGCTGGTAAAGAAAATATTATTCAATCAATTTATTAGAACTCGTCTACAATAAATCAAACTAGAGGGTAATTGTGACTTTTCAAGCAACAGTAATGTTTGGGCTTGGTTTTATGAGATTTCTGGCAGCCATTTTGAATTTGTCGGAGTTATTTTTATTTTGACAGTTTGATAGAAATCTTGCTTATGGTTTTTTTGCAGGCATTTTGAATCGGAATTTTAAACTTCAGAATTTGGAGCTTTTGTACGTTTACATAGATTTATATTTGTTTGTCAAATGGAATCACATTCTGAGAGCCCAGTAAACACATTGACTCTCTGTTGCCTGAATGTTGTATCACTGTCTGTGACGCTGGCCCAACTTTAAAACAACATTGAATCGACGTTTCGTTTTTGCTGGAATTGTAACTGTTAGGCTATTTAAATTGTGTAACGTAGAATTTAAAAGGTTTCTATACTTGCGCACGTATGCTATTTGCGCAAGTAAGCTATTTGCGCACTTGCGCAAATATTTGCGCACATACGCAAGTAGCCTACTTGCGCGAGTAATTGCTCACATGCGCACTTGCGCAAGCATTTGTGCACTTACGCACTTGTGAAAGTACTTGCTCCTTTGCGTACTCTTGCTCACTTGCGCAAGTACTTGTGCAATTGCGTACTTGTGCACTTTCGTACTTGCGCGCACTCACGTACGCACACACTTGCATATGTAAGAAAAAGTTCACTTGCGCATGTACTTGCGCAATTGGCATTAGCGCACATGCGCAAGAACTTGCGCACTTACGCTAGGACCTGCGCACTTACACAAGCACTTGCGCATGTAGGCCTACTTGCGCACTTACGCAGTTGCGCTGCATGTACTTTGTACATGTCTATTGATAGGACAAGTTCTCTAGCACAGGATTTAGGTGGATTGAGTGTCATATTCCTCAATCTCGGGAACTAGCCTATGCTGTGATCACTCCTGGTTTGGGGCTGTTTACTATAAGTGAATTACCCCAGAAAAAATCTGGTTTTATAAATGTAAGGATGACTGAGGATGGCAGAGTTTACTGGATGTTGAATATAGTATACAATATTGAATAAAATATAGGGGGGGGGGGGGGCTACTCAAAACTCTAGGAGCAATAGCGATTTTGGTAAATTGTGGACGGACGAACGATGGACAATCCCTCATAACTGACTGTACTAGAGTTGGACGTAAAAGAACCTCAATGGACGTAGGCGCAGTTTCCATCCGGTGAGACCCCGGAAGATCTACAATGTGGTGCGATAGCACCCGTGCGCGATAGCACAATAGTGCGTAGGGGAGACCGGGGCACTATGGACATCGGGGCACCATGAACATCTGTCTTTGTGGCAAAGTGCATTATCCAATTTTGACAACGGAGCCCTCTAGAGAATGCTTTTGAACTGTACTTTTCCAGCAGAAAAATTAGTGGTGATAAATCAAGGCATGTGTAAGCTATCGTGAAATATGTGTTTTTGATGGTTAAAAGTATTTTTTTGAGATGTACGAATTTTGTTAATACATTAAACACTCATTGGAACTAAGTTAAAACAAGAATCACATAGTAACTAGTAAATATTGTGCTTTTTCAAGAACCATGGGTGATAATAGAATATTCTACCTTAAGCTAGTTAAAGCTACACTTATAACAATCGTCATGCTGGGGTACCATGGACGGGGTACAATGGACATGCTACGGGGTACAATGGACATGTCCATGATGCCCCATTATTGACATTAATGTCCATGGTGCCCCGCCCTCAGAATATATATCTTTTTTAAATTGCACTATCACTAAAATGACGATTTCCACAATTAAATATCACTTTTTTTAGTTTTCATTTCACTAACATAAATGTGTTGATTGACACAGGAAGTCCCTCCAACATGCCTGTAGACATGTCCATTGTACCCCACCCACATGTCCATCGTGCCCCGAGCTTGGGGCACCATGGACATTTGCCAGATTTTTTTTAAATTGATTTTTAAGTAACATCCAACATGAATGCAGGTATTGTATTCCAGTCAAACATTAGTATAGTCCGGCGTTACCTATTGGTCGATATTACGTTAATGAGCTACACAAATATTTGAAGCAAATCCAAAATGAAAAATAGGTGTCCATGGTTCCCCGGTCTCCCCTACTGCCATGCACGTAACATACAGATACAGATACAAATACAGAAGCTAATCTGACCTTTGACCGAATGAGCTATAATGAGAGGCTATGATTTGTTATCTTGCATTGTAGTTTACCTGAAACTGAAAGATGTAAGTTTGTTCCAACGTAGAACAAAGGATTTCTGAACATAGAACCTTCTGAACGTATCTGAATCTAGGACCTTCTGACCATAGAACCTTCTGAATATAGGACCTTTTGAACAAGCATTTTCTGAACATAGGACCTTCTGAACATAGGACCTTCTCAATATAGAACCTTCTGAACATAGGACTTTCTGAATATAAGACCTTCTGAACATAGAACCTTTTGAACAAATATTTTCTGAACATAGGACCTTCTGAACATACGACCTTCGGAACGTAGGGCAGTCACCGTTCGGGTCGGTTGTGTTGAACACAGAACAGTATACGTGTACGGAAAGACCGAAAACGGTGTTGGAACTTAATGATATAGGCCTATAGCTTATTTCAATTTTTCACAGCTGCAGCAAGATTCTATTTGGGGAAAACGCTAAGGGCATTTATTAGCATAACATATTTATTAAGCAATTAAAACAGATACAAAATAGCAAGGGGCACCATTCAATCTCCAGAGGGGAGTGGAGTATTTTTAAAATTTATTTTGAGACTGATTTTTCATGAAATAAATAATTGTCTGAAGAACATGCTGTAAGTGAATCTTTAATGCCCCCCCCCCAAAAAAAAAATGTATCGCTTCGCTCGGCATCATTAACTAACGCTTAACTTTGCTTAGCCTCGCTTCGCTCGTCTCCTTAACCCCACATCAATACTGAGCCTAGATTGGGATCCAACCTTGTGGACAGAAAATATAAATATTAAGAAAATAAACTCTTAGCTTGAGGCAGAGTGTGAAATAAATAAAATATTGCAGACAGGATGGTGAAATAAGTCATTTGTCCAGCCCCCCTAGTGATTGAATGTTGACCCCCTAATACGAGGTTTTGTTTGCTGAGTGGTGACATGATGACTGGTTTCGTGCTGTAGAAAATACTATTTCTATATAAAAACAGTACTCTTTCGTGGATTCATCATCGGGCTCCATCAGCACTCGACAAAACAAAGCAAATTAACCTACACGAGGGGCTATGAAGACAGAAGCTGCATGTTCACATTGAGTGATGTGTACTTATCTGGCTCGGCGCATTGCGGTGTAGTAATAATATTATTATTATTATTATTATTATTATTATTATTATTATTATTATTATTATTATTATTATTATTATTATTATTATTATTATTATTATTATTATTATTATTATTATTATTATTATTATTATTATTATTATTATTATTATTATTATTATTATCATTATCATCATCATCATCATCATCATCATCATCATCATCATCATCATCATCATCATCATCATCATCATCATCATCATCATCATCATCATCATCATCATCATCATCATCATCATCATCATCATCATCATCATCATCATCATCATCATCATCATCATCATCATCATCATCATCATCATCATCATCATCATCATCATCATCATCATCATCATCATCATCATCATCATCATCATCATCATCATCATCATCATCATCATCATCATCATCATCATCATCATCATCATCATCATCATCATCATCATCATCATCATCATCATCATCATCATCATCATCATCATCATCATCATCATCATCATCATCATCATCATCATCATCATCATCATCATCATCATCATCATCATCATCATCATCATCATCATCATCATCATCATCATCATCATCATCATCATCATCATCTCATCATCATCATCATCATCATCATCATCATCATCATCATCATCATCATCATCATCATCATCATCATCATCATCATTATTATTATTATTATTATTATTATTATTATTATTATTATTATTATTATTATTATTATTATTATTATTATTATTATTATTATTATTATTATTATAATCTAAGCAATTTACCAATTATAAAGCCGAATTAATTAAAATTAAATTGAAAAAAAACTAATTTCAGATCAACAGGCGGCATTTACAAAATGAAGTGACATTTGTTTGCCACACACTCAGCCAATCAATATTCACAAACAGGCGGAGGAAATTCGTGATTGCGAAATATCAATTAATCATTCGAGTTTTATTTCCATCGATTTTATGCCCGAGCGCTGTGTGCGTCTATGGGAAAACCTGTAAAAAATATAACATTGAATTATTTTTAGATCCACTGTGCTGACGCACATGTTCCACATCAAACGTGAATTGCTTTCTTAGATAATTAACATGAGAACTGCTTAAGGAGCTCAGACGTGCAAAGGCAAACAGCAGTAACTGGTTACTTTACTGCTGTTTGCCTTTGCAGGGCGGAGCTGATCAATCACATTCACTGATTCTGGGTTTTTAGCATCACCGAGTGGAGAAGGCGGCATTGATTTCCACTCCCCTGAGAAAACGTCTGCTGTGTCATGTGCGTATTGCCTTCAACATCTGCGTGGGGTTTTATGACCCGATGATAACCCCACCCTTATTATGAATAGCTGTGATCATGAACGTATATAACTTCGTAACTATCAATCCACATTGATCATGTTATTTTAAACAATTTACATGGTGGCAATTAGCAGTGAATTTAAATTGAAGAATCATTTTACACATGATAAATTGAATATAATGCAATGTATAGATTTTTTCAAATAATTATAAGATCTATTAGTACAGATTATCATAGTAAAAGCAGAACTATATATTATGTTTCACTGTCATCTGGGGTATTGTTTTTCTCTAATTTATATGCTGCTTATGGTAATTATAGCGCTTTAATGACAACATTCAGTAGATTAAGAAAATATTTTTGAAGTAAACAAAATCAGTTGTTTTGCAGAACGCGTATAGTCATTACAATTTTTACAATATCTCTCACAGACTGATTTCTCACATCTATTCTGTCAATGGAGATATAGGGGGGACATTCCATTATCTGTGTAAAATGACTGACGATACGAAGCCTGGTGACATTGATCTAAAAATAACAATTCTCGGGTTATGCAAAATCAATGCCGAGGGGTGTCAAGTTTCAATATTGATACAAAGGCCTAAATTGTGAGATTTAAAAAATGATAATTATATTATTAAGAATAATTTAACCAGCGCTCACCACCTCCCATGGTGCAGTAGTGTTATGGTTTTCTGTCGTCTTTTGTCGGTTTTTGTTGAAGCTTACATGTTACCATGGTTACAGCGCTATCGACCTGATTATCAACAGATTGATAGACTTGGTGTTAGTCATCATGAGAACAGGGTTGGTATTTTTAAAGCGACCGACACAGAAATGATTGCTATTGCTCATGTGGCTTTAAAATTGATCAGGGATCACCATGCAAATAATTAACTGAATTACCCCCAAAACACTGACTTTATATCATTGTAGGCCTATCAAATGTGTACCAAAGTCGGCTAAGGTATAGTCCTCGCACTGCTATTTGGTAGAAAATAATTAATGTAAAACTTTGATGAGACGAACCATTAATGATTTACTATTGTTGGAAAACGCAAGGTGGTTAATGTTAGACAGAATATGTTGTAGGCCTATGCTCTGACAACTGTGAAAAACTATTCAACCTCAGCAGTATTTCTTGTATTCGAGTCGTTATGTTGATAATCAAGAAGACAAGAAGAACTTATTTGATAATTTTCCACTTTATCCCGTTCTGGTTGGTCACAAAACTATCACAGAGAGGTAAGGAATCATGCATGAAACCAGCGTGCATATACCGTCGCTCTATAATTCTCAGGGAATTCAGTTCGAAAGGCTGGTCACAGGGCTTTGAAAACACCCGTATTCAGAAAGATGATACTAAAAAGCAGGGGTTTTACAACGTTTTTCTACATGTGTGAAACAGATCTTTGAAAATAATTTCCTTACATTCCATGGATAATTAAGAAGTTCCCTATAACCTCATCAGGAAGGATATTCATAGGCTACCAATCATATACAAATATTAAATTTAGCTATATCCATGCATACTTAATTTCAGATATTACCCCTGGTCACTGGACCTGTTCATTCATGTTCCATTTCAACTCCCTTTTTGGAGCATGCAGCACTGCAGCCATTTCAGCGCTAAGAATTAATCGTACACATTTCCATCTCTGTCTTACCAGGTACTCATTTACACTTGTGTCAAGTGAAGCATAATGAGGGTAAAGTGCCTTGCCCAATGACACAACATCGATATAATGTCCCAATACTAAAAGGGGAGAAACATGACATTTTCTCTGAAATCCTGCACCAAGCGGGACTCGTAACTGCCCGACAGGTAGTGACATAGGCAAAGATACGCGCTCTAACCATTGCGCCACGTCCCTCTCTAAAGGGGTGTGGCTTAATGTGCACACGTGCGCCTGTCATCCAATGATGTGTATGCATATCACATACCGAGACGTAAACATACAGAATTATCTGTCTGACTGCGTGTACATCGGATAATAAGTGATTATACCCTTTAAATATAATTAGGAACATCGACGTTCCTGCAACGCCGTCGAGTCTTCATACCGCCATGGAGAGCACTGTACATGCTGGGTTCCTATGTTCTTGTACATCTTTGTGTGAAGGATACGTATCGGCTGCTTACTAAGTGTCAGATACGACCATTTAACACCAAGGTGACAATGTGTGGGTACTGGCTGTGGTTTCCGCGCTGTCCTCATTGGCAGGACGTGTCGTTCTGCTGTGGCCTGCCGGGTCATCTGGATCCAGGTGAAAAATGACCGCCACATAGACACGGTTCCCCTCTCGCCAATCTATCTCGCCGGTTGTATGGGGGCTTGCGGCTGTGGAGTTGATGGCTTTTTATTAAATGACACTCTCTTGATCAGGTTGCATGAGAGAGCTTCTCAGACGGATCCCTCCTTAGTCTGGAGCTGACTGGATGCTGAGCCAAGGTCCCGACACGCCGGGCCGAAACCGAACCGACTCCACAATCACCACATCAGCAGTGTTTCAGTGTTGGGTACATAATCGACGGTGACCCACCACTGAAACACTGCTGCTCCATCATATCGGGTTCGCTGAAGAGTATCGTGTACCGTAATCGATCTTGCAGGCCATGGGAACCACGAGTATAAAGAAACCATCAACCTCTCAGGAATTCACAATGTCATATAAGCCGATGGACACTGCCTGAGAAAGGTCCCCTGATTGGTGCGAAGACTGGTGTCCACAAATTATTTCCAAAGTGAGTTCCCAGTCAGGATCCAGAAATACACCTTGATTTTACTGTGACACCCTTGGCTGTTTTTGTGGGCTCACGCTTTGTACAGTATTTAATATTCGTTCTGTCTTCGCGCAAACGTCGAATTTGAATTCTCCCATTCCAGAATGGAAAAATAGTGAACCGAAAATATAAACAGTTTAGGACCCAGCGCTCATCCTATCGCTATCTATTGCTACCATATAGTTGCAGTCAACTTCCACCAGCGTTAGGTGTTTTTTGCTGATTTCTCAATCTATTCTCAATCAATTTCCATGAAATTTTGCAATCAATTTTTTGCAAGTATTCCGGCGCTTATCTTGAAAATTTCGTGATAATTAAATAAGTATTTCAAAAGATAGGCCATTTGACATGTAGTGGCATTTCGTGATTGAAGCTGATAGAAATCAATGGTTTTATAGAGTAGGTGCCGTTAGTGTAGAAACTAACGCTGGTCAAATTTCATGACAATCGGATGAAATTTGCTGGAGCAATGGGCAAAACATGCAATGCAAAAGTGACAGATTTAAAGTGACTTTTACTTTAAGTACTCCGCATCCATGTATATGCAAATACATAGACCCTAATTATTCAGCAGTGATATTATTTAAATTTTCGTTGCATACTTTACTGCATTGAACTATACATGTATATAATAGTGCTCCTTCATTAAAATCTCACCACGTCATATTATGTGACCAATAATAATAATAATGGGCATAATAATAATAAAATATATCTATTCAGCGTAGAATAATTAGTAAAAACACTATTTTACATAATTCTCCTAACTCTGCCACTGTGTAGCATACAAAGCAGTGTACATTATCGAAAAATTACAAGTATAATATTGCTAACAATATTATGCAAATTAAAAACTGTTTAATTATTTGTTTAAAAAAAATAAACGTATAAATATATTTGATAATGTCAGGCAAACTACTCGACATAATAGCACCAGAATATTGAAAAGAGCATTTAACAGAGCTTTTGTTAGCTTTGGGTAAAACCAAAGTAATTGTATTGCATGATCTAATTATAAGGGTTGCAATATATTGAGATAAAGTAAAGAGGTGTGTTATATAATTCGGTTGCAACCCTGCTAGATATTTACATACAGTAATAGGGTGTGTGATATATCAATAAATGCCAAATGTTTTACGCAACTTTCAATCATATAATTAATTTTCTTATATACAGCATATGTTTTTCTTATATAATCTTTAATCTACTTTTATGTGCTAAAATGTATTATGTAATGTTTAACCATCTAATTTATATTCTCATATACACTATAGTACTTCTAAAACTCTTATTGATCATATATATGTTTCAAATTTAAGTAATATAACTGAATGCTCAGTGCCTTGTTATGCTATAAGTGATCATTACCCAGTTTGTGTGACTTGGAAAAAGTCATTTGCAAATAATAAGAAATCATCCAATGAAATAACATACAGGCGTACCAAGTACTTCGATG
>OZ024911.1:35043519-35231481 GCA_964017125.1 Flabesymbios commensalis | reverse complement strand
ACACCAGGCCACGTTTCCACCACGTTCACAAAAAATATATAAAAGTTGGCTGGACGTAGTGATGACGTGGTCCAAAATGTAAAATAAGCAGTTTTCAAGTTCTTGCTACGTCCTTTCTGTGTACTCACTGCGTCCTAACTACGTCCACGTTAGGTTTACAATGCGTCTTACAGGTCCCCACTAGCTCCTTCCTACGTTCATGATCACGTCCTTCACGTTCTTACTACGTCTTCACTACGCTATTACTACGTCCAATCAGTTGGCACCAGGCACTGACCACGCATTTACCACGTAGGCACTGGGTTTTCCGATCTCCTATAGTACATTTGCAAAGTGGAAAACATTAATTGTTAATTAATTTAATAATTGTTAATTAATTGTTAAATAATTAATTAATTAATTGTTAATAAGCCTTATATTTTAATAATTTTAAAATAAATTTTCAAAATTAAGTGCTAGATCAATTACGCTTGACACTGACATTTCACGGATTTACCAACCACCGAAAAGCTTAAAAAAAGTTGAATCATAATTAAAAAAACGAGAAAAAATATTATAACAAACGACCAATCGAACAAACGAAAAGACAAAATGAAGTTCTGGGTAGAAATATTAGGTTAAGAATATTATACTGTGTATTTGCGTATATTGCACTACTTCATATAAAAGAAATTTTAACATGTCAGCCTACGGAACAGATCTGACAAAAACAAACCAAAATAAAAAAAATCAATTTCATTTTACAATGAGCATGATGAGTAATATTTTAGATACATTAATAAATATAAAATACAACTAGGCCTCCCTATGTAAAAAAATGTAACATGTTCGTTTTTCTGATTTATTATTCATTTTACTGATAAAATTTCATCATAATATTATTCATTAGAAAATATTACAGCATTAGTCATACTACATGTACCGGGTAATAATCTTAATGATACATGGTTATCTGAAGTGAATGGTCTTAAGAATTAGGTTCAGCATTTATACTTAATTATCTGTCCGCTATGTGGACGCGGTGACAACCTGATACAGACGTGGCCAAGACGTAATAAGCACCGTTAGAACGTAATAAGGACGTAATGCAGTCTTCTAGAACGTGGTATGGACGTACAGTGGTCGTAGTAAAAGCTTGGGTTGGTCTCGGTTGACGTAGAAAGAACGTAGTGACAACCTGGTAACAACTCCGTGGACTTGGAAATAACGCAGTGATAACGCAGTAAGAACGTCCTCAGAAGGGCATGCAATGTTTCCCGTCCATGCCACGCTTGTACTACGTCAATCAAGTTGCTACGTCCTCGCTACGTAAATTTCAAACATGTTCAATGTACCTCCAGGTCACGTCCTTATCGGTTTCTACTGCGTTCCCACGGCGTTGTGCAAGTCCTTACTGCGTCCTGTCGCTTTTTGTGGACGTGGTGAGAACGTGGTGAGAACGTGGCCTGGTGTGACGGGGGCATTATTTTACATGACGCTTGGACTAGCTGATTAGAGCTAATGTTATAATTTTATTTTTTTGCTACTTGAAATAAAACTTATCTTATCTTATCTAAAATAGTGCAAGAGCATTAGTGAAAAAAACACAGGAACCTGGAATAAAATTGCAGAAAGCTGATTTTTTCAGGAATGATACCTGGACATCTCCCCAGACGAATTCCGAAGATGCCCCAAAAATCCCCCTTGTGCATTTTTTTTATTTCAAGATGGCCGCCACCATGTGACGCCATTTTCGAAAAACAGGGGTATACCCTAATTCTTCACCTTTGTAGTTGGCAAAAAAATATTTTGGTGTCTTTACTTATGTTTTAAGGCACAAAGAGTTGATACAGATGATCAGAAATGATATCAGCACTTTTCTCAATACCAAAAATCCAAGATGGCCGCCATATTGTTCTGATTATGTTAAGCGATCTCTTAAAAAACACGAAAATATGAGATATCTATCTCGTTGTTGAACCTAAAATGTATTTTTTGGCCAAACCCATGGAATCTAACACTTATTTAGATCACCATTATTTTATTATATTGAATTTATCAACATAAATCCCACATAGTAGTTAATTCAAAATAACACCAGTTAACGCCATTTCAAAAAAAGGGTTATACCCCGATCCCCCACTTTTGAAGTTAAGACAATGATTTTCGTGTCTCTACCTATGTTTTAAAGAACAAGGAGGTTATCCAGATGATCAGAAATAATATCAGTACTTTTCTTAATACCACAAATTCAAGATGGCCGCCATAATATTTTGTTAAGCGATCTCTTAAAAAACCCGAAAATATGCGATAACTATCTCGTTGTTGAAACTAAAATGTATTTTTTAGCCGAACCCATGGAGTCTGGAACTTATTTAGATGACCATATTTTATTATATTGTGTTTATCGACATGAATCCCACATTGTAGTTATAGTTAATTCTACCATGGTGGGTGACGCTTTGGAGTGTTTTCGAACTGCTTTCCCACTAGAAATGTAGATTGAGATTCGTCAAGTTAACAAATTAATCTTGTTTGGCCAATACAAAAAGAGCACATCGTTGTACAATATAGTCTAGATTTGTGAGACCCCCCCCCCTTTGAACAAGCCACTCTGCACCCGCAACTCACTCTCTATTTAGAACTCTTTCTGGGGCGACTGCTCTTTCAGTTTGCGTTGGTTACAAACGACCATGATATAAAATCCGTTCCCAGACTGTAGATTCCACACCCTCCTGTACAGCAAAATATGCCTGTATCATAATGGAGTTTAAACACGAGGCATTCATCCAATGTTGTTTTAATATGGGCTGACCGTCTTCGACGCTGGCACAAAAATTAAACAGAATTGGATTCATGCCCCGTGTTGGCTGGGGCATTAGGTGACGTTGAAGGGAGGCTTTCTAGCAAAAATCAATTACAAGATAAGGACTTGCGCCTCACACGTTACATGTACATGACATCTTTGATAATCGTCCTGTAACAATGCTCTTTAAAATACTTACTTTTGTCCTTGATCTGCGAATGTCAATATGTTTAATATCATGAAATATATCATTTAAATATCAAGATATTACATTTTGAATATTAGGATATATATATTTCGTAATGAAGTAATGGCATTGTATGGTGCTGTAATGAGATGATTTGACATCAGAATATCGGAATATGACATTAAATTAATTGATGTCACAGTTTATCGTCAGGATATGATCTCTTTATGTCACGATAATATGAGGACAAGAAACATTAACGTCATGATATGGTTTTGTAATGTCCAAATATTGCTCTTTATTATAGTAAAATGACGCTATGATGTCTGGATACAGCTTTATAAATGCAGGATATGGTGGTTAAGCATCACGGTATGGTATTAAAGTGACAGGATCTTTTAGTGTATTGTCACGATATTAAATATCATGATATGGCATATTAACATCACAATATGACATTTTAGTGTAAGAGGAAATGAAAGTAAAAGAGGGCAAGGCCACATGCTGTTCAAAGAGCATGTGTCTTAACGCTATCTAATTACTTTCCATTTTATTGAATCTTCCGAAGTGCTTTTGTTGTTGGCAGTTTTGGAGTACCGGTATTTGAGCAATGTAGATGCCTTTACTTACTGAATTATATTGCGATATATATGTTGAACTGACATGTGCCAGCCTGATATTGGAATGTTCTATGTCGATTCTGTATTACCATATGGTAACGTGCGTCTGTCAATATAATGTTATTGAAATGTTATACCTTGACATAACAATATAATATCCTGACATTAAAATGCCATATCCAGACTTCAAAGTGACAAAGCCTGACATTCTATGGTCACATTAAAATATTGTAGTGTCATATTCAGTCATTATAATGTCACATTAGAATGCCGCCAAGCCCGCCATATCTTGATTTGATAATGTCATATCCTATCATAAAAAATTGAATATCTTGACATTCAAATCTTATTGTGTGATATAAAAGGACAAAATTTGGACATTATAATACCAACTCATGACGTTAAAGTGTCATATTCTGATAAACTACAATCCAATATCCTGGCATAAATATGCCAGATCCTGACTGTTTCCTATGTTTTTCCTATTTTAATGTCATAATCCGACAAGTCCATTATACGATATTCGATATTAAATAGCATGTTTGTCATTATAATGACACACCATCACATTACAATGCTATATTGTTACCTCAATGTGTCATTTCATCAATGTATAAAGTCACATCATAATATTCAAGTACCATATCCTAATATTCAAATGTCATATCCAGACATTAAAATGTCATAGTGATGGTAAAATGATATATCACGAAATTGTAATGCATTTCGTGATAATATGATGTATATCTTTTCATTTTAATACAGCAACGTTATGTTTAGCCACTATATACTGCCTTTATAAAGCTGTATTGAGCCATCATAACGTGATTTTGCTATATTAAACACCAATGTTTTGACATTATATTACATGTCATGATATTTAAGTGTCATATCCTGATATCATATTAATATATCATATTCATATATCCTGACATAAAACTATCATATCCTGACGTTAAACGTGTTCAATCTGGTGTAATATTGTACTTAGCTCTGTTATTATGTACATTCACAATAATAATCACAACTAATACTTAACCAAAATCGAAAAACATTTTATATAGGCCTACTATATAAAATACCTACATTGGAATTAGTCGATGTGTTTGAAACTGGAAACTGGAATCTCAAGCTTCAAATAAATGAAAAATACCCTTATATTTAAAGATAAGAGATGTTAGAATTTTTAATCAATGATTTCTGACATATGATATTTTGTAAATTTGATCAATCTATATCTATATTCCCATATGAAAAAGCAGTTGGACATCGCTTAATCGTGGCATCTGCGCTAAAAGAGCTAACCAATATGGCAGCCATGTTGGATTTTGTGTTGATAAGCACATTCTATTTTAAAAATTGGTGATAGAAATATATTCTAGATTCCATGGCCCTGAAAAAAAGTTTCAACAACATGATGATTATGGCATGTACGTGATTTTCTGAGGGGGGGGGACGCTTCACATAATGGTCGCCATCTTGGATTTGTGGAGATAAGAAAAGGAATAATATCATTTTTGATCCTGTTGATGAGCTTTTTGTGTAGAGGCACCAAAATATTTTTTTTTTAACTGTAAAAGTGAGGAATTGTGGTATATTCCTGTTTTTTTTTGGAAAAATGACGTTATATGGTGTTACATAACATTAACCTACCGGTATGTGGGATTTATGTTGATAAATTCAATATAATAAAATATTGTTGATCTAAATAAGTGCTAGACTCCATGGGTTTAGACAAAAAATACATTTTAGGCTCAACAACGAGATAGTTACCTCATATTTTTGTTTTTTTAAGAGATCGCTCAACATACTCACTATATGAATATGGCGGCCATCTTGGATTTTTGGTATTGAGAAAAGTACTGATATCATTTCAGATCATCTGGATGAACTCTTTGTGTCCTCAAACATAAGTAGAGACACCTAAATATTTTTTTCGAACTGCAAAAGTGAGGAATTATGGTATACCCCTATCTTTTTCGATAATGGCGTTACATGGTGGCGGCCATCTTGAATTAAAAAAAATGCACCAGGGGGATTTTTGGGGCATCTTCGGAATTCGTCTGGGGAGATGTCCATGTATCATTCCTGAAAAAATCAGCTTTCTGCAATTTTATTCCAGGTTCAACCCTAATGCTCTTGCACTAAAATATTCTCTTCGTTTCCAAGCGAAGTTGACATAATATCTTCCTCGCGGTTCCATCTGACATCCGACCGTCGAATGGTAAGCCCCTCGTCTTCAGCTTTTCCAACAGCCGTCTTTCAAACACTTCAAATTTGACAGGATGAAAGCTCGTGTCCCGTATGAACGACCACTGGCCACCCGCTCTCTCCAAACCTCACTTCCATGTCTTGAATCAGGGGATTTACTGGCGGCTGCGTCATCACATTGCCTAAATAACGCGCATAACGACGCGTAAAGCACCAATTTCGTGGTTCATCTTTGACAGGGTGTCATTGACCGTTCTCGTGGGATCCATTCTTGATCGGCCATTCACGAAGGTGCCCAGGTGTTGCCGATGTATAACGAGAGAGCGCGAGTTTGTCCATGCGTCCCTGCAAAGGCAAACAGCAGTAACTGCTTACTCTTCGCGTAAGCAGTTACAACTGTTTGCCTTTGCACGGGCATCACATTGCTGTCAGAGCAAACGCGATATATTGACCAAGAGTTGGTTCGATGTCTAACCGAAATCGGGTGGATGTCTTGTGTTTGCAAAGATATCTCCTCATTTGCTGTCAGACTCTCGGTCTTACATCACTGTCTCCACTCAGGACGAGATGCATCGCAAAGTTACTCTACACTCTTAACACAAAATGTTCTTGGAGGTTCTTCACCATATAGTGATATAGAGAAAGGTTCCACATGTGGAAACTCTCTCTTTATCACTATAATATGGTGAAGAACCTTCAAGATCTCTTTGTGTAAAGAGTGTGGAACCTTATATCTAAATGGCAAATAATCATCAAGAACCTTTTGTGTTAAGAGTGTAACACATCTGGCGTATATTTTAACCTTGAATCAACGTTGGTCTGATCCAGGTTCTTACGGCAGAGCTCCAGCGCAATCTCTCCAGTGAATAATATCGCGGATGCAAAGTATAATGTGCGGATGCTCAATAATTAGACCAATTTTGGTCGCCTAAAATTGGGCTGATGTGTCCGAAGCTGGACCAATAATAAGCCAACTTTATCGCTCACCGGTCTGAGAATACATGGGAATGCAAAGAGTGGCATCGCGAGAACAGAGAGTGGAGCGCTGGGCCTGTGGACATGGGGGAGAAGTGCTGCTCTTTTATCGCGCAATGCAAGAAAAATAGCCGGAAGAGATTCTTTGATGCTCAGTTGCGCCATTTTGAATCAGTCTCCTCCCTGCAGGGGCCGAGTAGTCCAATATTCTACTCGGCATTGACAAATTGGCAGCCCGTGCACCTACTAATGAACACCACTCTCCATCATGATAATCAACTTGCACACCAATTATCATACATGAATGTATCTGTTGCGGCCGCGGCTCCCTATTCGCAGGTGGCACAAACGAGATGGTTTCGTATGATATTACACCGACCATTATTTTGTTATAATGATTCTGGCGCATTGTGGTTATTATCTTGTCCTTGTGATCATTCCCGGGAACACAAGATGTTCACCCAATGACGACTCAATGTAGGACCACCGTCTGCGACTCACTTTTTCACCGTCTGCTTGTAATTCTATGGTTATTGCGTTGACTATATTATATATGCTTGGCAACACAAAAAACATATGCAGCGCCTACGTCATCATAAAATCAAGTTCAGAGGCGCTAGAATTCTTCATCTGTATGTTAACGTAAACAGAAAAGCAAGAGATAAAAATATCTGACCTTAAAAAGTAGTTTGAATGAAGGTTTGAATTGTAGTAGTGCTTGACCATTCTGAGCATTTATCGGAATATTGGCGTAGGTCAATACGCCAATATTTGTCATTAATTGTAGTTATTTTCTGTGGAATAACAATCTTTACCACAGCATAACTCTTGTGCTGCCGGAACGGTATATATATACGGTTTCAAGCATATTTTAGATCAGTGAAAATATCGCTAATTTGTAAAAAAAAATAATATGTTTTGGTACATGCTTAGATAATTCAATAATTAAATATTGGAGAAGAGTATTTTTCATTAATAATAATATTTTCATTCACTTGAAGCTCCAAATTGCGCTAACAATACCAGCTTCAAGTGAATGAAAAATACTCACAAACAATTAGTAAAAGATTGAAATAGCTTTCGAGCTGACAAAACAAGCATCTCCTTAAAGACTATGGTTTCCTTTTTAGACAATAGTCAACGTTATTGAACATTTCCCTTTGCATTTTTACGAAACATGAAGCTGTCAGAAATAACGTAAAATGTAATATTTCCGACATGAGTTTATCCCACTGTTAAAGTCTGCTATAATTTTTTACCAGAGAAAGAAAAAATGAGATATTTCTATTGTTGGAACCTATTATTACTTCGACTAATTGAATATTATAATAATATAGTCATACAAATGAATATGCCAGACAAATGTGCACAGCACCTGTTATCTGTAGGCCTGCACGTATTATATACGCTGTGTGCAAATACTGCCAAATTACATTGGTTCTAGCTCCTGCCAAAGGGATTGAAGAGATGAAAGCCGCCAAAACCCCATTACCGCCCTATTAATCATAGAAGTGCGCTCTCTGAGATCACGTTTAATCAATATTAGGCGTTACCCTGTTGTGGTTCGCGGATCCCCCAGCGCACCTCCTAATTGCCAGAAGAATGTTCACCGAAATCCCTGTAACGTTAGGCCAAAAATTACTGAACGTTATATAACGGTTACTTGTACGAAAATCAGTTTTGTTTGTTTTTGCGTGGAAGAAACACGATAGATACAACAACCTCTGTGAACATTATCACAAGCAAACACAGCGGCTGACCTAACAGTGGACCACCGTCTTGGGCCTTCGTCCACTGTTGGGTGAAGGTTGGGTCCTCCCATAATGGAGCGCTGACGAAAGCAAAATTGCCAAGCTATAGGCCTACGACTGCATCGATTTTTATGCTGTATATCGGCACCTGTTTGCCACGGCACCAGATGTCCATTCACAGTGTATTTTAAAAATTGTTTTGATTTCGGATCAAATGAATGAATAAATGAATAATTGAATGAATGAATGAATGAATGAATGAATGAATGAATGAATGAATGAATGAATGAATGAATGAATGAATGAATGAATTCAAATATGGGCCACTTTTGTGCACATGTAGGCTAAACTAGGCCAAAGGTAAATTGAAATGAGTTGAATAGGGTTTTAGGCCACCTGTTTGCCATGAGAACCTCCTGAGGATGGTTAGCTGAATCATTCAGATGACACTGCCCTCCAGACACAGGAGTCGAAATCCGAACTCGGGTGGTCTGAGATCGATCACGCACATGTACCTCTCGGTGATGGATGGATGGATGGATGGATGGATGGATGGATGAATGAATGAATGAATGAATGAATGAATGAATGAATGAATGAATGAATGAATGAATGAATGAATGAATGAATGAATGAATGAATATATTTATAAATGAATGTATAAATGAATAAATGAGTGAATGAATGAATGAATGAATGAATGAATGAATGAATGAATGAATGGATGAATGAATGAATGAATGAATGAATGAATGAATGAATAAATGAATGAATAAATGAATGAATGAATGAATGAATGAATGAATGAATGAATGAATGAATGAATGAATGAATGAATGAATGAATGAATGAATGAATGAATGAATGAATGAATGAATGAATGAATGGGTATTCTGGTTCACAAGAGCCTCTTCAGGGTAGTGAGATGTATCGGATGACACTACCCTTCAGACACATGATTCAAAATTAATCGAGCGTCTGAGGTCGAACACTTGCCACACTATTGAATATTTGTGAGTGGGCGGGGAAGAAATATTATGTTTCCAAAAAACCTGAATACCAAGAACTGGGGACAAACGCAATGCTATGTCGTTTTAATTGTATTGATCTACCAAGTGAACAATAGCTACGACGTCCATACCATAGTGGGAGATGGCTTGTCATTAAGGTAAAAGGACGACAAAGGTATGACAATGATGCCAATATGACAACATGGGTGATAATTAGGTATGAATTCCGCTATCCCTAGTTACTTATTGTCGACATGCCCTGAGTCGTACTATGAGCTTAATACATCCTTTCATAACAGTTGGCATTGTGTGCCCTCTTTTCGGTTGTCTCTGTCTCGATACCATATTAGATATATCAGGAGCGAAATTAAACCAAGTGGAAATATCATTCTATTTTCAATGAGAATAACTTACTGCTCTATGAGATGAGTCATATTACAAAAACAATGCTCACATTTCCGAAAATTTATGCACTGATGCTATATCAATCTCACTTTCTTCCAGCACACACAACATGCTTAAGCAATTTTGCTTTATTGCCGACCTTTTGTGAAGCTGGACCAGTATGAACCCAACATTGCTTAAGCATGTCATGATTGTTGGGATTCTAAATGAAGCCAGTGGCTTATCTGAGGGACGCGTTTGTAGTAGGCTATGTGTGTTTAAGTTGCACTGGTGGACAATTTTTATTCAACTTTCATAACACTAATTGTATCAAGTAATCATAGTTTGTGTCATTGGTTGATTGGCTGTACTGAGGAAAAGTATAAATGAATGAAATCGTACTTAGCGTATGTATCCATCTGGAAGTTTAATTGGCTGTGCTGAAGAAGAGTATGACTGAGTGAAATCATATATAGCGTAGGCCTATGTATCCAGCTGGAAGCTGTTAAGAACGCTGAACATTGGAAAGAGAAAAAAAGTCAATTTAAATTGGTTTACAGATCATGTACGGAGGAAGCACTGTAAGCTTCCCTGTATATACAAACAATAATTTCTTACTTATCAAGTATGTAGCTACTGCTCTTTACCTTGGCATTGTACTGTTAGAGTCAGCATTGATTAAATTCATTTTCTATTTTCGCACGAGTTAATCATCTTTTTTTGCTTCAGTGAAAGCTGCCATACCGCTTTGCTCAATGTTGGCTTGCATCCTCTTGCGTTAGTTTTCTCACATAAAAGAAACGCAGAATAGCGATTCCATCAATGCTTAGACACTGATTATTGCTGTTTTAGATTGATAATTATCCACACGTGAGATTCTGATTACGGCTTTATCATGTTTAGAAATATTTTGAATGTTGACTAGGAGTTATTATGTTCTATTCTATTTCATGAACCTATAGCTTGGATCAGAATTTCCTGTCTCAAATGATTTCAATGTTTGTAAAAAAAAGTCGTAATAAAGCAGTCCCAACCATTCCTGATACCAAGTTCACTTATAGACCATTGTTATGATCCTTCTACGTTGTGTACGTGTATACATGTATAATATTGAAATAGCCAAGAATAGAATATTTCAAATTGCTTTACTAACACCTAACATATTATTATAAGTATGTATATGTTCCACGAAGGTGGATGAGCGTTGGTTAAACGCCCAATATGTGTGTTATGTTGGCGTTGAGGATATTAGAGGCGTCAGTTACAGAGCGTGGTATTGGCAGCAATAGCAGGGCATGGCCGCCCTCAGCCTGCTGCCTGCACTTTGGCTGCAGTGGCTTTCGTTCTGACCATCTTCAGTGTCTGACCCAGGACGAGTATGCATTGCTATAGCCATACCCATGTAGTGGGGGTTTGGCCCAGTGTTATTAGCAGCCTCGACAGGATTGGGGATAGCTGCCAGCCAGTGAGACTGCCTGCGATGCAGCCAGATCTTGTTGTTGCCAGCCTGCACACGACCTGGCAGCAGTACTGACAGTACAGCAAAGGCTCCACACAGCTCTACAGCACACACACATTGATCGTTGCCGTTTATTCTCTCTGACTGTTTGTTATCTAATGGATTCCTTATTCAATCAGCCTGCATTGTCACACTGATGGTGATGCTAGACGCAGTAGCAGGTTGCAGGAGCGATTGCGGAGGACGGGTCTCTCTGGTGACATTCTCCTTGCGTGGATGCACGCCTGCATGGTGCCAGTAACGGCACTTGCACAGCAACAATAGTCCAGAAGCCGGTCGCCATATTTGTAATGGTTGCACGATACCAGAGTGAGTCCATAAACCCAGGCTTTCAACTCACGGAATAACAGGTTTTGTGGTGCAGGGCAAGACGGATTGCTTCATGGTGGTACACATCTATGGCTCAGCTACGCTTGGCTCGGTGTTCATGAGGTATGGAAAGAGGCTGCTTTAAATCAGGACAAGCAAATAATTGAAACAGTCCCGTACTGTTTTTATCAGAATGACAACTGTGCGACTAGTTTGGGTGGGATACGGTGAACATTTTGCCATAGTTGTTTCAAATATTGCAGTTATATTATTTGGAAATTAAATATTAATCCTTAAAGCTGTAAAAAAATGAAATTTTGTCCCCATGCACTTGAAGTTGTGTCTCGCTACCGCGACCCACAACTTAAAGTGACCAAAATTACTTACATCAGTAGGCTTACAATTTGAATCATAACATATGCCAATGTAGTCAATTTAATGTTATTTTCTCCTTTGATTTGTCTTGTTTAAAAGACAAATAAAATGGCTAAAAATGACAATAGACGTGATTAGCACATTTTGCAGTTCTAGTCTCTGGACATGTTTACATCACATGGTCATATTAAGAAACCAAAATAAAATCACCGATTTTTTGATGATTTTAGCCTTGGCCAGTCCCTTTAAAGCTCTGAACCTCTTTGATGTGCTGGAATATTATACAATTCCATCATCTATACTCAGAACAAACTATATGGCGAATAAATACTTTAAAGGGTTAGGCCTGATGAGCAATTATCGCATCTCATTCTAATAACTATAATCACATACAACTGCCGGTGGAAATTGCAGTGGATGTGAGTTTCTAATGAGCAGATACACGCACCCACTCTAGTGTTTTCTGGGCAGGATTACAATGTGAACATTATCAAACTGGAATTTAAAAACAACAGATTGGCTCATTTGTAAGCCACCCATGCTAAATATAATTATGAATTCCCGGAAAATTTCGTCATTGCAAGTATTTGTCGATGATAATCTCGATAATAGATGAATATATTGTTCTCTATATTAGCCATTATGAATATAAGAATTAAAAAATAATATCCACAATCAATATCCACTTTTTAAAAGATTCAGCCCTGATAGCTTATTCGGTGCGGCTGTGATAATTCGAAAATTCTGAGGTGCTGGACTCAAATCCGGGCCGGATGTCTAGTCATCGTGGCTGTGCATACGCCTATTTAGTACTCCAAACTGTTATTCAAAGGCATAGAATGTATAGTGCTGTCTATGCTGTGTACTTTTATTTTTTTTCGCAATATTGTCACAATTTCCTGAAGGCGATGTCAAACAAAGTATTGTCCTGAGCGATGACTGTTAATACGTCTTTGAATATACTTGTAGTATGTTCCCCATTGTTACTTTCATTACTATGATGATTCTTTGTATGTTTCAGATGATATATTTATTAACATTTGGTGAGTCGTGACTTCAGTCGCTGGATGTGATTCAGAGAAACATTTTCATTTGGATCTCTCCGATGTAATCACAGAAAGGCAAAATGTCTACCAAAGACTCAGAAACCACAAGCTCTACACCTCCACAATTTACGGAGGATAAAATTAAGATAAGTTTAGATTTGGTGGACGCTTCTAGAAAACAATTGGAATTCCTAAAGACTATTGACAAGTGTCCTCAGCTACATGCTACACCAATCATACAAAATGCCATACGTCGCTATGAACAGTTTTGGCTACCTTTGGCGGCAGAAGTTGAAGGTAAGGATATGGCCCCTCCGTTGGATGTGCACTGGGTATGGCACTGTCATATGTTAGCACCTTATTTCTACGAGAAAGATTGTCTGGCGATCATAAACAAAGTAGTGGAACACAAGTTGATGTCAGAGTACGTTAGAGTTGCGGCTCAGTGTAGGGGTCGCAAATTGTGGGAGGAGCGCTACAAAGAAGAAACATTCGATTATGATTATGACGAGTATATTCTAAACAATAGAGACAGCGAGGAAGATGCTTATCAACAGAAATGTAAGTACACACTGGTGGAGGCAGCTGCGAGGCAACGTATGTTTTACTATCAAGTTTCCCTGCCACATTACCGCATGAGTCAGTTCTTGGTGAAGGCTTTGCAGCGATATATGAAATTCTTGTTTCTCAAGAAGAACAACCCTGATTTATTTCTAGTGCCATGCTATGATTTTGACTTGATCTGGCATTCACATCAGCTTCATCCGTTGAGTTACAAGATTGACACATTAGCAATTATTGGCAAGCTGTTCAATCACGATGACTCTGTGAATGATCGTTCGCCTGATGCTAAGCTGAAACGATCAGACGGAACCACCCGTGAGTTGTGGAAGAAGTTCTTCGGTGAAGAGTTCCCCCTGGCTGGAGCCATGTTCAGAGGTGATGCTCCATTTGGAAAACTGGAGGGCATTGGACATGACCAAGTGTTTGCCATTTCTAGTAAGTCGGCAGAAGTCACCATCAACAGTTTAAAAATAGAAAACTTCAGTGATGATCAGAAATTCACGCTAAAAGTAGCGCTGTCTGGTCGGCAACAGGCAGGGCCCACTTTGCTGAAGCTCAAAGGTCCACAAAAAGAATGGGAAAATAATGGAAAGGGTATAACTAAGTTTACCTTTGACACTGGCCACCACTCACTGTTGCAATTTGATCTTGTAGACAAGAAAGGTTTTTTGTGCTTCGGAACCAACCAATCTTTTGGAATTCACAACTACCCGTTCAGTCAGGTGATTGAAAATACACCCTCTAACGGCCAAACAGTCAACCAGACTCTACCTCTGCTGGAGGGGGGTACGGGACCGGCTAATGGTCTTAGGGTGGCCTTTGTGGCCTCGGTGCAGCCTCCACAGAAAGGTCCATGTATCCTGATGCTCCAGGCTGGACCCTTCCAGACCTACACCATGCCGGAGAACATAGAGCAGCTCTGGGGACCCATTTCTCTACCTCGTCTACCAGAGGGGATCCCTAACACTTGCATCGTAGCATCTCACAGGTCAGTCCACCGCATTGTCGCCATGCTGAACTAAGGCATCCAATTACATTATATGTGGCAATGTTAAGCCAACATGTAAATGTTTGACGCAATATTGACCGAACAGTTGGCCAGTAGAATATATCTAAATATCTATTTCAAACTATGCAAAATTATTTATTATCATGAATATATTATTCGACTATGACTACTGTAAGTCTAAATTTTCAAATAACATGTTATTAAGTAGGTACCTGAACAAGGCTGAACAACAGGATTCTGCATTTATTGAGGGTTTTGCCATACTTACATAATTATAAGTTCCGTTATTATTTCATGTGGACATTTTATTCTTATCATATTTATTTAGTGATATTTTGTTTCTTGTCATTCTGATTAATGGAATAAAATACACCATTCCCCTCAATTACATTGTAATTTTGTCAGTTGCACATATTAATAACAATACTTTCTAACACAAAATCGCAAAATGGCATTTATTATGTTCACAATATTACAACATAACCATGTGTTTTCAATCAGGTTCACCAAACATTGATTTTAAAACGCAGTATTCTAAACATGTACGATGTTATTGTATGGTTAATAATGTTAGAACTTTTTTATATTTTGCAATTGATATACTGTGATATTTATTTAATACTAAATTACCTATACGTATAAAAAAAGAATATATGAACACCTTTTCCCAATAATTATTATAGTTTAAATTATAACATTCCAACATCACGACTTGCAAAATAAGAATTCTTATTTTCTGCTATATTGCGGAGCACCATATCAGAATGACATAAGTAACGAGCAGAAATTTAAAACTATACGTAGCTGTTCATACCAAGTGGAATAATAAATCCAAGCAAGACTTTATGAATTAATCAAGCTGCTTTGACTTATTATCTGTACCATGGTTCCGCAGGTTGTTCAACCACGCCCAACAGTTGAAGTTTACATGCCGGGTGATCCACTCCATCCCTCTGATGATGTCCGCCGTCCAGGTTTATTTTGCGGATAAGCTGGCCGCAGTCTCTCATCTTATAGGTACTGAACAACTCCCCACGCCATCCCAGGTAGGTGAACTGCATTAGATATATATCCCAGCTATTAACACGAGGCATTGACTGAATGTTGTTTTAATGTTGGGCCAACGTCGAAGACGGCGGGCCAACATTAAAACAAAATTGGGACCATGACTCGTTAGCTGGATAACCGTCTCTCATTTTATCAAAACTGGCACACAATTCACATATTGTTATTATTTTTGCAAACCTACAGAATCAGCTGTTTTGTATTGATTTTCCTACTAGGTACTGAATTGGGTTTTTTTTCAAATTCTAAATGTGTCTTATAGGCCGGATGAAATGATCTCAGCTTAGATATATTATATGTATCTGTCACAATTACCTGTCATGTACATTCTCATTACACTTTTGTTACATATATTATCAAAAATAAAAACTGAAAGTCATTTATCTGGAATGGGCTGAACCATCACCTCGTGATGTCATACAAATACTCCACCCTCTATTGATTCTGAGCTGGGCCCGTAGTCTCGTACAAGTTACGATATATCGTAGGCTTCGGGTTGGTCAAAATGGTCATTGCGACTGATCCTAAGCCTACGATATATCGTAACTTGTACAAGAATACGGGCCCAGGTTATTGCAGAAGACCTCACATACGCTGACCCAACGTTCCGCATTCACTGGCATTGTAAATAGATAGATATTTATTGACGTATATAACCATGATAACGTATTGTTCATTAAGAATGAACAATACGTTATATTATAAAGTGCATAATATGATAAAATAGACAATTGTGTAAATATTTGCACAAGTATAAAAATGATATCAAATAATTAAAAGAAATATACACGCTAGTGATATACATGATAGATAATATATGTTTCAAAACCAGAGATAAAAACCAGAGACAAAATAGCTGCTAATACTAGAAATAGTAGCAAAAAAGTTTTTAAAGTGGGTCTGCATGGAGACGAAGTCAATCTGGGGCCTTGACTAGCAGTGGAGACAGTGACGCACCACACGTTTTATTGCTGTGTTAGCTTTGTGATGCTATATAGAGCCTATCTGGTGACGAGTATTTCAAAATAACTTAAATATCTGAATGTCACATATCTTGAGCATTTCCAGGTGAAGTCATGGCAGTGAAAGTTGTGGCGGTGAAAGTTGTAAGCTCGTACTCGAAAGGTTAATAATTGTGATGACAACGTTTTTTAAATGTTGATGTTTGTCTTGTAATGACCTGCAGGTTCGGAGCACTGACTGCCCAACTTTGGATTTCAATGAAGGAGAGAGGGCATTGTTAATTAAAGACTACTATGGAGATTGGGGCATCATCTTGGGGAAGTGGGAAGGATTCCGACGTGGTGTTGCGGGAAAACCAGGTATGATCATATTGATTTTAACAAGTGGTATTGCTGTCAATTAAAATACCATATTGTACATGTATGTACTTAGGATTTCTACGTCTAACTTTCTTCAGCCTGAATTATTTTTAGTTGAAATTGACGACACATTTCCATCATTATCTCATTTTAAAGCTATACATTCGTGTAAAATGATTGGATTCAATATTACACCTGAAGCTATTATAATGTCATAATTTTTGAAGCTAGATAAAAACACTTTCATCAACTGTATTTTATACAGTATGAATAAGAAAGGTGAGATAAAAATCCTCCATATTAAAATGACGTCCCATTTCAAGATGGCGATATTTCAAGCTGACTAATTTGACTGATTTTTTTAAAGTTGTCATTGTATTCACCTATTATCATCCACCAAGCTAGCAATGTTTTTTATGGATTTACAAGGCTATGCGCGGGACAGATTTATTTAATGTGAGTGTAAAGTTTTAAAATATCCTAATGAATGATGCTGTATTGAAGTATGTATATTAAAAAGAACAAAAATTAAAATCAGAATAAAAAATAAATCATGAAGTAAGAAAGTCAGCTAGACTAGACATAATAGTACACTTTGGCGTACAGGTTTTTGACGCTGGACAGATGTTACACAGCTTTTTGTCAGCCATAAAACCATTAAATATTTTTTTATAGCTACGGTTCTGTCTGGGGTTATTGTGGCTGTAGCTTACAAATTTAGTGAGATACAAAAGAATATGACATCATTTGTATTAGATCTTAAAGATAGTGGAGATAAATGTAAGTGGAGTAGTCTTTCATTATATTCGGCTTTTGAATAACTACATATGTAAAGCGTCATCGTTCTCTGTACCCTTTCTATTGATTTAGTATACATGTATTTTTGTTTTACGCCTCCCCAGAGCATGCAGAGTGGCTAACAATATTCAAGAAGTGGTCTTGCAAGACTACTGTATAAAATAACTTTTGTATGCTGAGGTGCATGCCACCCAAGGGTGCGCTTAAGTAGGCCACACAAATTGATATTTAGATATAATATTCTTGAACATGAATTGCCCATTGCAAGGCTGAGTCTAAGGTAACTTCAAGATAGTTTACCTCAGTAACACGTTTTAATGTTACTCTGTCAATGGAGTAATTAAAAGAGAGAGTATTCGTTAGTCTGGTAAAAGGAATAATAACACATTTTGAAATATTAAAAATCATTCGCCACTTTTGGCCCCAGCTAAAAATAGAATCTCTACAACTTTGTAATTCAATACATGGAGCTACACTTTTCACATTTTTACACATTTGGCGTCGTCGGCAAACAATGCAACTTCACTATGTCATACATTAACTGGTAAATCATTTATATACAGTCAGAACAATAGTGGACTCAAAATAGATCCTTGTGGTACACCAGACGTTATGGGTTACCACGCTGATGGTACCCCAGAAAACAAAACACGTTGTTGGCGCCCGGATAATTATGAAACGAGTTTTTGTTTACTAGTACATTAGCACATTTGCAGCCATAGTAAGATAAGATGAATAAATACATATCAATTTAAAATACTTTGCAATATTTATTTAATAAGCTTTTAATTTACATTTAAAATTGCTACTAAAGTTTTATTTAATTAAAATGGACCGAAAAATGATAATACACTTATACTAAAATATTGTAATTTTGATCCCATATGAGTGTACCCATGCTATTATTTGATGAGGTCCTTGAAACGTGGTGGAGGTAGAGCTGTTCTAGTTTTGCTGCTAGTGTATTCCAAATGTTTAGTGTTGTAATTGTCAACTAGTGTGTTTCACGCAATTGAAGTTGGCAATGCTCAAGTTTCCAGCTTCAACTGATGAAAAATAGGTACAGTATGTCCCAGATTGCATTGATTTGTTGACTTTCGTGCAATTTTATATTCTTTGAGGTCGATTTGAAAACGTATATATGCTGGTCTAGCTGAACATGGCTTAGCTCTACCATGTGCATTTTCTAAGTATGTTTTGTTGCAGGTGTTGCCGGAGGAGCGGGTCGGGAGCCTGTCAAGGGGATACCCGGAGTCCCAGGTGATCCCGGTCACCTGAGAGTGCGCTTCTACAATCTGCGCACACAGAGGTGGCATCACCTGCAGATCCCGGGACGTCAGAGTCAATTCCTGTTCGAGGTTGAGAACATCTCGGTGGATTTGAAGAGCGGCACGCTGACGGTAAACGCGCAGACAAACGAGGTGGTGCAGAACCTGTGCGTGGCTTTCTCCGTGGCTGTACTCCAGGTACTGACCCAGCCCAGAGCTACACCAACACAGCAACCATCTGCGGAAGGCCTTCTCAACAATATGCCCATTGTCCCTCCCCTGCCCTCCAACTCATCCCCACATAACAGTCAGAGATCCAAGCCCATCAAGCGCATAGATGCAGAGAACCTCTCCCTTATCATCGCCGCCGGTTACCTGTATGAAACGCCGTCTAATGGCTACATCAAGTCAACTCTGGGAGGCGGCTCGTGGGATAGCTATGCCGCCGCAGGTTGTGGTGGTTGTGGTGGCTGTGGCGGTTGTGGTGGTTGTGGCGGTTGTGGTGGTTGTGGTAGCTGTGGTGGTTGTGGTGGCTGTGGAGGTTGTGGCGGCTAATTTGTTCAACCACTGGTGCTTTTGACCAATGTTCCTCAACCACCGTTGTACTGAAGAGGAACGCTAAGCCCCAAAAAGCGTATACCCTAGTATGTGACATTCATGCATGTGATGTGCCACATTATCTATGGACAGCTGGCGGTAACTATGAGTACATTTGTTTGACATTTTCAAGTATTTATTACTGACGAAACAGAATGGTGTATGGTGTTTGGATACCATGGGAGGTTTGGCTTTGGTTTGTATTACATGATCAGCCAATAGGGAACAAGTATCGTGGTCAGAGTCGATCTTAAGACATAAAGCGGAGTCCAGATTTACAAGTATATTTATATGGTAAAATAACCGATCAACGTGCATCATAATTCTGAAGATCGTATGAAATCACGGTCCTTGTAAGCGAAAATATGTACCAGTGATTATGATTCCATCATCAGCAAGCGGTATTTTAATAATGACTATTGTCATCATGCACACATTTTTTAATAAAAACAAGAAATTGTTTCTGGCTAGTTCTCACGGCAGTGGGCAGGCCTACGCATATATTACCTTTCAAAGGCTCTGTATATGTGATTCAATAAAATTTTGAAATGCATGAACCCCTGCCATTGAGAAGTGTACCACGTGATGCTGATGCGACATCAAATGGATTACCAATGACTGTCGGATGACTTCCAGAGCAGCAATACGTGGTAAAACTATACCTGCAATATTATGGCAGGATTACATGCCACTAAAGCCATTATTTTATCGTCATATTTACAGATGATGTGGCAAAATGTGGATACATTTATAACAGCATACATATAGTTTGTGAGACATGCTATTTAAATGAGGGGACATTGCCAGAAATGTCTGAATTGCATGTACGTATTTTCTAGTAACAAACTGGCTAGCAACAAGCTAATAAATCACTATACAGTTATATGAGCTTTGTCGTCGAATTAACAATGCCATGAACGCCGTTAATATATCAAACGGCTTGGGTCGGTCGGACATTTGTGAACTATTTCAAGCCTGTGTATTCCATATGATATTTGATAGTTGTATTATGCATCAAGATATTATTCATATTTTTCATTACCTCGCTACCAATATTTATATTCTGTGTGTTTTGAAACCATAATTACACATGTGTAGATACCTTTTATAACTTAGGAAATAAACGACGTTGATGTACGACGATTTGCAAGTACCAGGTTCATTTATGTTCTTGTACATATTGATGGCGTACTTTGTTGTCTTTTAGAATGATTTGTTTAGTAGAAAGGGAGATGGATGATATGTATAAACAGCTGCGCCAACTAGAAAGGGTTGTATATTCCTCGATTTCAAATGTATTGTACATCGAAGAGATTGTCCCCAAATATAATATGATATGTTTGGTCATGTACGATGTAGTTTATACTGGCTACTTGATACTGACATTAGTATGACACCTGATTCCAAACAGTCATTTATTTCAATTAACAGAAAAAAACATGAACGGGTTCTTGTTTTCAGTAACATTTCTCCTTTATACCCCGAAGCGAGACGTTTTTGAAAATTAAAATAAATGGACGTTTATTTTTTCATGATACAGACGTGCATGTTTGGTAATGGGTTGTAGGCCTATATAATATACTGTAATATACCTCCATTTATTTACTATAATTAAATCATCCTATCCATCATACAATATCCGTGAATTTAGTGTTATTTCTAGAGTATTGAATTTTTGAAGCGCCAATCCCAAAGATTCCGACTAAGGAGGCGTATCAAGTACAAGTTTGATCTGGAAATCGCAGGAAAAATATGTTTGCTTTTGATGCGTGTGGGAAAAATCCTGTCCGCATTTTGAAAAAAAGTTTGTTCGGTTATGTCAGACAAAAAAATGTTGCGCGGATGAAATTCACACCCCACCCAAGTATCATCTGGTCCGCCCCCAGTGGCGGATCCAGAGGTGGTGAAAGTGTCCTGATCCTTTCTTTCTGAATACAAATTGCTTAAACATACTCTGATGGAGCATCAAAGTCAACCCCCGTTTCTTAGAAAATTCAAAAATCTTTCTTTGACACTTACATTAAAAATTTTGGGCGATACCAACCAAATCCATTCGGACTCCAGTTTTCAAATCTCTGGATCCGCCCCTGGCCCCTAAGATCTAGGTCGACCTGTTTGAGACTATCGACCTTATTTAACGATGTCGCACTCTATATGCCTTATAGATATCCACTGTTACTGAGAAAGGCGAGATGTGTGGTAAATTTAGTTTTCTGCCACGGTAAGGAGTATATTGTTGTGTTGTATGGTCCTATATCCGCACTATTGTAAATGATGATAGAAATGTCAGGTGCTCAACAATGTTTTAGACAGGATATTGTGTGTAATCGTCGTTGTTCGCATGGAATTCTTGGTAATGATTACCTTTCCTATGTGAATTATCATTGGATGAACTGTAACGTGGATTGGCGATTTTACTCTCAGGTGTGACAATACTATCTACATCTGGGCAAATATTATTTGTTAAGCACTCTTGTGCTATATTGTATATTTTGATGCTGACGTCACACTATCTGGCTATTTTATGAAAATATGTCAGGATGAGTTCAATTCCTGGGAGGTTGTAAATGGATGTCATGTATGATAAACATAGATATTATGAGAACTCATGTTATAGCACACATGATTCAACATTTTAAATGATATTTATACGTAGTTAGATGACGATCTGAATTCTTTGAGATTTCAGATATTGTGATTCCAACTTTGATGCTATTTTGACATGTCCTCACTGGTAATTGCTAAGGACATTTTTGTAAACATTTTAATCCTAGTCTCCTACTTAATCAGTTTATCGGTTTGTGTTATATTATATATTATGTGAGTAGTATATGTTATTACACTAATTCAGCGTACTGTGATTAGACAGTGGTGGGAGAAGAGCTGTTGACCCCTGGAACACTGACAAGAGAGCGAAAGAGAGATATTTTGGTTGACACATGCAGGTTACAATAAACATGTGAAGTTGAGTCTTGTTATTCACGAACGCTGTTAATGTTTTTTTACAACCAGAAAACGTCCGATTTTTCAATTGATTTCTGTACCGAGCAATGTGGTTAATACAACAATTTATAATGGTTAATACACTATTCTAGTGACATTTTATTTTCTTGTTCTATTTTAAACCATTTAAAAATGATACTGTCAACTGAACACAAAGTGTATATAATTTACTTTCTGGCTAAGCGATATATTTGATCAAATGTCTTTCACAGATCAGTTACATATAATTACCTATTGGCAAATTAACAACAGATAATTATGGTAATAATCACTCAAAAAATGTGTACACAGTCATTGTCTTAAATTATGTGTTCGAAGGTTAGTCGCTTATTATCAAACTCACAAACCATCGACGTTGTATGTTGAATGCAGACAGATTAACAGTGGTAGTATAGTATGTGCTGCAGCACTATTGAGCGCACATGGTTTCGCTTATGCACACGTCACTACACTATCAGTGTTGTAAAATGTTATGAACATGATAATGATTCGATTTGGTTCAGGCACCACGTAGTGCGTTGCTTCATCAAAGTGCCGTTTTTAGTTATAAATTGAGGCTAGTTTGGCTATAATGGCATATTATTTGTGAAATCCATGAAATTGTAAATTAAATATTACAAACCAGGTTACATTTTGTATTGACTTGAATAATAGATGATTAGGTTACAATTATTAATAGATGTCATAAATATAATTTAACGAACCGTTTTTCCGAGCCTGCATTTATGAAGTAGTTTCTGTAGCACAAACTACCATGCAAAGACCAACACAATGTAGTTACAGCTGTTTATCTGTATATTATAGAGAAACTTTATTGAGATGACCGCCAAACACGAGGCATTGACCCATTGCTAGTCTGATATTGGACCACCGTCTGCGGAGTCGCCCCAATATTAGACCAGTATCGGGTCAACGTATTGTGATTCTCGGTATATTAACCGCTTCGTGAATGCAGGTCCTAATAATATTTTTAAATTAGACATTTCGATCAACTGTTAGCACAAATCGATAGCCTACTCAATATCGCATTACTTGGATGTGACACAGCATGGGAACCCTAACCAACCCTGATTTAGTTTGTCATTAACCCTTTAACCGCCAATTTATTCAATTTGAATTTTCACCCACTTTGAGGTGTGTCTCGCTGACGCGATCCACAACTTCAAGTGAGTGAAAATTATTCAGATTTGACAGAATGGAGGTCAACTCTTTTCAAATCTTGCTGGCTGATTTCACATTTTATTTTTAACATATTTAAAATGTGGTAATTAATGTGCTAATAAAAAATGAAAAACCGAATATATGCGGCACCGGCGGTTAAAGGGTAAATTTTTTATTTTTGGTAACTATATTTTATTATAGGGGTGGCGGAAGGCTGGTCGGTTGTAGTAAGGATTCCCACGATTCATAATACTCATCATTGGCAAGTGTCCATGCGTAATCTCAGACATAATGTGCAATTGTGATGTTAAACTTAGTATTTCATAGGCCTACCGTTATTATAATCATGTGGTCGGTGACTACCAGTAGATAGATGTACACGCGTGTTTTTTACTAATTGATAAATTTTGTAAATCTGGTTGACGCATGCATGTGGTATATGATTATTTTGACCCAGATGCTCATATTAAAACAGATCACAAAGATAAGTCACCCAAATTGCGAACGTTTTCCATCTAATTTGAATGGAAAACTGATATTTTATGTCATCGAATACCTTTTCTAAAGTGGGCTGGGACGGATTTTCATTGTCAAATGCGTGTAACTTGGCCTGAAACATTTCACATATATATATAACGTATATCGTGACACATAACATATCAATCATACTAACATAGAAAAGTGTTATAGCCCTACGGTCTCCAGTTTATCGAAATCCTGTCATATATACCATATCTTACCATAGCTCAACTGCTTTGAGAATACCACATACCAATATAGTCATTGGCGAGGGACAATCCATAGGTATCATTATTGTATCAATGTCAAATATCAGTATTATTGAACATTTTTTACTGTGCTAAATTCTCAATTTAATCATAGAAGTATACAAGTAAATACGCCTCACTATATACCTAACCTTATAAATTGACCAGAATTTAACAGAGCCCGGGTTTAAACGTTTGTAATATTATGACAGAGTTTACGTACACATGATGTATATGTGCATCAATATATATCAATGTAACTAAGCATTGAGTAAAAAAATTAAATACAATACATTTAATATTTTTAATATTATGATATGTTAATAAAAACATATTATCTAGAAAAAAAATCATTTTTTATTATCTAAAAAGATTGTCAGCAATTAAAAATGTAAAAGAAATGTTAGCATTTACAATACATTTATCTATAACTGTTTTTTCTACTACTGAAATAGTGTATAAGGATAATTGCCAGCGTGATGCTACTTGCGTTTATTGCATATGTATAAATATATGTTTGTGTTGTGTTAAAGTTGCAATAAATTTAATTCCTACTGTTATGGCTAGAACTGTATGCCTTTTGTGTAAATACGTTTTTGTGAATGGCTGACGGAATTGGTAGAAATTGACAGATGGCTTGTGCAAATTATCCCATACACCCAAAACGCTTTCTCGTCAAGTCTTCAAACCATCCATCGCCCGATTGATGATCAGGAATGAGTGACAATGGCGGAAGAGGCAGTTAGTAATGAGCGATTTCCCGTGCATTTAGCCGTCCTACAGGCAAATATCAATAATAACGTTGGCGAAGATGTTCCATTTGGTCACTTCACTTTGCAGATAGTTTGTTGTTGATATGACCAGTCTGACAACTCTTTTGTGAAAGTCATGTACATGTTCATATGATAGATATTTATCAACATTATTCAGTTTTGTAGCAGTATTGTACCAGTTTTGCTGGTTAACATTATTGTAGCTTAAATCAGTTTTCAGTGGATTTGTTGGATATAGACACCTTACATAGGTATGAGTAGGATAGTTTGATTCTTTGTAGGTTTTTGACATATTATATAATATGAGGCGGCCAAATAAATCAGAAAATATTTACTATAATAGCCTAATTCTGTTCTTAACGATTTTTTTAGGTCAAAAATTTGTGTTCTCACATAAATATGTGTCTAGACACCAACAATATCGTCAAATAATTTATTTCTATCATAGACTAACCATATAGGGTTAATCTATAATTCTATGTTGATTTCAATGTGGAGTGTATATTAGCGGCGGCCATCTTGGATTCTTACAAAACCCTCCATGGCTTTGAAGATTACTTTTTGTGAGTGACCTAAGCTACTACATTGTAGATCGTTTGTTTTAGTAGATTCGTTGGGTTTAGCTCCTGTATAGCTATATATGTGACATATATAATAGGTGACGGTCATTTTTTATGTTTATTTGTGTATTAATTTTAACATTTAATGAAATAAATCTAAAAATAATTATTATAGAAAAAAAGGTCAAATAGTTTTGACTCAATAGCGATTTTAGGGTAGAGCTTATTGTAAGCGGCGACCATCTTGGATTCTGGCAACTACCCCAAAGAATTCATTGAGACTTGTTTCTTGATGATGTACTGGTTCTCCTGAGTCACCGTGCAAAAATTCAGTTTTCCTACCCAAAGCGGGACCTCAACACCTAAAATGGCTAGACTATATTATTCTACTTTCTGTACCAAAACGTACAGTTTTTTGGCAATATTTGTACTAAAAATAATTATATTTGATATAACGGTTATAAGGTTTACATTGAGGAATGTGTCCAAAAGTTCTTGGGGGAGTATGTTTTGACTAATTCACCTTGAAATGAGACATATGTCAAGGTCACGATGCAAATCTATCCATAGTGGTTATCAATAAGGGGAAACCGGGGCTAGTTCAAACATAATTTTGAAAAAAATGATTTAATTTTTTATATGATGAAGTTAGGAAACTAATATTTCTGTTCAGAAGTATTCAACTATTGATGCTATTTTTAGCATACATTATTGAAAACAAAGTAGTCAGAAAAACGTGGTGAAGTTAGAAGTTTCACTGTTCGAACATGGGATGGGGTGTGTCTGAACAGTGTTGGGTGTACCAGATATTTTGTGGGGTTAGCCTGAACAGTCGCGCTAGCCCCATTTTATTTGTTCTTTGGTGGAACAAACCCCACATGGTATGAAAGATTATTAACTTCAGTTAGGGTACTACAACTATAGGAGTTGAAACTGTCAGGTTCAATGGCAAACATTGCGCAAAATAACGTTTTTTTCGACCCCTCAAAACGAAAAAGTGTTTTTACTTTTTCATAATTTGTTTTGCAAAAAAAACCTCCGAACATGAAGTCAAGGGCATATACTGATACAGTCCATCACTAGGAGGCAGCACAGAAGGAAAATACATTTACTGTCAGAATTATAGGCACTGTTCTGACTAACCCCTGTGCGAACTAGCCCCGGTCTCCCCTATGTCAAATCCCACTATACTACAGTAGTGGGTGTTCCCAAACTGGGACAGATATGATGATACAGTGTCAAATACACATGTATGATAATAATGTGACATGCGTCGTGAAACCCTGAAAGCAGGAGGAATGTGTGGAAAGGGGCGATTATGAAGCTTGAAAGAATGAAATTAGTTTATTTATTGAATAAAAGGGTTTATGTGACGGCATAATATACTTCGTTTTTGAGAAGTAATAAAACTTGTATTTTAAATTTCAAATAAGTTGTTTTCCTTGACCTATTTTAATAAAAACACAAAACATTTGTATAACAATTATACAAAGTCGGCCCAACGTCTTCGACGTTGGTCCAAATGTTGTACAAATGTTTTGTGTTTGCTGGGATGACATGCTGGATTGGCAAAACATGCAAAAACAATTCTGCAGTACGCCTGCTTTTGTGGTGTCACCTCACTGATAAATGCATAAAGAAATTTAACATCTTATCCCATTTTGTCATAGTAAGTAAATCTATCTCATAATGTAAACTTGTTTTATTATTTGAAATATAGATAATCAAAATGAGATCAGGGCCTGAATTCTCAAAGCGATTGACCCACATCTTAAGCATATGATTGATTGAGATTGCCATCTTGACCAAGCACATATCTAAGAACTGGGTCAGTCGCTTTGATAAAACAGATCCAGTTCCTTGTTGAGCGACATGAAGTAGTAGCTAGTTGAGAACTTATGAGCAGTGTGTTGTTCAAAATAAATCAGGTACATCAATAAACGAATAAATAGTGACATGCTAGCGTAGGTCATGTATTCATAACAAATATGATTTTTGTTCACAGGACATGCTAGGTATATGTGTTTAGTATTATGTGCTAGATGTGCGTCATTTTGAGCCGGCTGTTCACTTTAAAGTTTAATCACACAAAAACAACACACAACTCGTATACTGTAAGTAATACAAATTAAGCAAGTGTGGCTAGAGTGTTCGCTAATTGTTTATGGAAGATGTTGAAAAAACACTATTTATTCACATGTGTGGGTGAAAATTCTGTCTGTACACTTTCTACAGTGCAAAGTGTCCCAAGCATGCACGCATGCACTGCTACCTCATCTAACATTTTCTGCCAACAGACTCATTTTGAGTTTACCTCTCAACCTAGAGGGAAAGGAGAGGGATGCAGATTGACATCAGTGTGGTGAGTTATCTGTCGTTTGTGATGTTCTCTGTGTGTGGTTGGGGGGATGCACAGAGACATTGATAAATTTATCTTGATTTGCCCTGTATAGAAGGTACATTATAGAAGGTGCATTATGAACCAAGTGCCACAGAGAAAGTGCCACACAGCAGGATGCATGATCAATGTTACCCGCACCAATACGTGAGAATGGACTTTTTTTCAATTCAAACATTGTGATCGGGAACATGTATACCTGTTTAAACGTAGGCTACTGAGCCTGGATTTACGAAATACATAATTCATAATACATAATACATTAGAAATACAAACACTAATGTCAATAGATGCACGCATTTATGTTCACAATTATTACAGCTTCATCACCATTTCAGGTTCAATTCACTTCTTAGATGCAAGCCTGTCCAAGCTAGAGTTACACAGATAATCAACCAGCTAGTCAGTGATGATTCATAAACTGCCTGAGTGTCTGTATCTGTACCTGTATCTGTATCTGTATGATAATCAGCAAACCTCCTTTAAGGAGTATCTTGCTGATGAAATGTAAGGGGGATAATTGATTAGTCTCTAAAATGTTTAAAAAAAATTTGAAGGTTTTGATGGTGCAGCATTCTGCTATCCACCTCACCTTCCTGCTTCCGACTTTTCACCCTCCTCACTCCCCCTCCCCGCCTAGGAGGAGCAGCCAACTGAAGTTGGGAAGGACATCTTGGAAAGGTTACATCTTTTGACTTTACAGCTGTAGGTTTTACCTGAATAAAATATATTCACACAAAATTGGGACAAGTTGCGAAGCCTCTCACATATTGCATAACATGATGGAGGTCATTGTGGACTGAAACATGGAGACTTATGCAGAGGGAGTGGACCATCTTTATTATCATTAATAAGCTGCTGTTTCCTTGATTTGAATGAGGCCATATAGAGAGTAATGACCTGCATCCCTGTAATATTTGAAGTATTTTTTTATAACCGTACATTTAGTTTTTTTCCACAAAAATTGACAAGTTGTGCTACGAATACTGTAGATATGGTAGTATTCTCGAGGTTTTAATTTTCGCAGGGGGGGGGGACAAGCTCGCGAATTCAAGAATCTTGCGAAATTGTTATTATAATAGCGCTACTTATCATCGAAATTGCTCATTCGCGAATTCTAGACTTCGTGTAAAGTCCCAAAATCACAAATTCGCGAACATTTAAACCCGCGAAAATTACTGATCCACAGTTTATTTTTTCATTTATAGCCACGTCAACTCAGTGGATTTCTACTGTTTATTTTCTACTTACCGCGACCAAACATATGCGAACCTAAGAAACAATGGACTTGAGAACGACAGATTATGCGGTCAATGGATTTAGGCTGAAAAATAATTTTGTAAGGAGAACATAAATATGTCGTTATTATTGAAAATATTATTGTTATTAATTGTAACAAAAATTGTGAATTTTCCAACTGCAAAAAAAACGAATATAAGACATAAGCCCCTGCCTTGATACGCAAAATGTGAAGACATAGGCTAAACGTGTTTTACTTGATGCACATGTCTGGCAAAGTGTTTGACGCACACATAAAACGATCCGAAAAATAAGGCATCATTAACGTAATGTACGCTTTTTGCAATCAATATATCTTACAAATGATAGGGCCTAGATTTAGGCTACAACATATCCACAAAATTCATGTCAATTTTAACCTAAACGTCATTCATACCATATAGCATGAAAAAGACGACATGTCAGCTGCAATTATCTTCTTAACCAATATTTTATTGACAGCTACTGTTGTACGGTAGTTTATTTGTATTTTTGAATTTCTAGCCTTGCTTTTTGTAAACAGCTTCAACATAATTATATATAAGGTCTAAATTTTAATAGGTCAGTTGATGACGAATGATAATATGTGTGTCTTGTGAAATATATGTACACCTTCGAATGATTAACAAATTCAATGCCTGCCAAGTCACCCAGCCGTTATTTTAAAATTATTTCTAAAATAAAAAATGATAAGCTAAATTATAATTTGTGTGCACAGATTATGCATGGTGCGGGCGTTAACAGTTTTGATAAATGGACGGAGGGGTAAAAAGACGATATCATGGCTGAAGTTGTATCATTTATATAATTATACATTTGTCTTTGACTTTACTCACGCGACTCATGTATTTCACCTGCAAATTTTGTGTCATTTTATTGCCAACCATGATGGCTTTGTTTTAAGGGAATTTTCGTCATCTAATATGATCAATATACCACGCATATATACCCGGACCCTAAAAAATTGCAAGAAAATATTTGATGCCAGAAATCCATAGTATATGATCACGAGAATATCATGGCTGAAGTTGTATCACCTCTATTACAAGTTTTCTGCATTTGGGTCAGGAGAAAGGGTAGATATGAAGTCATCAAAAATAAACCGCTAATTGCTATGTAATTGGCTAGGAATTCATGGCTGTTAGTGTATGACATAATTATATGGACTCATCCATTTACAAGTAGTTATGATTATGTTTAATTGTACATATTTTTCAATCAATAAACTTCTATAGCGCCTATATACCCAGCGGACCGAGCTCTGAGGCCTAACCCATCAGCGACTTATTTTACATTATTGTAGTTTATAAGCAACCACGACATCAACCTTGCAAATGTACTCCCAAACCAGCTTATATCAAATTATGGTAGGGTAAGCATACGTACAGTCAGAATCTGAATGATTTCAAGCTTCTTTAATTTATATCTTTTAATTATTCAAAATGACGTCCAAGATGGCCGCTGCCATATCCCCGGTACCGTATAGTCTGTAAATTAGTTGATTTTAGTTCAATTTTATTTTCTAGTACCTCATTTCAACTAGTTTTGTGATCTGTGAATTCATCTAGACCACTCCCAGAACTTTTTGAAACATATTTAACCCTTTTGGCCCAAGAAATATTTTTAACTAACATATGTAGTCATTTGAAAAAGGATTTATATTAATTAATTTTTAATAATGGAGGGGTCGATATCAATACAAAAACTATGGTAGTGACACGCTTATTGGTCAATTATTTTTTGCTTTTAGTTATGAAAGGTAGCGTGCCGGCATGAGGTCAGATTTATTTTTAAAAATGCATTGAATTTTACCAATTGTCTTTGCAATGCACCATTTCAACAAGTTAGGTAGTCACTGAATACACCTTGACCAATACTATACCAGATACTTTTTAAAACATATGTAAGCATTTTAGCTTAAAAACAAATTATAGTAATCACCAGGCTTATAATTATTACCTTATGTCAATAATATTGAATTATCATTTATATCGATTAATTCATTAATAATGGTGACAATTTCCCACCGGGTGTTATCTTTGATCAGCCGCTATTCTGAAAACCTAATCTGAGATATATGGTTGACAATTGTTAAATGAAAGATACTAGAGGTTGTTTTGTTATTGTGAAGGTGACTTTTGTTGGGAGCTACAAGAACAGTAATAAATGAAAGCAGGCTTAAATACATTTTAGTAACAAATATATATGATGAATGGGAAAGTTATGATGTTTCCCACGCTGCGACGTTCTCAGTACAAACAGTTTCATGTCTCCCCTCGAATCCTGCCCTTGAAAGCCCCGTGTAAACCAAAAAACACCAAAATACAGACAGGCAATACCCAATGAATATTTCCTTAAAATTATAGCCTTGAACTATAAAGCATGTACATGCATTTGCGTTATCCGACGGATGTGATATAAATTATATCTCGTTCACTATGCTACTCTTTTCACCAAATCAGTCCATGTTACGTAGGCCCTATACAATTTCATTATCATGGTTATCAGCCTCTAAATTGCATCCGTGCTGCAGGTTGGAAGACAATTTTGGCGTTCTCAGTTGACCGTAATACAAAATAGTAGTAGTCAATTATGTCTTTACTTCACTTTTCGGCACAAATTGACATTTAAGTGACATTATAATACGATAAAAACGTTGTAGTCAATTAATGAGATGAATGATGTTCGTAAGACAAAATATAGGCCTAAACGTGCGTGTCCAAGGAATGAGGTGTTCACCTTCAGAGGGTGAATATACAATTTAAGGGGTCTTTCAATCTGTATTTTTGAAAAAATTAAGTCGCTTCAAATTATATATACTAGGGTCAGATATTGAGGGTAGGGTCTATGTGATACACATTTAAAATATCAGAGCTTAATCTCGAACACATTTAAAAAAAAAGTGTGTTTTCGTGAAGGACCGTAAAAATAAAATGTCAACTCAGCAACGATTTATATATATATATTTGATCATTTTCAAATTTTAAAGATCATACATTGCTTTGTATGATAGTTTAGTCATATGTTAGTATTTATAACACTTTTTGAAATAAAAATTGCTAAGACAGAACATTGATTTTATTGTGAAATTATATAGTTGCTGAGTTGATATTATCGTTTCTGAGTTGACAAAGCACGATAATTGCACGTAAAAGTCATGTTTTAGCGCATCTACGGTCCTCTAAACACTGGAGCCCCATTTTCTGAAAAAAAAATTGGTTCATCATTATAAAGACAAAAAAGAAATAGGAACATAACAAGCCTAATTTGAAAATGTATTGCGAAGGCCATTGTACAATACATACATGCCAATATAATGAGGGTAAATTTGATTTAGAAATTTAACTAAGTGTTATTTGTAGTTTTATTTATGTAAACAACTTCTAAAATACTCTCTCACTCCAATTCAATCAAAAGCAGCTTCTTTTTAACTCATTTTACATTGACGGAGTTAAAATTTCAGTTTTAATTACAATAAGGGGGACAGAAAGCAGAATTCAGTTAACTCAGCAACGTTTTTGTTTTCAACTCAGAAACGTTTTTTAATTGTTGTAAAAATGTCTACATAAGCGAATACTCTCTCAGTCTAATTTAATTAAAAACATATTTTTTAATTGCATTTTACATTTATAGAGTTACGTTTTTAGTCTTAATTACATTAGTGAGACAGAAAGCTAAATTTGGTCAACTTAGCAACATTTCTGAGTTGAGTGATCAACTCATAAACGTTGCTGAGTTGATCGAAATAATAATGTTGCTGAGTTGAATACGGACAACATAAAACGATCTTTAATGTATTTAAAATAGATGTATCATTGCCCACCGATGCGGTAGGGGGATGGCCATCATTATCAAGCACTTTGTTCAGTTTAACATGTTTTCAATAATTTTTTGCTAAATTATGAGCGTTTCTGAGTTGACACAGAAATTGAATACGCTTCAGGGGTGATTGTTTTGATTATAAAATAGCAGTTCAGATTGAATGTTTACAAATATTTCACCTACCTCAAAATATTGGGACTTTGCAGCTGTCTCTGCATATATCAAAGTAATTGAATGGTATCACACCACAATTTGAGGAGTTTAGATAACACTGGCGTTGCTGAGTTGACCGGTTTGCGTGAGACAACTAAAAAGCCTCAGTAAATGTATCTTTGGCAACTTTTTATATTGAGATCATGTCTGTATATAAATAAATTATGTTGAACATATCAATTGCGCTACAAAATAACTCGGGGTTAAGTTATTACCAAGAGATCTTCCATGTTAAAACAGTCTATGTTTCAGGTGTTAGATATCTGGAGACATTGCATTTGTGTACAAATTCGTGTATTTTAGCACATTGCATGTTGAATAAAAAAATATTCGTCAAAGATATTGAATTTTTTTTTCTCAGTTTATCGTATTGCCCATAGGGCAATATTAAAAAAATTCGGACCCACACAATACATAAATTCGCTCAGAATAGCCAAAAGACACTAAATGACCCTTAAATTGTATATTCACCACTGAAGGCTCACGCCTTGGATGAGTGTTTTATTTTCCGGTAAGATGCCGAACTTAAATGAACACTGCTTGCGTAACTTGATATATCAAGTTGCCCAACAATTTCATATTGCCGGCGCATCAGTGCTATTTGCATGTCAATGACAATTAAACTTAACCGTTTTTAGTTTGTTGCTTCTTGGTTTGAATTATCACCCTGATGTTGGGAAACATTGGGTGATAATCTACATTAAGGCGCAAGGCCAAGGACAGAATTACCGACGCAGCCCAAGGAGGAAATATATAGGCAAGCTTTGGCGCAAAAACGTGGCATAATAACTTCGCAAGAACAAGAGGGGTCAAAAAACGCGGCACAGGACGTGACGCAATATGTGAAGCACGACGCACAAGCCGTTTCTTATGACGTAGCAAAAGGAATGGCGCAATACACAGCATGAGATGCGACATAAGACACAGTGCAAGAAGCGGTGCGCGCAAATAGCGCAATACATAGCGCAATACACATAACATAACAGCAAAAATGAATGGCCCCGTGCAATAACCTGTTAAGTGCATGTTTTATAGCTTTGAGAAAACAACTTCAAAGTTCTTTTCTTGTTTTCCCACTAACATGACTGAGAGCTTCAGAGTATAATAAATTTGTTTATCAATAATATTGGAAAAGTAATTTGAGGAAGCATATCTAAGACTCCCAGCAATGCCTTGCGCAAATTTTTCATATTTGTTAACTAGTATTTGCAAATAGTGTTCAAGTTCAATATCACAATATCTTATGGTAAATGACATCACCATATTATTGCTAGCAAAACTATGGCTGCATTAATTATGCGAATTTAGCCAGAAATCATGGATATCGATCAGATATCTGTGAAACGATGACTTCACAACCATGCATGCATCTGAACACTTTTGCACATTTAAAATTAATAGTGTGGATAAAAAAAAATTGTAAAATCATGTTAAGGGTGCTTACCTTATTTTGTCGTTTATGATTGTATTATTTGTAAGAACATGTTAAGTAAACTTATCGCTACTATTTCCTACATTTTATGTGTAAGCCTACTTATACATAACTGTTTTTTAGTAATATTTACTGGTGAACGCACTGAACAATTTTTTCTAAACAAATATGTTTCACTAACAGCAATAAACATGTACTTGCTAGTGAGACAAGTGCTTTATAATTGTCGTAAAACTCAATTTTTTACTCGATAATCTTCACTACCTCAGCACCTCAAATCCGTCGTCATCGACAAGAACCCTAACAGGTTAATGCATGGAGCCCTTCAAATATCAATGGAAACTAGAAATGCCGCTAACGTCGATATTTTGGAATTTTGAAACTTTTTGGAGACAGTATTTCTTGCCTATTAATTACACGTTTCAGATTTGCTGAGCATGCTTGATATATGCTTGATATATGTAAATCAAATATTGTACACCCATCAACTATTTACCTGCTAAGGAATAATTCACACCCACTTGTGTTTCACTAGCGTGATTCGCAACTTTAAGTGGGTAAAAAATACGCATATTTTTCTGAGATTGATGGTTTATATAAGTCCATCGACAGTTCATCGACAGTCCATCTACAGCCCTGTTGTTTAACCCTTTCACTACCATACATGACGGAAATTTCCGTCGTCATTCGTCAATGAACGTAACCATAAAATGACACAAATTTTCGTCAAATATATACTACATTTATGTATTTTTCGTCATTTGAAGCTGGAAATTGCGTTAGCAATTCCAGCTTCAAATGACGAAAAATAGAACTCCTATACCAGTATATCTGGATCCTGGCATGCACTCCGGCCTGGAAGTCAAAGGGTTAATAAACTGACTATCTTTCCCCAGTAATATTAACATGTGGGGTAAAATGTCCTAACGGGTCCTAACGGGTCCCAGGGCGCAAAGAGCCCCTTCCCTAAAGGGGCCCAGATCCCTAAAGGGCCCCTTCGAGTTTTTGTTTATTTCGTAGCAATTATAATATGTCACATTGAAAAGTTTTGGCTGCATGTTGATGCCTGTGGACCTTTACTGCCCTCACTATCGTCAACAGGATTGTAGACATGACCTCCAGGCAGTGGTGAAACATCAAGCTAAGATCGCATTTTTTCTTATAATTTTTGTGGTGTGGTCACTTAGCCTAGTGATAAATAAACTATTTGTATAGACAACACCTATCTTTAGGTAAGCAGATAAAGTGTGATATATTGGTAATGAAACCTAATCATGGGGATCCAGCTTCGCCACATCGGAAATAATAATTTGAGTAAAAAGTACATATGTGCCTATAGAGCTCCACCTGGCTTCCCCAAAGCGCCCCCACGGGGGCTCTTTGAGCACACTTTAATACAAAACACTGGCTTCATTGCTCTACTAAGTACCGTAATATGGAGTGGAGAGGAACAGCAGGTGGGTATGGAAAAATTTCCATGAGATAGGCTTAAGTAGGTTATTACTAAATTACATTAATTTTATACTAACATTACATAGTCCATGACAAGCAGTAAATCAATCCATCTAACTTATTTTAGTCTACATATTATATATATAGGTATGTCTGGACATACTTTATAACTATGGGGTGGGGCCTTTTGAGAAATTATAATAGAGTGGAAACACCAGAGGGGGCGCTTTAAGGATACTAGAGGAGCCCTTTGAGCACAGAGTGCCTAAAGCGCCCCATTTAGCCAAAAAAAAAATTCTTGCTTTATTTAATAATGAATATAATTACAAACGCGTTAAACAACCACTAATCACACCTACATGTTTACCCAATCAACTAATATATAGCACAGCCTCCTCCCATATATGTATGTGAACCGAATTAGAATATCGTTTTTCATGCTGGCGAAAGTGCATTTTTGGGGGGGCCCTTTAGGGCATTTTACCCTAATTAGAAGCTTTTAAATTTCAAAGTGAAAACCATGCATGCCACATTTCCACCCAACAAGCAATTAATGTATGGGTCATTCAGCCTTTGTTCAGAATCAAAATCAGAAATTGCTAATTTTTTTCATAAAAATACATTGTAATTCACATAAAATACATTAAACTTGTTAATGATAATGAAAAAAACTGGTGGCGACAGAAGCTTATTGCTTATCAAGGTCACCACCTACTGCAATTTTACCATAATATAGAGTTACTTCTTAGTCTCGTATTAAAACTTTGATATTAAAATACTTCTGAATGTGTCTCAATTTGTAATTTGGACAGGCCCATACATCAAGTGCCATTTTAGACTCATGCACCATATTTCATATAAAAAAGATATCCAAGCATAACATGCATAATAATCCAATAACATGAACAAAACAATCCGAGTACACACCACATCACTTCAAGTTTAACAAATAATAAACCCAATCACATTAGTTTAATAACAATGCAGATAACTGGACTTTATATGTCTTTTGATTAAATGTATTGAAGATATATTAGTTATATCATCCGGTAATTAAAGCATTCCACAACCTTATTCCTGCATATGATGCACATTGTTTCCTTAAATTAGTACGAGAGTATTTTATGGTAAACATATTTTTTCTCCTACTCTATCGTATATTTATATGAATTTGAAAAAGATTTTGTATATTTATTGGAAGAAGATTATGGAATGCCTTAAACATTAAAATCGCCATAGCATACTCCAGAAGATCTGGAAATGTAAGGATAAATGACAGATTAAACAATGGTTTTGTATGCTCTAGATAACAAGTTATATGGACCATTCTGATAAATTTCTTCTGTAATAATGTTATCTTATTTAAAAGATATTCACTGGCTCCGCCCCAAATTTCACAACAGTAAAGCATATATGGCAAGCATGAACTACTATAAAGCATAGTTAGTGATGAAGTAGATAATAATCTACTAGCCATCTTTATAACATAATAATTCTTGTGTCACTTTGAAACAATTTGCTTTATGTGACTGTGCCAATTTAATTGATCATCAATTATAACCCCTGGAAAAAAGTTTCATTTACCTTATTTATCAGCTTATTGCCAAAACTTATTTGAATATTTTGTTCGACTTGACTCTTGCAAAAAATCATATAATTTGTCTTAGATATGTTCAATGATAATTTATGTAGAGCAAACCATTTTTCCAGCTTCATTAATTCATTACAGATAGCTACACTCAAACTCACAATGACTTACTTGTACAGAATAAATTTGTATCGTCTGCAAATATTTTAAATTTGAAAATATTTGATACATTTACAATATCATTTATATACAAAATAAATAATTTTGGTCCATATACTACCTTGTGGCACGCCACAACGCGTATTCATTGGGTCAGAATTTTCATTATTGTAAAATACATATTGTGATCTTTCTTTCAAATAACTGTCCAACCATGCATTAGCTATAGGCCTACCTCTAATCCCATATCTATTTAATTTTTGTAACAGGAATGCATGATCAATAGTATTTTTTTAAATCTATAAACACACCAATTGTGCTTAGCTTATCATCTATCGACTTGGTTAGTTGTTCATGCAGATCAATCAAGGCATGAGATGTTGTTGAGTTATTTCTGAAACCGTATAGACTATTTGATAGAGTATTATTTATCTCTAGAAACTTATTCAACCGATTATAAAAAGATTTCCAATATCTTTGAAAATTGTTGGAAGTAAAGAAACTGGTCTATAGTTAGTAAAAGAATCCTTCAGTCCTGATTTAAAAAAAGAAATTACCTTTTCAATTTTTATTCGATCAGAATTATGATAATTATTGTGTACCCCAGTAGGCCATCACAAGTAATAGAAAATAGTAATAGAATAGTAATAGAAAAGTGTATGAAGCGGGTTGCGATCTTAACAAGACGCAGAGGATGTCACGGGGGTGGCATATTCTTTCTATTCATTGTGAGGGGGGGGGGGGAGGAGGAGCATAATTTTCGTCGCCACCAAAATGGGGGTGTTATATTTATCGGAAGGCAAAGTAAATTTATTCCTAATGATAGGTCCAGGATGAAATTTAAGGAAACATAGCCCTGGGGCTATGACTACATGGCTTGGTTGTGGATAAAAGAGAAAATCAATGAAAGCCTAAGGAAAAATAAAAATTAAATTGGTTTCTCAACAGTTTTACTGTTGAGAATACACCATCAGAGAGTCGAGAGCCACCTGGTGAGTAGTAAATTTGTAATTTATCATTCACCAGGTGGCTCTCGATATATCAAATCAAATCAAATAATCTTTATTTAATGAGGGTATACCATTTAGCGTTGAAGCGCTAATTTGCAATGGGCCCTCGTAAAATCATACACATATAGTTGACAGTATAATTATTGAGAAAATGTGAAATTTTAACACATTTTATACGACACATATGATAAATTCTACTATTGAAGGTTTTACATACATAACATACCAACCTTTGGAAATTAAATTGTGTATAAATACAAACTATGTACACGTACATATGTATGAACACATATATGAATATTCATTACCTATATATTAACTTTTGTTGGTACAATAATAGGAAGATAAACATTCTTTAAACTCAGACAGTGAATTGACAGAGCGAATCTCAACCGGGATATTATTCCACACATATTCTAAGAACATTCTATGAATGTTCTTAGAATATGTAAATAGGTTTTCTAAGCCTTGGTTACTTAAACCATTGATGCATTTGTATACCTGTATTGCTATGTTGAAGTTTATCCTAGCTTTTAATGGCAGCCATTTTAGTTCAGCAAAAAGATCAGCGCTTCTAATGTTGTAGTCATAATAATTTTTATCAAGAATAATACGAGAAGCTCTCTTTTGTAATTTTTCAAAATTGTACAAAAGAGTAAGTGAACATTTTCCCCATATAATGCAACAATAATCTAGGTGTGGTAGTATATAACTGTTGTAGAACAACTTTCTAGAATCAATAGGGAGAAAACTTTTAATCTGTTGCAATAGGTAAAGGTTTTTAACAATTTTGTTATAAACATGTTTAATATGTAGCCTACATCCCACGACAAAGCATTATCAAAATGAACACCTAAAATCTTAGTTGTGGTAACCCAAGGTATAACAGTGTCATCAATTTTTAATTCAATTGTAGAATCAATATTCTGAAGTCTCTGTCTACTGGCTACAATCATGGAACAACACTTTGGCAAACTTAGTACCATATCATTTGCTTTACACCATTCTAAAGCATTTTTTGTGTCAATAAAGAGATTTGATTCAATACGTTTTACATCATCACATATGGTGGTCAGAGTTACATCATCGGCATATATAACTTCTTCTGTATTTGATAAAAATAGAGGTATGTCATTGATATAGATAACAAAAAAGAGGTGGTCCAAGGATTGATCCCTGTGGAACACCTGATAATATTGTTTTAGAATCTGATAATGTTTGTTGTATACACACTTTTTGCGATCGTGAACTGAGATAAGAAGTGAACCACTTGATGGTTTCATTGTTACATCTGTACAATTTAAGTTTTTGCAATAGAATATCGTGATTAACAAGATCAAATGCTTTACTCATGACAAGTTGAGTCATTCCAAAATATTTCCCTTCATTTATTCCTTTATACATTTTTTCAGTTAGTGTTAGTAAAGCTGTTTGACATGAATTTTGTTTTCGAAAACCAAATTGACTATCAGCTAGTAGTTTATGTTTCTGAAGAAAAGCATACAGGTGAGTAAATACATGTTTTTCTAATATTTTTGACAAAATTTGTAACACTGATACAGGTCTATAATTTGAACATTCACATCCTGATCCGCCTTTGTGAAGGGGTTTTACTTTAGCCTCTTTCCATCTCATGGGAAATTCTCCTGTTAATAACTAAGGTTACATATATAAGTGATTGACGGAGTGATTGCAGGCGCAGCCAGCTGTAACACATTGACACTTATATCATCTAATCCAGTTGCTTTTGTCTTTGACATATGTTTCAGCTGTTGTGAGACAAAATCATTGGTGATATGAGGAATAGAGAAATTAATTAAAGTATCATTTATTTTGTTATCAATTAAATTTGAAATTTTCAATACGGATTTCGTGTCTAACTCTGATCGTCGCGCAGATATATATTTGTTGGAGATGTTTGTAAAATAATTATTAAAAACATTTGCAACTTCGCTTGGGTCATATATACAAGCTTCACCTATTTGGAGGACAGGTGATGTGTCTTTTTTATTTTTAGCGCAAACATTTTTTAGATGTTTCCATAAAATTTTAGGATGCTCCTTATTTTCTTCAATAGCTTTAATATAAAACCTTTATTTTGAAACTCTGATCAAATGCACTACTTTATTCCGCCATGCCTTATACAGCACAAAATGTGTTTTCTTTTTATGGAAATCCCTTGTTTTGATGGCAGTCCTAATTTCATCATTCATCCATCTCGGTTGACTATCATGTTTTACTTTTTTATGAACAACAGGCATATGTCTGTCAACAATATTTTTAAAAATTTCACTCCATTGTGCCAAAGCTTTGTCGGAACTATGAAGTGAAAGAATGTTAGACCACGGTGCATTTAACATGTCAGATATGAATTGATCTTCATTTAAGTTATTTCTATTTCTGTAGGATATTATTTTACAATGATGTTTAGATTTCACAGGAGCCGCCCTTCGAATAGCACAAACAGGATAGTGATCGCTAGCTGCATAACAAGGTACAGAGTGTTTAATAATACAATCGGGCATTGAAGTGTAAATATGATCTATCAAAGTTTCAGATTTGGCTGTTACTCTGGTGGGAGTTGTAATAATTTGAACCAGATTTACACTATCAAGTACATGCATCAGTTTTTGTGTATTATTTTCATCTGGTTTTAACAAATTAATATTCATATCTCCAAGAAGGAGTAACTCTTCAGATTCATCATCCACATTTTCAAGGTGATCACTAAAAATATCAAGCCTGGAAATTTTAGAGTCAGGTGGTCTATAAAAAAAGCAAACAAGAATATTTTTTGAGCAAGAAAATACAATTTCTAACCAAATGAGCTCAAGCTCCGTAGTTTCTAAATCTAAACGCCTTTTATATTGAATATTCTCTCTCACATAGCATAATATACCACCTCATGATTTTGCAGGCAATCTGTCTTTCCTCTCAGTTACATAGTTATGATGTTGGACAAGCTTATCATCTACCTTATCGTTTAAGAATGTCTCACATAGTCCAAATAAACCAGGATTATGTTCGTCTAGGCAAATTTTTATTTGGTCTAACTTATTGATCAAACGATTGATATTTAAAGAAGCAACTTTTAATCCTTTTTCGGTAAACCAGTTCTCATCGGTAACACTGTTATTGTCAGCTGAATTGTCTACATTCAGTTCGTGTGGATATGTTGCAGTTCTGGGCAGTGAGTTTATTTGTGTAGTAGTATTCTTGTCACATTGGACCATCAAAACATTGTTATCAAATGGCCACCGTGATTCACATTATTATGTACACCATCACACTCAGTTTTTACCACCATGGATTGAGATGTGGAGGGCGTCTTGATGGTCTTACTCCTGTTACCATGTTGATTGGTCTTAGTCCTGGGGTCAGCGGATCTCGTGGTATCTTCATATGGCCATTGTGAAAAGGAGGTTGGGTACTAACTATGGCATTGATGATATTTTGTGACATAATTTTACTACCCCTTGTATTCATGTGCAGGCCACCTTTATTCAAAATGCCATTGTATCGCATTCTGTTTAGGTCCACAAAAGTAATCCCAGATTGTTTCCTGCTAAGCACGTTATTGATGATATCAATACATTTATTCAGGTGAGGTTTGTCTTGTCTGTGCAATAATCCTGTCACAACCACTTGAGCGCTAGGGCATTTATTGTATACTTCAGATACAAAATATTCAATTTTGTTGATCACATCCTTTGGTCTCTCTCCGTTTCCTACATTGTTTGTACCGGCCATTAAACAGATAATATCTGGCTGGTCATTCCCGATGATTGCGTCTACCTTGTCAGTTAATCTCTCCACTGTTGCTCCAGGGTTTATTGATCCATAGCAGTCGATGTTTGACAGAGTGTTTATATGACCTGCTATGTTCCTTCCCATTGAATCTGCTATTAAAATAGCTTTTCGCTTGGACTGATGTTTCTGTCGTTCAATAGTTACATTTTCAATTTTGGGGTTATCATTCACTGGCGCTACAGATTGTGCTTGTTTGGAATGTTCTTTTTCTTTTCTCAAGCGAGAAATTTCCTCTTGCAATTGCCCCATTGCTCGTTCTGCATAAGAAATGTATGTCTCGAGAAATTAACATTTTTTGCAGTCTGGAGTGCCTTCAATAGATGAGTTACCCGTGATAAGGGAGGCTGGCCTATATTGGACCCCCTAAACATTCATCTCGATATTTCCTACACCCATGGAACTTAATTCTAAATTCGTGTGTGTATCTGGTACATAGCAAGACCATACAACATAGGACCAAGCGTAACACTTGAAATATTACCAATTCTAGACTATTGTAGAAAGAAAGAAAATAGACGATCGGTCCAAATTAAGACTGTTGTTCCCTAAATTGGACCATGTACTAGCCTATATTGGACCAGTGGTCCAATTTACGCAGCAACTGGTCCGATATGGGAACTATGTTATAAATTATGTGCTAATACATTTAGCATGTTTAGGCCAGCAAAAACATAACGATGATGGAAGCGCAAAAACACCTATCTAACAGATAGATGATGAAAACGCAAAATCTCCTATCTTTTAGATAGATGGCGGAAGCGCAAAACCACCTATCTCAAAAAATGAAGTTTTGAGTAAAACGATAATAACTGGATAATTTTAACTATTCATGGAGATTGTTTTCCAAAATCGCTATGTAGGCCTACATTAATAATTATAATCTACACTTTTTGAAGAAATCTATAGACACAAATAAATAAATGATATATTTATAGCATCAATTTTTCCAAATTTATTTGGCAGTTAGGAAGTTTTGCATTCCATGTAAAATTTCATTTCAAACCAAGCAATGATCTGATCACCATAAAACCATCAATCCGTAAAGTAACTAACATTTATTGATTAAAATTGCATTAATCTCTTTTGACACTAGTAGGCCTACAAGTAGAACACGGATAGGCCCATTTACATAAGTATGTAGGCGGTGGGGCAAAGCAGTCTCTCTTTGATAGCCTAAGATAATAAATCTGCATCACAGGGGTAGAGATGAAAATAAGACCCCAGAGTACACCTAAGTAGCTCTCCATCACACCCAGTTCTCAGTAGCTCTCCATCACACCCAGCTCTCCATCAGACACAGCTCTCAGTATATCTCAATCACACCCTGCTTTCCATCACACTCAGCTCTCAGTATTTCTCAATCACAGCCTGCTCTCCATCACACCCAGCTCTCAGTATCTCTTAATCACACCTAGTTCTCCATCACACCCAGCTCTCACCAGCTCTCCATCACACCCAGCTCTCACGAGCTCTCCATCACACCCAGCTCCCAGAAGCTCTCCATCACACCCAGCTCCCAGGAGCTCCCCATCCCACCCAGCTCTCCATCACACCCAGCTCCCAGTAGCTCTTCATCACACCCAGCTATCAGTAGCTCCCCATCACACCCAGTCCTCAGTAGTTTACCATCACACCAAGCTCTCCATCACATCCAGCTCTCCATGTCACACCCAACTCTCACTAGTTCACAATCACACCCAGCTCTCCACCACACCCAGCTCTCGGTCACTCTCTCATCATACCCAGCTCTCCATCACACCCAGCCCTACATCACACCCAGCTCCCAAGATCTCTCCATCACACCCAGCTCTCAGGAGCTCTACATCACCCCTATTTCTGAGTAGCTCTTCTTATATCCAGCCCTCAGTAGCTCTCCATCACACCCATCCGTCAGTAGTTCTCCATCACGCCCAGCTCTCTATCTCACCAGCTCTCCGTCACACCCAGCTCTCAGTACCTCTCAATCACACCAAGCTCTCCATCACAATCATCTCTGAATCACACCCAGCTCCCAGTAGCTCTCAATCACACTCAGTCATCACTAACTCTCCATCACACCCAGCTCTCTATTTCAGCAGCTCTCCATCACACCCAGCTCTAAGTACCTCTCAATCACAATCAGTTCTCCATCACCCAGTCCTCAGCAGCTCTCTATCACACCCAGCTCTCCATCACACCCAGCTCTCCATCACACTCAGATCCCAGTAGCTCTCCATCTATCACACCCAGCTATCAGTAGCTCTCCATCATACCCACTGCCAGCCCTCAGTAGCTTTCTATCACACCCAGCCGTCAGTAGTTCTCCATCACACCCAGCTCTCCATCACACCCAGCTCTCCATCACACCCAGCTCTCCATCACACCCAGCTCTCCATCAGACTTAGCTCTCAGTGACTCTCAATCACACCCAGCTCTCCATCACACCCAGCTCTCCATCACACCCAGCTCTCCATCACACTCAGCTCTCAGTAACTCTCAATCACACCCTGCTCTCCATCACACCCAGTTCTCCATCACACTTAGCTCTCAGTAACTCTCAATCACACCCAGCTCTCCATCACACCCAGCTCTCCATCACACCCAGCTCTCCATCACGCTCAGCTCCCAGTAACTCTTAATCACACCCTGCTCTCCATCACACCCAGCTCTGCATCAAACTCAGCTCTTCATCACACCCATCTCGCAGTATCTATCAATCACACCCAGCTCTCTATCACACCCAGCTCTCAGTACTTAGCTCTTCATCACACCTAGCTCTCCATCACACCCAGCTCTCAGTAGCTCTCCATCACATCCAGCTCTCCATCACACCCAGCTCTCCATCACGCTCAGCTCTCAGTAACTCTCAATCACACCCTGCTCTCCATCACACCCAGCTCTCCATCACACTAAGCTCTCAGTAACTCTCAATCACACCCAGCTCTCCATCACACCCAGCTCTCCATCACACCCAGCTCTCCATCTCGCTCAGCTCTCAGTAACTCTCAATCACACCCTGCTTTCCATCACACCCAGCTCTGCATCAAACTCAGCTCTTCATCACACCCATCGCGCAGTATCTATCAATCACACCCAGCTCTCTATCACACCCAGCTCTCAGTACTTAGCTCTTCATCACACCTGGCTCTCCATCACACCCAGCTCTCAGTAGCTCTCCATCACACCCAGCTCTCCATCACACCCAGCTCTCCATCACGCTCAGCTCTCAGTAACTCTCAATCACACCCTGCTCTCCATCACACCCAGCTCTGCATCAAACTCAGCTCTTCATCACACCCATCTCGCAGTATCTATCAATCACACCCAGCTCTCTATCACACCCAGCTCTCAGTACTTAGCTCTTCATCACACCTAGCTCTCCATCACACCCAGCTCTCAGTAGCTCTTCATCACACCCAGCTCTTCATCACACCCAACTCTCCATCACACCCAGCTCTGTAGCAAACACAGCTCTTCATCACACCCATCTCGCAGTATCTATCTATCACACTCAGCTCTCTATCACACCCAGCTCTCAGTATATCTCAATCACACCCAGCTCTCCATCACGCTCAGCTCTCAGTAACTCTCAATCACACCCAGCTCTCCATCACACCCAGCTCTGTATCAAACACAGCTCTTCATCACACCCTTCTCGCAGTATCTATCAATCACACCCAGCTCTCCATCACACCCAGCTCTCAGTATCTCTCAATCACCCACAGCTCTCCATCACACCCATCTCTCTATCACACAAAGCTCCCAGTAGCTCGCTATCACACCCAGCTCTCAGTAGCTCTCCATCACACCCAACTTTCAGTAGTTCTCCATCACACCCATCCGTCAGTAGTTCTCCATCACACCCATCCGTCAGTAGTTCTCCATCACGCTCGCTATATCACCAGCTCTCCATCACAGCCAGCTCTCAGTACCTCTCAATCACATCAAGCTCTCCATCACAATTATCTCTGAATCACACCCAGCTCTCAGTAGCTGGGTAGGAATCCCCTCCAAAAAGAGGTGTACAACTGACGAGCATTTATATGCCGCATATAAATGTTCGTCATCAATAGGCCTCATGTTGTGGCTGTTCAAAGTTCGGCGCAAGTTAAAAAAACATTCTACAACTGTCGGTAGGCCTACTACAGAAAAGTTATTATATTAACCACTGAAAACTGAAAAAAATATCTAACATCAAGCCTACATTTGCTTCACAGGTGATATGAGTATCTCAAATTACTGTTGCTCTTATTGGACCAGTGGTTGCTTATAATGGACCACTGGTCCAATATAAGCATAATCTATCGGTCCAATTTACGCAAAATGACATGAAGTACCCGTATGTGAACGTTTCAAAATGTAGGACTGTAATGGAGTAATTTACCACAGTTTGAAAACAGAGAATAATCGCCGTTACTGGATTAGACACAGAGTTATAGTGTAGCAGCATAATGCACGTTGAAACAACACACTTACATTTTTGGAAAAGTTACAATATTAATTCAAAAAAGATGATTTCACCCACATTTTCTTTCTGTTTGATTTCAACCCCATATTCAACGTATGACTTCGATTTCAGTTTCAAAACCAACCGTCAGACGTCACGTGATGCATCTATGACGAACATAGACTAGTATGCTCAGGTGGTCCAAATTGAGCAATGGTCCAAATTAGGACAGGCTCCCCTACATTGTGAAGATGTCGCTGGCAAATCCTCTGTTGAGTTACTGATATTATGCTGCAACAGCTCATCAATTTCTTGGGTTGTCTCTGCAAATTTCAGGTAATTTTTTCTGTAATTTTTCTTGCCTCCCTGTGACGTATGGCGCTGGTGTTTTAACATGTTTAACATATTCTTTCAACGGTGTACTGGTTAAAAGCGGGGTTTGATTATTGACTGATGCGTCAAGGAGAGTAGGTGTAAAATGCACACATTCAGGTGTTGGTGTTACAACAGTAGTATCTCGTTTAGAAGAAGCCAATTTGGTATTAGTTTTATTCGACGAATTAGTTTTATTTTTTCCTTGTGGACTGTGTCTATTTTGACAGCTAGTAGATTTGTTTGTTAGTTCCTTTACAGGATACTCTGACTCATTATCATCACACTCGGGCACGCTTGACATATCTGAAACCGGAGTTGTTACACTATGTGCTGAGTGCTGGAGTTCACACCTCCCCCTGATATGCATCCCAACGCTGTGACCCGAGTATTAAAGTTTTTATCCACTTAAAACATTTTTTATATAAGGTATTTTTCACTTGTCACTTAATGACAATAAGAGCAAATACTAGATGAGTAAGCGATTCCGATGGTATATCGGGCTTGACAATATCTTGAAAATAGACAAAGCTATAATTATTAAAAGATTTACCAACTTTGGCGATTTATTAAAATCCCTTTTTTATATAAGTTTTTTTCAGATATCAAAATATGACAAAAATAGGCTACTACTAGGTGCCTAAGCGATTCCAATAATGTATCACACTTTAAAATATCTCGAAAACTAACCAAATTGTGTCATATTGAGGGGGGGTGGGAACACTCAGCCCTGGTATGTTATAGACTGTGTTATAGGTATGTTATAGCCCAGCTGATGTATGATATAAACTATGTTATTTAAAAATTCATTTCACATCAAGCTGTATGATAGAGACTTAGATTAAAAAATGTTTTGTTTTTTGTATTTCATTTTATTCAAAAAATCATTGAGGTAGTGTGTGATTTTGATCAGATCTTTCATTCAAAAATTCATGTCATCCCCTTTTCTTGTCTTTGGCTGGCTGCCAATTCTACCTAACAATCCCTAAGTGGTGTGATTTAATACAGCACACCATCCAAGTGATTGATGAGTATTTTGTCCTGGTAGTACACTTTTCCATAATATTCTTTTCACTGTTTGTTGTTGATGGTTTGACAAATGCCCACACAGTTGCTATTTTCTTGTTGCATCTTCAAGAACTTGTATTTACTGACGTGTATAAAGGCTACATAACAATCTCAAAGTGGTGCGGTAAGATACAGCACACCATCCTAGTAATTGATTTGTAGTTTTTTGTTGAATTTTGATGCCAAAGATGATGTGAAGGTGGAACACGATATTTTTGATGAGTTGTCAAAGGGTTAATCCATACCTATCATGTACATACATGCAAGTTATATAGAAACATAGTAAACAAGGAAAGACATACATAGTTATTTCACACTCAACATATAAACAATTATATACCACATGGCATATTTATATAAAAAACAACAGGAAAACATATATACAAATATACAAATAGTAACCTGTGAAAGAAGAGTTACATAATGAAAATGCATACATACAGTTAATTTACAAATATATACCACATAGCATAATTATATCAAAAACAGCAAGAAACATAGATTCACACTTAACATATAAACAAATTGTCACCTGTGTCATAAGATGCATGCAAGATAGCATCAGAATACAATCGGTCGACTGCAAAGTTTCACTTCAGGCAAGGTTTACATGTAAATGAAGCTTTGCAGTCAGACCAGGCTGATTCAGGCACTCTCTCACATGCATCGTGAAACCATTCACTGCATATTGCACAGGCAATCATCTTCAAACGTGTGTCATTCGGCATGCGGCAATGGCAAAACAGTGGCACCCGAATGGACTTCTTACAGTGTGGTCGGCTGGTGGACCTGACAGGGAACATTGTCATCTTCCCCTCAGTCATACACTTCAGCAAATGAGCATGCATAAAGCCCTGTGAAAAAAAAAATGAAGATGGGTTAAGGCCATGACACAATGTAGTGTATTGTGAAAAATAATAAAAATAAATAATATTTTTTTTCAAAAAAAATCATGTCATTTTGGGGGGAACACTCAGTCCATACAGTGTATTGTGATTTAAATTGGCTGGCTAAACAAATAAAAATAGTAAAAATAAATAATATTTTTTTTCAAAAAAAATCATGTCATTTTGGGGGGAACACTCAGTCCATACAGTGTATAATTGTGATTTAAATTGGCTGGCTAAACAAATACAAATAATAAAAATAAATAATATTTTTTTTCAAAAAAAATCATGTCATTTTGGGGGGAACACTCAGTCCATACAGTGTATTGTGATTTAAATTGACTGGCTAAACAAATAAAAATAAATTATAATTTTTTTCAATTTTTTTTTCAAAAAATCATGTCATTTTGGGGGGAACACTCAGTCCATACAGTGTATTGTGATTCAAATTGACTGGCTAAACAAATAAAAAATCATCCCATTTTTGGGGGGAACACTCAGTCCTATAATAACTATAAGCCTGCCCTTGTCTAGTCCTGGCCTAACGTTAGCCTACTCTACCTGGCAGTGGCTTATAACAAAATAATAACAATTATTCTAGGTCTAGGCCTAACCTTTCATCTCGTACTGTCCTTTCTCCAGCGATTTCCGTATGGACCTCCTCTGATTTTTGCTGTACCAGCCTGGATAGGTACCACTTTCTAGATATTGTGCAATGGCATCCATCCTTTCCAATTCAACTTTACTCTCATCATCGTCAATAGCATTAGATAGAACTTGCTCTGTTTGTTGATCCATCTTTATTTTATTGATTTCCGACTTAGTAGATCTATAGACTAGACTATATACCAGTTAAGATTCGAATAAAAATAAAGGCGATATAAGCTGGTAAAATGGTCCGTTCTGTTTGAAAACAACGTAAGGAATAAATATAGGAGGGAACGCTGAGCACAGGCTTAGACCGGAAGTAAACATTGCCGTAACCACGAGTAGCACGCATGCGCACCGACCCCAGGGGGAATGAATTTTGGGGGGAACCCTGAGCACATCACACCGGCGTTGTTTTCGTTTTTCTCCTCTTGTGAGTGTACTATTTCATTCACCATTCTTAATATTTTTATTGACATTTTTACTGCACATTGCCATTGTAATTATAGGCTTAATATCGGAATCAGAAGAATCTACTTGACAATGATTCTTGTACTTTTATTCCCATAAAAGCCATATAAATATGGTATTATAAATTATCGGCATGCCTCCTCGTTTATCAACTCACCAGGTGTCAGTGTCACTAAAATTGTTTGCTCATCGCCACCTGGTGAATGATGCCTTTTCTTGTTTTGTCACGTGAACAACAGTCAGCTAACATGGCGGTGACAGGAGGAAGACAGTTTCTTTCCTATGTTGTTTTGTTATTGTTTTGTGTGCAATATAGTCAAGAATTTTCTGATAATGACATGCTAGTGAAAACAGGTGTTCATCAGTTTACAATTGATGAAAATGCCAATCTGGAAAGCGTACACAGTGTTCAAAAACGGTCGAGCGTAAAGCGAAATCTGGTGAAGCGTGACGCTGGTGATTCGACATGTTCAACTCAAGAACAGTTATTTTTGCAAAATCTAGTCAAAGTGAAGGATATGAAAGAAGATTTCTCTCATTTTGTAAGAGTTTTGTAAAGTGCCACTGGGCACACTACGTTGAATCAATGTTTGTTTAACGTTGGTCCAACGTCGTGGACGGTGGACCAACATTAAACCAGCGTTGGCTGAGCCTGATTGATTCAAAATCTTCCCACAAGTTGTGACGTGTCTGCTGCAACTGTGAAGTGTGTGTAAATCTTTCAAGTTTAAGTATACTAAATTAGAGCCTAGTCTAGGGGCCTATGCTATACTATAGGCTATAGACCTAGTGAAGCCCAATAAGACAATATTATAAAGGCAGTGGCTAATTGTACGTGATTCCTTATATTATAATGTAACTTTATGGGCAGCCTCGTTTACGAAATGACGGGCTCCCATTTTAACTTTGCCGTACGATTAGCCACTCCGTATTATAAATCGAGTGACTCACCCCGTTATACCATAATATATACCACCATATTGCACCAATTTGCAGGTAAAAATACAATAAATCCCGGGGACTTGCTCCCAGACCCTCCCATATTCCATGACCTGCATTTCCCATTCGCTCAACGCCAAATACCAATTAAGCAGTTTGTTACAGGGTTTCCAGTTAACTTATTTCGAAAATACCCCAGGCCCAGCAATCTAAAATTCAACCCCCCCTTCAAAAATTCCTGGGCACGGGCCTGGTACACAACTACAAGTGTAGGCCTATAGTCAGTGTATATATCTAGAGCGCTGGTAGGCTATTCTCAAGCTGTGTATTTTATTGTAGGCTTTGAGTGAAATGCAATTGGCAAGATTTGATGAAAACCTCCTAGGCTAAGGCTAAGCTTGTGCCGACCATTTAATACCAGCCCTGAGGGTGGGGAGATATAATTTTTTCGTAAAAAAATAATTTGTTCCCAAAAAGTATGTAGACCTGTATTATACTGGCACACTGGAATGAGCATGAGAAATAATACCAGTACTTGCCTTCCAGTTTAATTTGGGGGAGAGTGGAAAATTGGGCCGCGAGGCAAGTTGGGCCACCCCTTCTATAGCCATATAGTAAATATAAATTACATTATTTACTAACCATCTTCGGAAAGTAAAGAAAAGTAATTTATTCAAAGATACCAAATGGACTACAGATATAATATTTTTTATTGTAGTTTTGCAAATATTTTTGATGTGCATGATGCATCATGCTCATCATTTTTCAATTCTTCTGTTCAAGATATAATTTAACTTGAGACCAATTTTGACACATATACAGGTAGCCTATGTTTTGACTCAAATAGGTTATTATAGGTTCTAAAATGCAGGATAATTGATTTTTGCAAATGGCACCGGCTGAGGCAATTTGGGCCGCTTTTATGGGGTAAGTTGAACATGGCTTAACTTGCCCCTAGCTTAAGTTTAGACTTACCATAGTCCAACTTGCCCCAAGTAAAAAAAATGCATGAGAAATTAAAAAACAAAATGGTTCAATTTTTTTTAAATCACTGCCCTTTTTTTACAAAATTATTGACAGGCGACCACAACCTTTTGTTTTTGTGGCAAGCCAGACCTGATAAATGTGTGCTTAAATATAAAATTACAACTGATCCGGACTAAACATACTAAAAGTTATCGAGATAAACTAGAATTACAAATGGCTGCCATTTTTTGGGAAGAAAAGTAAACTGCAACCGAAACATTTAATAATTTTGCAACCAGGAAAGTAATTGCACAGATACAAAATTACAAGCGATTTGGACTTAGCGGTTTTTAAGATAACGTGTTCACAAGGAATACAAAATTTAAAATGGTCGCTATTTTTGTGAAACCAATGAAACGCAACGAGACACCGTTTTATTGCAGGCAGACAGTTTCTAAAGTAATGTTGAGTGCTTGATATGAAATCACTTAGTTTGGTAAATTTAGTGATTTGAATTAAAATAAATATTATATTAATCATCCAATTTTTACAATTGGTCTATGTCCAACTTGCCCCAACCATGGCCCATCTTGCCCCATAGATGGGGCAAGATGGGTCATGCCACAATAAAGCTTTGACAGTCAAAACTTACACACTGATGTCCTTCTCACTTAACTCAACTGCAGCCTACTAAATACAGGGGCTGACGTTGTGAAAAATAGCTGTGAGAAATCAAGGATGACCCTGTGCTCCCTATGGCCCTGTTAATGGGTCACACACATTAAACTTTAACTCATCGCAAAACTCCTAGATTGGTCATACGCAAAACACCTAGATTAATCGATAATATGATTGCCAAATTAAAGCTGCATAACTGTTTTGTTTATTTCGATAAAAATAACCTAAAAAGTACATAACAATCATTCATATTGTCTTAAAGGCTTTATAAATGCACTAAAACTGGGTAAATGTATCGGAATTAGTTCACCATGCGATACACCATCAAGTATTATGAAGTAGTGAATCGGTTTGTGTACAATATGTATGTAATAGTGGTGAGGTTATCAGGGTTCCAACCAGCCTGAAATCTCAGCGTATCGGCCGAGGCGCCAGCCTAGGCCGTAAAAATCATCGAGAAAAAAGAAATACAGGCCGTGAAAATTCCTTCATATTTTTGTAAAAATTAAGTAACATCTGGGATTTTCTCCAACCTGTGATGTTTTGCTGTTGATCGCGACAAACGTCACTCAGTTACAACAGTGATCAAATGAAGGAAAAGGCCACACTTGAAAATCCATCTTAGCTGTCTCATCTATAGATTGAATTTTTTTAAAGACTTATTTTGCAGACAAACCATGCACGGTACAGCAGCTATCAATTAGAAATCCGTAATCGCCAGATACACTGCAATAGCTTGTATGTACATGCACCTTTCGTTTTTCCTACTTTTAGATTACAGAGCATCAGCCATTTAAAGCTAGTAATATGTAGGATAGTACATTTTTACACATCTCCATATCAGTATTAGAGATACACTGTCTAAATTATTAATCATGTTAATGGGCCTAGGCTGTATCATATAGAGAAGTTGGGAGATACATTGCAATATGGTGCAAATAGTTCACGCAATATATAAACCCTAACAGGGCGATTCGGTGGATGTCGTACGGACATCCACAGGTTATATCTCGGCTTACGCAAATAATCTTAGGTCTAGAAAAAGAAATATTATCCAGTTTCATATAGACTCCATGTACAAATATATGTAGAAAAGAAATTTGACGGAAAATAACACAGATCGTCCTAAATCGGAGGAAACGTGAGATGTCGTACGGACGCACAAAAAACAGTAACATTTGAAAATTCATGTTTAGTTCGAAAACTCTGTGAGTTGAGCAATGATTTTTCCCCCACATCCTGATGGATCAATTTCTCAGGGTGTTCTAAAGAGTGAAAAAACATAATTTAAACAGATAATGCATTTGTTAATAGACAAGCTAGGTCACAATGAAAAAATGAAAACAACATGTCGTACGGACAGTTTGGAATATGTCGTACGGACGTCTCTGAAAAATGTCAGTTGTGGCTATGCAAAAGAGTGTTCACTCTGATTTTTCATTTGAGTATGGCGAAATAGTAAACTTAGATCATTATAATGTGAATAATAATCTATAGCTGGGTTAAAATTTCAGTTTTAAACAGATTAAAAACAAAAAATATTTTAAAAATCTAATATTAGGTCTTAATTGTGGTATAGAATTTTGTTAGAGCGTCTTATTTGACATATGTGAATACTGATAATTATCATGAATATAATAATGTGCCCATCATAATAACATTCTGTAGATCTTGCAGCTTCTTCACAATTTCTGTAGGGCTTTTGAATGTCCTTTTTGGAAGGCCACACTTAATATACGGTATGTCGTACGGACAACAGAGTATAATGTTCAAAATCACACATGGCATGTATGTTTTTTCAAATTATTTTTAAAATATACGTTGAATGCTATGTTTCTATGTTGCTCTATTATATGCTAATAAGGGACTAAACAAATTTTTAATGTTGCAAATCATCATGACTTGTATACGGGTACTATTTTTTTCAATATATATATATACAAAAAGAGACAAAAACAGGAAAATATATTGCATGATGCTGGCCATTATATGTAATATTATTTCATGCATTTGAGTTATGGCACAAAAGATGCATATGCACTGAAGACAAAAATATTATATTAATTTATTTTGTGAATCTAAATTGGTAACTGAAGTTGATCCAAAAAAAGATGAAGTTTCATCATATAAACAAGCTTGAAAAATACAAAATAGACAGACAGCCTATCTATTAAATTGGTGAAACAATGCTTGCATTATACATGTTGTAGGGAGATGCAATTGTTTGGAACAAAATTATAGTATTTTCACAGTGAAAATATTTATTAGCAGATTATAGATATACTCATGATAGTTTAATCTTCAGTATAAGCAGAGGCAGATTCCAAAATATATATGTGGGATACCCCTAATAGCTGCAAAACTTGATATGTATTAAGATAGCTGGATACCAGTGCTTCTCACTAAAATATTTATGTATCCATCTCTGATTCAATGTCAAACAAGCCCTAGGTGCCCTCTTTTAGTCAATCGATTTGTTAGTTATGAAAAACCTTTTCAAATAAATGGTGAAGTTTTACATAAAAACCATTTACCATATTCAAAGGTGGAGATTATCAATAAAATGTACAGGAAATGCTGTCCGTACGACATTTTATATGTCGTACGAACAGCATTGAAATGCTAATTGCATAAAAACTAATGATGTGAAATATTTTAAACAGAACCAGTCAAACATTTGCTAATTAAGGAAAGAGGATTTGTAGTAACAAGATTAAGGCTGCAAAATTGAATAATTAATGTGGAAATATTATGTTTCATATGTCGTACGGACAAATTATTAAAATAGCATGGGCAAACATTTGGCACAAAACAACCAATGTGCTTCAATTATCAAATATTTTGACTTTAAATTTTGCACAAACATATTATATTATTAATTAAAGATGAAAAAACAATGTAAACAGTCCACTAATAGAAAAATCTTGATAAAAATTGAAGGAGACATGAAAATTAACTTCTGTGAAAAAATAAACAATAATAATGGTAATATGTTGATTTTTGGACATTTTTCAATGAAATAATTTAAAAAAAAGTTGCAACCATATTAGTTAAGGTAGTTTTGTATCATATTAGCCCATAATATAAAATTTTCAAGCTGTTTTCAAAATCAAGTTTTTTTCACTTTGTGCATGGAATCGCCCAACAGGCAACCCACCTATAAGCCTATGATGTCGCATCTGGAATTTGGCAATCAGCCAATGGCGGTCGCGGCATTTAGCGCTGCTAAACAGTCCCAGCGTTGTTGAAGGTTTCAGCCACAGATTTACTCCATAAAATATCGTGGGACATTTCTTTGGACCGTCATATCTAAGACTTGGCCTTGAATAATCAGGTCGAAAATTGTGATTTTTAGAATCAGTAGGATTTCAGCTACGAGACCGCATGCTGAGATAATTTTCCGCAGTTATTTAAAAGTTATGGACATTTTTTTAGATTGGGGTCGAGATCGCTCGCAGTCATCTCTATGTTGAAAAACGTCGATTTTTTCGGGTAAGATGAATACAGCAATCCACGGCCTCACTGAGGACGTCACAGCTACTGCTTAGTCAGAAAACACGAGTCGCTGCACTAATGATGTGTTAATGCTGGCCAGTCAGCGCATCAATATAGGCAAGTATTGCGTCAGCTGGGATACAGGAGCCCCGCAATTTTCAAATAAATTAAAAAAAACACGATTATTTCCAGGGTATCTGCAGCTTGTCGCTCTTTATTCAGCGTATCGGCAGCGTGTCGGCGATGTTAGTAGCGTATCGGCAGCGAAAATCAGCGTGTCGGCCCGACACGCTGAAAGGGCCTGGTTAGAACCCTGGGTTATGGGCCAATATAATGTTACATTGGGCAACTCCTAACCGCCTCAATTGCAAACACTAGACGTTGAACTTAATCGGCATAAGGCTGGGCCAGTAACGCAGATAATGGGCCGACATTAGTCTGCTATTGGATCAATACCTCGTGTTAGCTGAGATATAAAGCCCACATAACAAGCCGTAGACGTCCTGAGACTAGGTCAAACGGTAACAGTAAAGTCTGATGTTTTTAATATTATTTTATTTTACCGCATAGCGCGATCTATATCACTGTATGTGATGATTTACGATAAAATAAAATCTGATATTGTCTAGTAGCATTTGGACTATATTTTGAAATGCCCATGAGATACCGATTCATGAAAAAAAAATTCACGAAAATTACGAAAATCAAAAGAGCGAAAAAGATGATTTACAAATACTAGTTATTACTGAATTTGGTGCTAATTCCGCTACAATTTCCCACAGTCTGGGGAGAAAGTCTTAATGGCGGGCCAAAGGCTCAGATGCTGGCCCACACATAAAAGTACTATACAGAAGTAGAGTCTATTTTTCAAGTCAGTGACATTTTCCATACTGGTACCTAAATTTAACTTGACATTATATGCATATATATCACCCTTAACACACAAAGTAATAACGCCTAGATATGTCTAAATGACATGAGATAATACACTTTTTACTGTGAAATGTATCTACGATCACTTAGAAAATAAGAATAATATTGAAAGTCTTCCACTCTTTTTTCAATGATGATTATTATCTGCCACTTGGTACTTTTAATGTCCTGATTATACAGAGTGTGTCTTACTCCGCTGTGATCAGGTCTTTGTTTTGGTGGGGCAACAATATTAAAAAACAACAAACTTAAATCCTCAATAACTCAGTACCCGGGAGAGTAAAATAAAAAAATAAAACTCCATTCTCCATGGATTAATCTTTTGAATAAAATAAACAAAACAGTTATGCAGCTTTAAGAATTAAAAAGCAAATTTTGTGGATGTATTCTCATTAAAATATTATTTACTCAATTAGACTGCGTGCTTCTGAAAACAGATGATCACCAAAACCTACCTAAAACGCAATTACATGTACCGTGAACGGTGGATATGAAAGGTGTGCATATGTACATGTTATCACTGTCTTAGCTAGTATTAGACAACTGCTATATTTTTTTCCCATTTTTGTATAACTACCCGTGTATTTCCTCCCTTATAGTGTAATTTAGACAATTTTTGCCCGTCATTTTGACTTTATACCCATCTAAATGACGGGTGTACGGGTCGCTGGCTAACACAGTGCATGTTATTCAGAACTTCGCAACTGCTTCCTGTATGCATGCAGTTCATGTACCGTGTTTCAGCCGCCGGCACAGCATATACTGGCGTTCTAGATATATACTGCTAGACATACCAGCGTTGTAGATATATACCGCTCTACACTTGTACACCGACCGTATGCCGTCGCACCAGTCTATTATCGAGTCACTTCGATTATAGATAAAAATAATACATAGGCCTATTCACTCTAGAAATGATTATCGCCTTACGCATCAGACGTTTCTCAGGGTTTTATATAATATGTAGATAGAAGTTTAGAACTACAGTCTGTGCGACAGTGTCCAGAGTCTTGTTCGAAATGAAAGTAATCTTTTTGGGTACTGCCCAGTCAATTCTCAAAATTTTTTATGAAATTTTGCACTCCCACCCCACTCTGATCTTTGTCCGCGAAGTGTCACCCCCGTTGACACTTGGGAGCCGGTCAATGTACCTGATTTCAAATGCAATTTATTGACGCTGAGTCTTTATCCAGATTAAGATTTTTATATTAAAAAATATCCACTTTTGTGTAATCTAAAATTAGTTTTTAGCATTTGAGATGAAAGGCAGTGCTTATTCAATAATTGATATAATTTATCAGTGCTGATGATAAATTACACATTCACCATAATTTATTTCAAATTATATTTCCAGTTTGGCTTTGGAAATGAATCAAAGACCAGTATAGCTTTGTCATGGCTTGGAGAAAATACTGGGGTAAGTATACTACTTCACGTCAAGTCATTTTTTTAAAGTAATAAACTACGAGTACAAAGTCTACATCATTTTAATGATGCAGCTACAGATCTATGTAGCCATCTCCCACCACAAAGTTATTGCACAGTATCATGGCCATCAGTGTTTCTAATTCATGTATACTATTCAGAAGGGGCATGGTGCCAAGTGTCAATAGTAGCACCAAATCATGCATGCTGGGCACCTGGTATTTATCCCCCCCCCCCCCCTGTTACCCTTATCCTGCCAAGTTAATTTAAATATATCTAAATTTTCACCCACTTGAAGTTTTTTGTGTCTCCACCGCGAACCACAACTTCAAGTGGCTGGATGGACTTTGGTCACCCTTGAACGTTTTAAGAAAATTGGCAAAATCCAACATGGCCATCAGCGTCCATCTTGACAAAATATTTTTTTAGCCACAAATCTGATAATCAAATGTGATATGTTATTTCTGACTAATTTTGGGTGTAGGACCCATTTCTGGCCTTGAAATTATAATTCTAAGTACAGGTACTGTATCAATATTTGAAAAAAAAATTGCTCTTTTTAGCACATATATTACGTACTGGTTACTTTCTCAACTTGTATTGAGGTTGACATGCGACTGATTTCGTGGAGATTGGTCACAATTATGATTTATTGTTATTGTACATGTGTACATATCTGTAAATTATGATTTCATAATCATACATGATGTAAATGATTTCATAAAGTGGTACAAAAAATAATGGTTACTCTTTCCAGTCCACAATTATAATGCTATTGAAATAATTTTTAAACACACACATTTTCATTTTATCCATAATTTCTTTTTTATTGAAGAATTTGCTGGTAGTAACAACAGAGGAAGAATGGTTGTATGCTAAGCCATCCACACTCTACCAAAGGTCAGCACAATTTTATTAAACCAACGCTACATTAAAACAAATTCACCACTTGAAGTTGTGTCTTGCTACCTTGACCCACAACTTCTGGTGAGTGAAAATTACTTGAATTTGTACAATTTGAATAGAAATATCTCAATTTACCAATTTTAGTGTTCATTTCACCTTCAGATTTTCCAGTTTAGTTAAATAAAATAAAAACGCTTTTAGCACTTTAAGGATTAATTTTGGAGTACATAGGTATCAAATTAATATCATTAACCCTTATGGCACTCATGTTGGCTACAATAGTCTTCCATTTTTTTATAGTACTTCTAATACTCTACCTAGTTTTCGAAAGTGAAATATCTGAAATATAATTTTTTATATATTGAGCTCTGGGGCTTAATGTAGAACTCAGTGTTGTGTTAACATGACATGCAGTAAAACCCTCTACAGGGGTAGCAGGGGAAAAAATTCGTCATTTTTATCCACTAGCCAGCCGGGCTAGTGGAGCTAAAAATCCACTAGCCCTTATGATCTTTTAATCGCCCTTACTAGTTTAATGTTTTTATGAAAAACATTGCCGGACTATGGGCGATATGGCTGAATCACTGGTTAATGATTTTTTCCCCTTCTGATCCATCTTCTTTGGCTTAGCCTGAGCACCAGGTGGGCATTTTAGCTTTAATTAGCAAATCTGCAGCTGTTTATGCTCTAGTTAAGTCAGAGTAAATGGGCCAGTGAAATTTGTCCAGCCATCCCACCTGAAAATGTCTCTGTCAGACGTTAGTTTATCTTCATATAAAGTTACGTTATTGAACCAGCATTTCTTCTCTAGTTTTCTTTATTTTCTTAGCTGATGGCGACCCCACCTTGCATAATTCATTTAGATTTAATTGGCTATTCATAGTTATTACATGTACAGACAATTAATTAAATCCGACATTGGCTCACTAGTGTTCATTCCAACTTGGAGAAAGAAGGGGCTATGTTGCCCACTTCGGTGAAAAAAGGGGCTATCTCAAAAAAACGTAAACCGTTCTGCAAATATAATAAAGTCAGTCATTTTAAACATAAAAAGAATGTCAAATAAGTGTACTTGAAAAAAAAAATATATATATTTTCTTTCATATCGTGTATAGGGGCTATTCAAGGTAACTGAACTTGATATGTAGACCTATCAACAAAGAAGTAGGGAAGTCTATGGAGCTGTAGCCTCTATGGCATCATGACACAGCAAGGCATAAAAAAACTGGGATAAAAAGGTTATCTCAGGTGTATTTTAGGCTTTTTCTGGGGGTGTATTTTAGTTTGTGTTAGCAGCATGGTTAGACCTTCATAAATCTCAGCACCCCTATGCCCAGTTACTCACATCGTTTCTGCGCCGACATACATGCGCCAGCGGCAGCCCTATGTGTGACTGAAACTGGAGTATTAGCCACTGTTTGTATTCACACAAAATTGCAAGACGCTTTTGCAGATGTTTTAATGTAAGATTAATGCTTGATTTATCAGGCCAATAATGCATGAGTCTTTTAGAATCAGCAACAATTCAAGACTGCATCTATTCACCCACAGCTCGTTGCGCAATGAAATGTTGTCAGCATGCATGTATGTCAGCAAACTAGATAAATGATCTTCTTGATCAGCGCCATTTTGAACTGTGAAATATAGGGTGAAACAAATGTTGGGAACCACGACGCAATAGGTGACGCTGTGGGCTGTCATGGCTACCGCAGACCGGGTCACATGCAATACACGTGCCCACGCACCGCTGATTGACCAGGCCGTAGGCCCACCGGTCAGCAGTTTGTTTAACAACTTGGTGAACATGATTTTTATGTCCACGTGTGTCAGCATCAAACTTGATTCAGCTGCTCACTTTTTAGTGTACCAAATCTTGAATTATGTGCGCTTCTGTGCTCCTCAAACGTAAAGGTCTCTGATACACACAATCATGTGTGAGCCGAAACAACTCTCTGTAGCGCGCCACGACGACGACGCCTGTACATGCTGTGCGGCGCTCTGTTATGCGTAAAATAGCCACAAATGATCTGCGGATCGCACAGGGAATCAGTCCCCAGCAGGGCTAGTGACATGCTGATTTACAATCGCCCTTACATAATTCTTGTCGCCACGGGCTACCGGGCGTATGTGAATCTGCATCCCTGGGTAGAATTAAACGTTGACGGCATGCCAATCCACAGGACTGGCGAGCCAAGAAAACTGCCATTTCTGAATAAAAACTGACATTCAAAAATGTACTAGGATGGCCCTTATATAATTTACAAGTTCAGCGGAAGGGCTAATAACAAATGTTGCCATTCCTGCACATATTCCGGCAGTAACGGACTGGAGGAATGGCACTATTTCGAGCCATGCTCTACCTACCCATGATTGATGCAGCAACTATGATTTGGGAGTACTGTACACCAGGGTTGCCGCGTAATCTTAAAAAGATTTACTTTGATTTGTCAAAATTGAGGGCCTTAAAATGTCTTGAAAACAAAGTTTTTGTCAGAGAAGGTCTTAAAAAAAGTCTTAATTTTTGGGGCAGCCAACTTTTTGTTGAAATGTTTGTGGCTGTTAAAAGAATGACACCAAGTATCTTCTGGTATTTCCCAGCAGATAATGTATGCACACTCCATGCATATATACCACACAGGTCCCAGCTAACAATTGTGTTGACATGGCACTGGTGGCCCAGCCTCAGCGATGATGGCCCAATATTAACACATCTGATCCCCGAATATGTCTTAAATTTGATAATTTGTTGGTCTTAAAAAGTCTTTAAAATGTCTTAAATTTGCTTATCCAAAAGCTGCAGAAACCCTGTACACACTTATATTTCTATCTATGACCATTAAATCAATTCAATGCTCAGTTCTTGTATCAAGTGCATTTATTCATACATGTGTGTTGATGTGTTTGTTTACAGTACTGATGATGGAAGAACATTCAATATTATTAATGACAGAATTAATCAGGCTATTATCAGAAAACAAAATGGCTTACAGAAGCATCCTCATATATCTGATAAGGTACATGTAATGTATTATGACTCAGTGCATACTTTTCATTGCTGGAGAATGACTTATCAAGTAAAGACTTTGAGAGTCCTGACCTACGTACATATATATGTATACATGTATTATAATATATTAAATTCTCTTGTATAAACATTATTTTTTGCTTTCATTTAACTTTAGAACTTAGTTTTGTAATTTAATGCAATTTACAGCCGGACCGTTTAGTTTTATGATGATAATGTCATAATTATATTGTCTTAGAAAAAAATGTTTATTAATTTGAGCCTGTCTATTAATTCCAAATTATGATTATCTGGGATCTTGCTCACCTGATTATTGATTTTTACTCAGAAAAGCCGCTGTTCGCACTGGAGTGAATGATCACCCTCTAAATTTTGCCCTGTGTCTTATCTTCTATCTTAACTGAAGTAAGAGTCAATAAATCAAGATTTTAAATCATTATGAAACTTAACCTCGAATGTCTATGGTGCTATGCATATATTCTATGAACTCAACCAGCACATCAACTACAATCTAGTTACCTTGGTCAGCCTACATGTATATGATTATACACACCTCGTGAATTTGGCCCAAAAATGCACCTCGTATAACCAGATGAATGATGGAATGACTTTTCTGTTTACTTCGTTTCCCTCCCTTCTCCCTCAGTTGAATTAGCTGATTTGAGCAGCTAAACTTTTTATAAGTGAATTTTCTGTCTATTTTATGTTGTAAATTACAGTGCATGTCAAAGTGTAAATATTTTTTTCAATTTTGAAATAACAACTGACCATGTTGATGATGTTAACTGAGTTACCTTAATGAATAAACAGCTCTTCTGTCACAGCCACAACTTTTGCTGGTCATTTACTTTGATTATGTATTCAATATTTACAGGCCTACCTGGTGGCCCATACAGAGAAAGGCAATTCTGATATGTGGATCACATCAAATGGTGGTAAAACCTTTCAAGAGGTACATTTACCATTCACTTTGGAAGGGGCTTTAGATTTTCACCCAAATAAAAACAAAGCTGATTTGATCTTGACAATGGATCATTCAAACAGAGTGAGTATGATCTACCAATTTGATGTGTTATTATTAACCCTTGTCCTGCTATGCCCGGATATATACGGGGTTAAGGATGTTTTAGATCAATAAAAATCTCACTTAATTTTGATAAAATAGTTTTTAATAGAAGCTTTGTTGATCCAATAATTTAATTTTAGACATGTCTTTTTTTCATGAATAGTATTATTTTTTGTCATTTGAAGCTGGATATTGTGTTAGCAATTCCAGCTTCAAATGACGAAAAAATACAATTGAAGCAATTCAGCATGACAATGGTTAAAATATTTTACAGTTTTTCTTTCCCTGATAATGTATCCATGGAAGCAAAACCACCTACATTGTAACTGCATACATATGATCATTAGTCTAATATCACATCTACACTTTTTTTGGACATTTGAATGTATGCACACTTTTTTATAACTCCTTAACCCTCTAGGAACTACATTATGAAATTTATATTTCAACGTGTTTGAAGTTATGTCTCCGTACTGTGATCCACAACTTCAAGTGTGTAAAATTACCTACATTTATACAATTAAATTCAAAATATATTCCAATCCAGCTATTTTAATGTTCTTTGGCCAAATAGAAAAGTCAAACATGGCTATATATATCTAGACTTAATTGGCACGTTAAGGGAAGAAGTGTTCCATGTAGAAGATTAACATTGCATTCTATTTAACATGTCTAATGAATGTTTTTTATTTTTCAAGGTTTTATATATTACAACGGACGGAGGAGAAACCTGGGCAAAGGCACAAGAACATGTAGTCAGCTCTAAATGGTAAAATCCATTTTAATCCATTTTCAATTTTTAACCCGCCTTTTAATTTTTATTTGAAAAAGGTGGGCTATTGTAATTGAAGTTCTGCGGTGTCTGCGTTGGCATCGGCGTCAGAGTTAACATTTACTTGTGGGCACGATTACTTTCAACAGTTTTTCATGTATCCTTCCCAAATTTGTTATGCATGTTGCAAATGACCAGTTGTCGGCTGAGTTCAATAATGGCTGAAAACAAATCAAAATTGCAGATTTATTATATTTTTTCGCATTTTACGTCAATAATTTGACCTTGTGGGCGCAATAACTTCAAAAGTTTTTTATGTATCCTACCCAAATGTGTTATGCATATCACTAATACCGGTAAGCAGTTGCCTGACAAGTTCAATAATGATGGCTAAAAAAAAAATTGTGATTTTTGGCATTTTACGTCCATAATTTGACCTTGTAGGTGCCATCACTTGAAGTTCAATAATGGTGGCGGGCTATTGTCGAGTGCGCTCTTGTTACAATTAAAACATTTTTTACAGAATATGTTGCCTATTTCTAGCTGAATTGCCACTTCAATTATTGCTGCACATATACATGTACCTCACAATTTAAGAGTTTTGAACTTAGTTGCTTTCTTGGTTGAATCATGAATGTACCGAAGATGATTGCCATTGATTATTTTTTAACTCTTCAGCAGAGTATGGACTAAAGTACATGGACAAAACCCTGCCATGTATGTCTTTGAAATTGTGCTGTATTTTTGCAGGTCATCTCTACCTGGTGAAGAAAGTGCATTTTTTGTTACAGTCAATAATGATATCACTACAAATCATCTTGGTTTATCATGTAATATATATTTCTTATCTCACATTTTTCTGGTATTAAGCTATAGACCTAATTCTCATAAGCTTGTGCTGTAAAATATTTATTGTAATTTCATGTGAATTCAACATTATTATTTATGTTAAATATATAAATGTTGTGCATGTCTTAAATTCAGAAATTATTTGTGAAATTTATTATATAAGGGGATATCTGACTTATCAAACTCTTAAAATTGGCATCTGAAAAGTGGCAAAAAAGTGTGCGCGGCTTGCACTTTTTTTTCATTTTGTAGATATCATTGGCACAGCAAGCCAATGTTTATTTTGATTTCCACTTACTCTGTTGCAGCTCCTGACTTGTCACACAATTTATTGAAGAAAGCAGAATTCCATGATATAGTGGAAGATGATTCATGGAGTGACATCCATACTAATGTCTACAGCTTTGGGATGGAGGGCAAATTCCTATTTGCTTCTATAGTGGCAGGCTCGGTATGATTTTAACAATTATTCTGTGGTGAAGTAAAATTTGCTTTTACATTACATATAGTAATTATCAATTTGGTGGTTCAGCATAAAATCAATTTAAATGTAGTTGTAATACTTTGTTGCTCTTTTAGGATTCTACTGATCGTGTGATGGAAGTATCAACAGATGGTGGGAAGTCATGGAATGATGTGCAACTTCCAACTGTCACAGCAGACAGGGTTTGTTTTCTAATTAAATACAATACAAGTTGGTTGTTAGCCATCTAGCTTAGTGCTCAATAGTCTCATAATAATTGAACATTGATAGATATGTGGATGTATTTTTTATTATTTAATCCTTGTCCTGCTGAATTGATTCAATTGTATTTTTCGTCATTTGAAGCTGGAATTGCTAACGCAATTTCCAGCTTCAATTGACGAAAAATATTACTATTTATGAAAAATAGATATGTCTAAAATTAAATTATTGGATCAACTAAGCATCTACTAAAATTAAGGGATATTTGTATTGATCTAAAACATTCTTAACTCCGTATATATTTGGGCATAGCAGGACAAGGGTTAATAATATTAAACATATGTGTTGTTACCAGCCTTACACCGCTAAGCGCAACTATAGTTGTTTTAACCCTTGAAGCGCTGAATTCAGTTGAAAATAATTCAGTTTTTTTCAATTTACATCATAAATGTTTTAGTTAGCTCTTTCTGATTCATTTGAATACCTATGTTATGGGTTACTGGCCATTAGAAATATGTTGATTCTTACAGTGCAGGGATCGACTTTAGTTGTCAGAATCTGACTAAAGTTGATCCCCGCGCTGTAAGGGTTAATCCATTTTGTTAGCCGATCAAATCACTTTTTGGCAACTAAATGAGCTTTAAACATCACCGTTTTTAAATGTTTGGTTTCAAGTAAAACAAATGTGAGTAATTTCCACCCACTTGAAGTTGTGGGTTGCAGTAGCGAAACAACTTTAAAATGGTGCAAATTTAAATTATTTTATTTAGCGTTTTAAGGATTAATATATATTTCAAAACATATTAATGTTTATTCAGTCGAATGAATTTTCACTTCACTTTGTCATGGCCCAAAGTAGGATTTAGTATGTACATGTATAATGAACCTCCTATAGATGGACAGCCACCTCCAAAGGCAACTTTGCCTGTATCCAAATGCACCGTGTCTGCCCATTTGTTCTTCTGTACCAGTATCTGCCACAGGATGTATGAATCATAGATACATAGTTTATCAGGAGAGGGGATCATTATGTGCCTGTTACAGAAATACCAACACCTAAGATTTGCCCATGGCATATATGCCATGGGCAAATCTTAGGTGTTGGTATTTATAGTATATATACTATTTTTAACCCACAACTTTGTTGCTGACCCTAATTATTATTATACAATTTCCTGTATCTAATCACACGTGTTTGGAGAAAACACACATTGGATATGATAATGAAAACTACATTTTTTTCTCATCAATCTTAGATAATTTAATCAGCTAATTTTCAACATTAACTTTCAGTTTTATTCTATATTGGACATGTCAGAAGGTCTCATATTTATGCATGTAGACAACCCTGGAGGTGAGTAATTTTCGTATTTGGCATAATTTGATAAACTTTATCTCATCATTCTGTTAGAAAAAATATTTTCTGTTTTATAAAAAATAACTTACTGTTTCTTCATTCAGAAATCGTTACATCCCATTTTTATTAAGTCTCCACCCACTATGTGGTGGTGGAGACTTATTGTTTTTGCTGAGTCTGCCTGCCGCCGCCACCACTTGTTTTTGCTCTCACTCGAAAACCCCTACTCGGATTTTTTCCAAATATTTGCACTATGCATATTGGCCCCGGGGAATTTGCCTGGTAAATTTTTTTTCGCGTTTTTCAGTTTCTTCAACAAAATCCAAGATGGCGGCCAAAATCCTATGGCGCACGCTAGAGCTTGAACCACTTCATCGATTTGTTTTATGTTTGGTTTAAAGAAAAGACCTTACCCTGGCCATGAGCTGACAAACTTTTGGTGTGATTCTGATAATAAAGACTTTTGATTTTTTTACATTTTAGTTTTTTTGCGGATATTTCTGTTCTGACCATTTTGGCCATCTTCAAATTTTTGTAATATAGCCATACATGCCTTCTCGGATTATTTCTAAATATTTGCAGTATGCATATTGGCCTCAGGAAATTTGCCCTGTAAATTTTTTTAGGCGTTTTTCAGCTTCTTCAACAAAATCCAAGATGGCCGCCAAAATCCTATGTCGCTCTCTAGAGCTTGAACCGCTTTATGGATTTGTTTCATGTTTGGTTTAACCCTTTCAAGCCTGAATTTACCATTCTCATCTTCATCCACTATAAACTGGGAATTGCTGTCCCAATTCTCGACTTGTAGTGGATGAAGATGATTTGAAGTGAGTAAAAATTTAAAGAAAATTACCATGTATTGGCAAACCTGTTCAATGGAAATTTTCATTAAAAAACCCTTAGTCGTAGGAAAATTAAGTCTGTTTTTAAGGATGTAAAATGATGCTTTAATGCATCGTGAGGGCTTAAAGGGGTAAAGGAAAGACCTTACCCTGCACAGTATGTGCTGATTAGTTTTTGGTGTGATTCCGATAGTAAAAACTTTGATTTTTTCACGTTTCAGAATTTTAGCGGATATTTCAGTTTTGGTAATTTAGGCTATCACCAAAATTTGGTAATATAGCTATACACCCCTGCTCGGATTATTTCTAAATATTTGCAGTATGCATATTTGCCCTAGGGAATTTGCCCTGTAAATTTTGTTGGCGTTTTTCAGCTTCTTCAGCAAAATCCAAGATGGCCACCAAAATCATATGTCACTCTCTAGAGCTTGAACTGCTTCATGGATTTATTTCATGTTTGGTTCAAAGGAATAACCCTACCCGGGATGTGTGCTGATTAGTTTTTTGTGTGATTATGATAATAAAAACTTATATTTTTTTACTTTTTAGGATTTTAGTTGATATTTCAGTTTTGCTCATTTTGGCTATTATTAAAATTTGATAATATGGTTATACAGCTCAAATTTTATCTTTTGTGTATGCCCAGTGGCCTTGAGAAAAAAGTCAGGAGAATTGTTTTTCTTTTTTCATTTTTTCAACAAAATTCAAGATGGCTGACAAATCACATGCTACTCTGAAGAGCTTGAACTGCTTCAAGTGTCCGGAGTCAGTCAGCGAAGGTGACGGTTGGGTAAAACCGCGGAGCACAATATGTAGATTTCAAGCCTAATTAGCGACTAAAAGGATACATGTTTAATACCAGTATGTACAAGTTAGCAGCCTGACTACGATGTAGTTATTTTTTATTGAAGATTTACTAAAAACTGTCCGCTAAATGACAGTTTAATGATTGCTTATATATCGACAACAATACTGTACATGGATTCAAACAGAGGTATATCGCACGCAGCACAGTGTACACGGTAGTGACTTCACACCTTCGACTTTACAGCTTTGTTACAACGTTAACCCAGCAATGCCACCTAAATTAGCTAACAGACGTCAACAGGAGGCCTCTGGCAGTGATGACTCTTTCAACGTCATAAGCGAGAACACCATCGAGCTTATGATAGATAAAGCAATAAAAGGGGCTATGAAAGATTTCAAGATTACTATCCAGGAACTGATCAAGAAACAATTTGAAGAATTCGAGCCGAAATAGACAGAGTATCTGCCGAAAACGAACTGTTAAAAAGGCAACACGAAGAAGCCCAGACAACTATAAGCGCTCTAGAGGCTAAAGTGACTAAAGCTGACAGAGAGATCAACTCCAACCATGAACAATGGAAGGAAACAATCAGGCATTGCAACGAGAATGAGCAGTATTCTCGTCGCTGGTGTTTACGTTTTCACGGCATACCTGTCAAAGAAAATGAGAACTGTAAAGATGAGGTGATAAAGCTTTTAATGGAAAATCTTGAGATAAGTTCACTTTGTGCCCACGATTTAGATGCAGCCCACCGGATCGGACGGAGTCGTGATGGAAAACCACCTACGATTATTGCTCGTTTCTTGCAACGTGACCACTGCCAAAAGATCCTGACCAGTCGCCGCAAACTGAAGGGTAAAGGAAAAGGAATCAGCGAGGATTTGACCACTATGAACATTAAGCTAATGAACCGTGCCAGGAACCACGCCAGAATAAAGTCAACATGGTCATGGAACGGACACATCTGGGTGCAGGCGGAAAACGGGAGGAAGGCCAGAATCGACATGTTTGACGACATCGACGCGGCAATAGACCGAGCTGGCAGACAACGTGATCCGTGATTGTTAAGAAAATGTAGCTGATCATAAGCAATTTATTGACGAACTATCTCCAATACTTCTTTATTTAGAGAGCCTAAATGTTGAAGTCATTTTAGCCGGTGATTTCAACATAAATCTATTAAATATAAAGAACAAAGATACTGCTTCAAATTTTTTTAATACAATAACTGCACATGGTTTTTTTCCAGAAATTACTTTACCCACTAGATTCACTGACAGAACAGGTACCCTAATTGATAACTTTTTCTGTAAAGTTTCGGAAATATCTCTGAAATCTTCACCTGGAATTCTTATAGATAAATTTTCTGACCACCAACCATATTTCACATCATTCGATTTGAAACCTCTACACGATTCGCCCCCTAAGTTTATAACTATAAGCAAACATTCCCCTGAAGCTCTCATTAATTTTGGAAATGAACTTGAATCCTGTGACCTGATAGATAAAAATGATATTAACTTGGGCGGTAATCCTAATAATAACTATACAAAGTTACAAGATATTTTAATTAAATTAAAAGAAAAACATCTTCCAAATAAAACAATAAAATTTAATAAGCAGAAGCACAAGAAAATGCCCTGGATCACCCGAAGCATAATTAAATCTATTAATTTTAAAAACAGGCTATATAAGTTGTTGAGAGTAACTCCTACAAATTCACTACATTATACTACCCTCAAAACAAATCTTCAAAATTACAATAAAATATTACAATCGTCAATAAGGCTAGCTAAAAAGCATTATTACTTTTCCAATTTACAAAAATGTAAAGGAGACATAAAACAGAGCTGGTCAACTATTAACCAATTATTATGCAAAAAGGGTAAAAAAACAGATGGTAATATTATCACAGGTAAAAAAAGTATAGCTAATAACATAAATAATTTTTTTGTCAATATTGGATCAAAATTAGAAAGAGAAATAAATGTTCCCTCCGATAAAAAATTTGGTCACTTTTTGTCGGACAAGCGAGATGAAAATTTTAATTTCACAGCTGTTGATGAAAATGATATTAGAAAAATAGCTGATAAATTGGACAATAAAAAAAGTTGTGGAATAGACAGAATATCCAACATTATTATGAAATCCATAATCAATATTTTGATTAAACCAATAACCATTATTATTAATCAAATGTTGGAAACTGGTGTTTTCCCAGACAAACTTAAAGTTGCGAAAGTTATTCCTTTATTTAAAAAAGGAGATCCCACCCTATTGACTAATTAGAGACCTATTTCTCTTCTCCCATCTCTTTCAAAGATATTTGAAAAAGTTATATACCAGCAATTATATGCTTATTTTGAAAACTCAAACCTGTTCTTTAAGGGTCAATATGGCTTCCGTAAAGGCCATTCCACTGAAATGGCATCTTTAGAACTTGTAGACAGAATTTTATCCTTTATGGATAACGGTGATACTCCTATTGGCATATTCTTGGACTTATCAAAAGCTTTTGACACTCTGAACCACAATATTTTACTACATAAATTAAAACACTACGGATTATCTAAAAACTCGACTGGATTGATAAAAAATTACCTGGAAAATAGAACGCAATATGTAAACTTTGATAATGTTAATTCAGACCATCAAAAAATTTCTACTGGTGTACCACAGGGTTCAATACTCGGTCCATTATTGTTTATGATATATGTGAAGGATCTCCACAATTCAAGTAAATTGTTCCAGTATATTCTCTTTGCCGATGATACAACTTTATTAACAAAGAAAGGCATAAATAATAATTTAATTAACAGAGAATTATGTAAAATATCTATCTGGTTCAAAGTTAACAAATTATCCCTAAATGTACCTAAATCAAAATGCATATTATTTCATCAGCCACAGAAAAAAATTATAGAACCAGAAATAATAATAGATGGAAACAAAATCGATTGTGTCAATAATTTCAATTTTCTCGGATTAATAATCAATAAACATTTAAATTGGAACAACCATATAGATCACATATCATTAAAAATATCAAGAGTAGTTGGGATATTGACAAGACTAAGACACACTGTACCAATAGATGTTTTACTTTTACTCTACAACTCCCTTGTATTGCCACATATAAATTATTCTTTTCTAGTTTGGGGACATAATCCATTTCGAATCACAAAACTCCAAAAAAAATGTCTGCGAATCATAACGTTTAGCAAAATATTTGCACACTGGGATCCAATTTTTAAAAACTTGCGCCTCTTAAAAACTGAAGACATATTCAAAATAAAACAGCTGAAATTCTATTACAAATATGTAAAAAATAACCTACCTCTGTACTTTTAAAATCTTTCTATTAAAACAAATATTCAAACACATAACACCAGGAATCAAGATCTATACAAATGTCGCATTAAACACGAGTTTGCAAAACAGTCATTACTTTTTTCTATAACAGAAACCATAAACAACTGTGCATTAAATATCAAAGAAAAATTGACCACCCAAAGTAGCGAAGGTATGTCAATGTACGCCAAAAACTTTTTCTTAACTTTTTATAATTTAGAATGTAATATCCCTGATTGTTATGTATGTGTACAAGACGTATAGTTTTATATAATTTTTTATCCTGCGTGCACGGGGCGTTGGCCCGATGTTGGTTCAGTGTTGGCCCGCCGTCTACGATATCGGCCTAACATTTATCTAACGTTGTGTCGGCGCCTCGTATTCGCTGGGTATGTGTATAAATGTATAATTTTCTATTGTTTTTATTATTATTATTATCCATCTTATTGTTATTATTATTCATACATATTCAATTATTGTTTTTTTTCTAAGGTGGCCTCCACAATAGCGACCTACGGTTTTAGTGGAGGTCTCCTGATCTATACTATTAATCAAAATATGTAAATGTTTTTATTTTTATTTGATCAAATAAATGAATCTGAGTCTGAGTCTGAGTCTTTGTTCCCGATTTGTTCCCCGGAAGCAACTTACCCTGGCCATATGTTGATTAGATTTTGGTGTGATTCTGACATCACATTTTCACGTGGTTTACATAAAAAAATTGGTGACAGTGCTGTATTTCTCTATAATTAATGTACTATGTGGGGCGGGCGGAGGCGCAAGCTTTGCCCCTCAGGCAAATCTAGTTTTACTAGCATTTGTTGTAATGCCAGCCAACTAATGAAAAGTAGTGACACAAATCATCATTCCTTTAATGTAGGTGTTTTTCGGTGGTCATGCTCTAACCAGTGTGTCATTTTTGTAAAACAATTTCTGATTTTATCAGAGAAATATGGGCATACTCATGGTGACCAGATTAATGGTTTTTTATGCCTCCGTGGCGGCATTATGTTTTCGAGTTGTCCATCCATTCGTTTGTTTGTATGTTTGTTTGTTCCTCCTTGTCAACTGAGGTAACCGTTCCATAATAATACCAGTAATAGACATGATAGAGTAGGCCTACATATGCCTCATTCGTCAAGTTGAGACATGTAGCCCTTAATGTAACTTTAATGCTGCTTATCCGATATACTCAAGTATTATTAACTATCTACCGTACTTGTTCTATATAGACTTCCGTCTAATAAGATATCTTAATATTCACATAAATTGATTATATGTGACCCGCCATTCGAGAAGGGCTGTAAAGTCAAAATTTTCAAAACTTATTTTTATAGTTGATGTGATAGCCCTGTCCTTTCTGTGTGGATAACTGATAGAATTTTTAAAAATTATTCATAACTTTTTGTTTTATGAGATTTTTAATATTTTAAAATTAGTTATGTAATCATTCAATTTAAATTTTAAATGACGTCACAAATAATTGTACGAAACCCGCGGAGAGGTACCTTCTCGCGTGGCGGGTTACACATGCTGACATCTCAAATATTTGAAGTATTTTATTTGAAAAGTATGAGTACAACATAAACACTTATTTCTAGTTTGTTTTGCATCATTTGAATATATTTTAAGTCATTCTCCATTTTTCTAAAATTTTCTAATGATAATTTTTTTTTTATAGATACAGGACATGGTATACTCTACACATCAGATGCGACTGGGATAATATATTCTGAATCTCTTCAAAAACATCTCTATCCGAATTTTCAGGACCTAACTGATTTTTACAAAGTTCGCTCACTGCGAGGCGTTTACATGGCCAGTCAAATGGAAGCGGATAGTAGCATACACTCAATGATTTCATTTGACAGAGGTGGCGTTTGGCAGAAAGTAAGGAGACCTGCTGGTGTCCCGTGCAAGAATGAGTCTGGAGTGAGTGAATCATCTTTATAGTTTACCCTTGTGCGGCTGGGACCGTATATTATTATACATGTGTATACACTTTTTTAAGCAAGTTTCAAATCAAGAAAACACTGCTGTTTTGTATTTTTGTAAAACAAGCGTGATAAAAACACAGTCCAAGTTTGAAGCTGGATATATATTGTCCTATTTTTGGTCACTTTCATAGCAAACCTACTTCGATAATAACTTCGTGCTAGAGTAGGCCCATTTATATAATAGGAATGCATCCTAATTTATGCACTTATTTCACACCTCATCAGAATACACAGCATCAGAGTCATCTTAGGTACTGTACAATTTTGTGTCTCTTCCTTACATGCGGGAACTGTTATATATAGATGGTCAGGCATTTACATCTGCTGACAGCAGAACTATATATATATATGTTTTGACGAATTCCTTTTTTGCTGACCATTTCTGTATCTGGTGAACATTGTTCTCTATATTACTCGATGACACAACATGTAGAAACCACACTAATACAGACCCTTTATATAGATCTCTAAATAATGATAAATAGCGGTGGTTATCAAAGGTATAATTATTTATGCAAGGCTTATGTCTAGAAAGCTTGCAGATTGTTTTGAATTTGATGAAGAAAAGTGTGTTAATAGCTATGCAGTAATACATCAATTTTTATTGTCTCTTTTTTTTTGTACTTCCTAGGCTTGTTTTCTGCAAATACACAGTCAGTACAGTATATCACGAGGTGTAAAGGCAATCCCCCCTTTGTCTGTGGAGAATGCTGTGGGAATAATAATGGTGCATGGTAAGTGGTTTTCTTTCTGTTACAGTGTATTTAAGCAGCCCTCGCCAAGACGGGCTGCTTACTGTATTCCACACGGTCCGCGCCACAGTTTTTTGTTTTTAAAATAGCTACTAATCTATCAACTTGTGCTTCCTCATATTTCACATAGTCATCACATACCACTGGGGAATTGTTTTGTTGACATTTTGATCCCCTTATCATCAACCCTTTAATTACTGCAGCCACTAACAAAGAAATGCTTGTTAGCGCTTTTCAGAAAAAAAATTCCATCAGATCTTTTTTAATCTGGCAAATATCTTCAGCCATATGAGCCAATGACTTGATTAACTTTCGGGGGAAAACAATTTCAGAATGGTCGTTTAGCATTTGAGTAATTTTCTTAAATTTACATAACTAAAAAACAATGCAAATTAACCGGACCATGAGTATAAAACAAAATGTTAGGACTTGTACGAGGATGACCTGATAACCCACGACAAATTTCACAGAAATAAAATCCCAAATAGCCGACTCGGACTGCCCACCATTTTTAATCGTTTTTTTTTCATCATCCGGAGAATATTGCATGATAGCTGTTCTATCAACTTTTGCTTCCTGATAATTCACATAACTATCATATACCACTGGGGATATTCTGGTGACATTTGATCCCCATATCATCAAACTTACTATTGCTATGGCCACTAAAATGTAAAGGTGCAGGTTTATAGTCTGATATTAAGTCTGAAAACCTATCATCCGACTTTACATTTTACCCCCTGGTCACTGGACCTGCTCATTTATGTGCCATTTCAACTCCACGCAGAGCATACAATCCTGCAGGCATTTCGGCGCATTGGATTTATCGTACACATTGTCATCTCTGTCCTACCAGGTACTCATTTTGTTCTGAGTCAAGTGAAGCATTTTAGGGTGAAGTGCCTTGCCCAAGGACACAACATTGAAAGAATGTCCCAAGATTGGGAGGGGAGAAATATGAAATTTTTCTGAAAACCCGCACCAGCAGGGTTCGAAACCGCAAGGCAGGCAACGACATCTGCGAAGCGCCACGCTCTAACCATTGCACCATGTCCCCATGGTTCCCACGGGTCCTTGAAAACAAGAAAAGTCCTTAAATTTGAAAAAAAATTCCAGGCATTGAAAAGTCCTTGATTTTTGTAAAAACTTTAATTAACTGAGAAAAAGTCTGTGATTTTGATCAACCTGTGATGTTTTGCTAAATTAATCTTAAAAATGTCACGCAGCGGTGACAGCTAGTGATTAAATGAAAGAAAAAGATACACTTGATAAAGATGTGGTTTAGGAATGTACTGTGCTTATTTTATCAATATAAAGTCAAAATAAAAATATCGATAAACAATATCTGAAATTTGCTTAAAAAAAGTAATAAAAACGCCAAAGTTGCCTTTTTTCATACTTTTTGGTCAAACCACTTTTTTAACATGCACAAAAAAGGTCCTTGAAAAATATTGAGAAATCCTTGAACATGTTGAAAGGTCCTTGGAAAGTCTTTGAATTTTCTATTTGAAAAAGTGTGGGAACCATGTGTCCCTCTCTGTGCCACTAAGAAACAAATGCTCGTTTCAGGAAAAGTTTCCATCAGATCCACTTTTAATTTGGCAAATATGCTTAGCTATGTCAGTCAATGACCTGAAAAACTTTTGGGAGCGAACAATTTCAAAATGGCCATTAAGTGACCATTTTTAATTTGAGTCATTTACGCAACCCAAAAATAATGCAAAATAAAGTGACTATGAGTATAAAACAAAATGTAAGGTATCACAAAAAGATAACCCATGATAAATTTTGCTGAAATAATATTTAAGTGGCTGACTAGCGGGCATTTTTAGTCAGTTCTACCAATTATTTCAGAAATATCATTGAAATAAAATGTCTGGTGTTACACAAATATAATATATTAATTTTGCTCACTTTCTTGGAGACCTTGCATGATAGCTACACAAAGACAAAACATGTCAAATATTGCAGATATAAAATCCAAATTGGCGGACTATTAGACATTTTGTTTCAATTTTGCTCATTATCTTGGAATCCTTGCATGCTAAACTGTTCTGTGTTACACCTTACAAAGCTTACTCTTGACAAAGTTTGCTGATCTGTGTCAAAATATCAAATATCAAATGGCTGACTGGTGGTAACGGAGGGTTGCTTTCATGTTTGTTTCCGAACAGCTCTTCTTAGTTTATATATAACATTCCTCAAATTGTTTTATTTTTAAGTGTAAAATATGTTCTACACATTTTATTATGCATCACTAATTTTAATGTTGCTAATATTTACAGGACATGTGGCAGATTCTTTACAAACTTCTGATCCTGATGTTTTTCTAACCAGTGATGGTGGGTACAGCTGGATTAAGGTGAGTTGATTAAATCCAACAACATTTCAGCCAAGAACTGGTATATCCTACACTGGTATATCCTACACATTACTACATACGAGTACTCTTAATGGGATCAAGTACCATAAATATCCTACAGGCCATGCCCTGGTGTTAATCACATAAGTAAATGTACCAATTCTTTTTTTAAACTATAGCACAGTGGCCCAACATTAAACCAACCTTGGGTGGACGCTAGATTAAACCTAAATTTCACTAATCACATACATTTTCTGGCACTTGAATTTGTATATTGCGGTAGCGACACACAGCTCCACTGAAAATTTCAATTGAATAGCTCTAGCGGCAGTGAGTAAATATTACAAATCTATATAAATTTCCAGTCACTTGATGTTGTGGATCATGGCAGCATGACACAGCTTCAAGTGAATGGAATAGGTGAGAGCTCTATTTGGTCATTGTGGTGATATTATCTTAAACTTCATGGACACCTTGCCACTGTACAAGGGGCTATGATCATTGTCTTCAAGGTCCGAAATAAGACGTTTCCGTGCGTCTGAGACAACCTGAATTGATCTCGGACAACCTAATTCCATTCCAAAATTATTAGCTCCCGCCGTCACCGTAGGTGAGACGGAGGGAGCTATGGATTCCGCCTCCGTTTTTTTTTTTACCTCTTCTTTTGCCTATAACTTTGTAAGAAAATAAGCTGGGATAACAATTTTTGGTATGTGGGTTACTTCCAGGTGGCTAATGGACAGGTTAAAATATTTTTAATCTGAATTCAATACGCAAGGTCGCAGAGGAGAAAATGATGTTACGGCGTTGGGCCGTCCGTAAACAATTCGTTTCTGGAGCATATCTCTGAAACTAATTGTCCGATTGTCTTCAAATTTTACACACAACACCCCTAGGGGGTCTAGTTGTGCCTTTTGGGGTATATGAACTTTAACCTTTTTTTGGTTTAGAACTATGACCTATTTAGACGTTTTGGCGCACACTTCGTTTCCGGAGCAGATCTCGAAAAGTACTGGGCCGATGACAGTCATATTGCACATACATGTTCTCTAAGGTCCCTAGTTGTGCCTTTTCAGGTTTTTTGACCTTGAAGTTAACCCAGCACTTTGACCTAATTTATAACATCGGTAAATCCGACTGAAATATTTTGTGGAATATCATGGAAACCGCTCAAGATAGCTACACCATTACTATAAAACAAATTGTGAGGTTTCAGGAGGGGATGCATCTTGAAAAATTTCAAGTCGATAAAATTAAAAATGGCCGCCTATCGGCCATTATTCACCTCGACAGGCCTGATATTGCGGAATATCATGAAAACCGCTCAAGATAGCTACACCATTACTATCAAACAAATTGTCAGGTTTCAGGAGAGGATGCATCTTGAAAAATTTCAAGTCGATAAAATTCAAAATGGCCGCCTATCGGCCATTATTCACCTCGACAGGCCTGATATTGCCGAATATCATGAAAACCGCTCAAGATATCTACACCATTACTATAAAACAAATTGTAAGGTTTCAGGGGAGGATGCATTTTGAAAAAATTCAACTTGACCAAGTTCAAAATGGCCGCCAGATGGCTAGATGGCTAGATGGCTAGACCATTACTATAAAACGAAATGTGAGATTTCAGATTATGATGCATCTTGGAAAAATTTGACTTGATCAAATTCAAAATGGCCGCTTTTTCGGTCATTATTCATTTTCACATGGCCGATATTTGGTAAACCGTGCTAGACGGCTAGACCATTACTATAAAACAAAGTGTGAGTTTTCGGGGGAAGATGCACCATGAAAATTTTTAACTTACAAATTCAAAATGGCAGACAATCAACATTATTTACCTTGATAGGCCTGATATCAGGTAAACCGTACTAGATAGCTAGACCATTACTATAAAACAAAATGTGTTGTTTCGGGAGAGGATGCCTTTTAAAATCTTCGGCTCAATCGAATTCAAAATGGCCACCTATCGGCCACTATTTACTTTCACATTGCTGATATTTGGTAAACCCTGTTAGATAGCTGGACCATTACTATAAAACAAAATGTGAGATTTCAGGAGAGGATGCATCTTAAAAAAAATTGACTCGATCAAATTCAAAATGGCCGCCTATCGGCCATTATTCACTTTTACATAGCCGTTATTTGGTAACCGTACTAGAAGGCTGGACCATTATTATAAAACAAAATGTGAGATTTCAAGAGAGGATGCATCTTGAAAATTTTTGACTTGATCAAATTCTAAATGGTCTCCTAGCGGCCATTATTCACTTTCACATGGCCGATATTTGGTAAACCTTGCTAGATGGCTAGACCATTACTATATAACGAAATGTGAGATTTCAGCTGAGGATGCATCTTGGAAAATTTCGACTTGATCAAATTCAAAATAGCCGCCTTTAGGCCATTATTCACTTTCACATGGTCGTTATTTGGTAAACCGTGCTAGATGGCTAGATCATTACTATAAAACAAAATGTGAGATTTCAGGAGAGAATGCATCTTGAAAAATTTAGACTCGATCAAATTCAAAATGGCCGCCTATTGGCCATTATTCACTTTCACACGGCCCATATTTGGTAAACCATTCTAGATGGCTAGACAATTACTATAGAATGAAATGTGAGATTTCAGCTGAGGATGCATCTTGAAAAATTCTAAGTCGATCAAATTCAAAATGGCTCCCTATCGGCCATTATCTACTTTCACATGCCCAATATTTCGCAAGTCCATTACTATAAAACAAAATTTGAGGTTTCAGGGGAGGATGCACCCTTAAAATTTTTAACTAGTTTATATCGAATTCAAAGTGACCGTAAATCAGCTATTAGTTACCTCGATTGGCCTGATATCGGGTAAACCGTGCCAGATAGGTAGACCATTACTGGGATACTGATTAGGATCATTAATTTCAATGGAGGTTTGCAATCTCTGACAGAATGTCTAGTTCTTATCTTATTCTTAGACTGAGCTTCTTAGACCTAGTTGTCTTGCGTCTTGATTTTTGACCTAGCCTAGGACTACATTAATAACCCTACACAAAATTGCTTAAATCAAATTCTAATTCGGAGCGGGAGCTCCTGGACTTATGTAGTCTTGTTTTTTTTCATTTTGGCAGATAAAAAATATTTTTTGGCATTCCTATATGAATATAAATTTATAAAATGTGGATATTCATTTTGTTCACGTGTGTATAACGTTACCACCCGATATATTCAGCTTGATGTGGTTAATATTTAAACTATTAATTTGAAAAAGACGAAAACATACATATTCCCATGGCCGTGATTTTTTTTTCTTTTACAGACACCAGGACAACCTGAATCTATCACAAGGTTGTCCGCAGGACAACCTGTTTGAAATCCTTATTTCAGACCCTGATATTAAAGTGTTGTAAAGTTTCTACTACTTCGTAATGTAGCAAATACAACCCTTGTATTCTAAGATGACAATAATAAAAGAGATCAGATATTGGTCAAATTGTTTTTCTATTTGCCTATCATAGCCAAACATCAAGCCACATATGTGGAGAGTGCAGCAGGGTTCCCACTCATATCGAAAGTCATGGAATTTAGAATTACCTTGTCCATGCTTTCAAAATTATGGAATTATGGAATATGTTTCCTAGACACTGACACAAATGTAGGTCTACACAATAGATACCGAAACAAATTTAATGTAACTGAATATACTTAAAGTTATCGAAAAATGAATCATGGTGAATTAAAAAAATCTTATGAAAAACATCATATAACAAGGAATTTGAAAAAGGATAGTATGTTGAAACCCTGCATACTATGTATAAATTAATTAGATTATAAAATACTGGATTGTATACTCTTTGCTCCATCAAAAAAACTAACTAGGTACTGGTACCTTGTTTAAGCCTTTCAGAGCAGAAACCATCTTTAGATGTCAGATTCTGACGTCTGAAGACAATCCTCCCCTCCAAATTTTTTTTTTTTTAATTATTACGGCCGTAGACCCATAACATACAACATTAAAATGAAGCGGAAGACATAACTAAGACATTTGTGATGATTTAAAATTTAATAAATCTTTGGTCTGCATGGTTTATGCAAAAAATTTCAGCGCTTCAAGGGTTCATTACCTGCTCTTATTCCTGATCTTTTGTAACAGTTTCATTGTCTGTGATTAATGTAGTTGATACTATCTACAATTGAAGTCGTCACATCAACACTTGTGGTACTAGTACATGTAATATTACACTGCCATCATTAGACACTGCTATTGCGTGGGCTATATTGTGCAGATGGGGTGACGTTACATTTCCCCCACTTTCTTTTTCAGCATATCGTAACACATTTGTGATTGGCCGGTTTATAAAACGCTGCCTACTATGCGTTCTCTGATTGGCTGGCGCATATCTGGCAGTATGTAGGTCGGTCAATGGTGGGGTATTTCACGTGCACAATTTTAACTGCCTGTTTTCAGTGTGTGGTCGGAGACAGAACACTGAGAATGAGTCATGTAATATGACAGGCAGGTATGAGATTGAGCATGATTGAATACTAGGTACCTGAAATGCATGACCTATGCAAATACAACACCAGTAACTGCTTACTTTTCAAGTGGGCATTCATATCATACTCCTTCAACTGATAGATTAGTCCCACAATTGGAGTGACTGTTCAGCTGCTTACATGATTATTGTATTTATGTATTAAAACCAATTTATAAGTATATGTCTGGGCATTGTATTGTATGCATGTAACTTTAACCAATGAGCTAATACAATCATTTGCATCATGTGATTGATGCATGATTTAAAACGTATTACTTTGACTTTATAATCATTCTAATCATTAAAATATTTCAATTCTAAACATGATATAACAAACATGTATTTACTGAATATTTCAGATCTCTGTTTATTTTATAACTCAATAGTTAATTTTGTTATCTATATCTGATGCACATTAAAAAAATAATAATAACAATGTGGTGTCAAAAATAATACTTTTCACTTCTTTTATAAGCAAATCTTTTAAACTGCTTCAAATTCCCTAATTTCTGTGGTGATAACTGTCTGCCCAAAATCATTCACAAAGCATGTTTTTTTAGAAAATGAGATGATGCAATATAGTGAAAGATAATAAATGCATTGTCTCTTTCACACTGTAAACTTGGGAATTATCGCTCCCCAAACAAAAATTATGGAATTTTAAACATCTAAAAATACTACATCTGTATGTACAGTAAGTACAGTGTATATTGTTTAATGATTTGTTCAATGAAACATAAATTTAGTATTATTTCTGCACGTCAGAGAAATATACCATGCAACTGATTTCGAGCAGATGAATCACACATGATTTCAAACTGTTTAGACCACAGAGATGTTCCAGTTGCTTTTTTTGTGGGTGGGGCGAGAGCCCCACTCACCTTGTTATCTTGTTCTGGACACAGATTTGGGACAAAACGTGACGTCACTTCATTCATAAAACAGCTATTTCATTCATTATTTGGCCTTTTTAGGGGGGCATACTTGATTAACGCATACTCTTTCGAGCGTCTTCAAGTGGTTTCTTAAGAAATTTTTGTAGACGGTCCCTTTTGTATGTTGTACACACATAGTGATCACGTGGTGCCGTATGGCCATATTTGGCGGTAAGCTGGAGGTAGGTGGACAGACAGATGATGAATATTCATTATAGGGTGGGAAATTAGGTGGGCTTGTGGCTATTAACTCCTCCCCAGCAAGCACTAAACATTCTCCCAAAGTTACTTCAATTGTGGGCTAGCATCGCAGACGATAGGCCAACATTAAACCAACATCGGGGAATGTCTCAAGTGTTTGTTGGGTCACTGTAGGCTACAAGAACAAGTCCAGCAGACACAAGACGTTGAATCAATGTTGGTTTAACGTTGGTACGTTAAACCAACATTGATTCAACGTAATATTGTGTCGGTCTGGAGACGAAATATCGCCCAGTAAAGACAACACGTCAAGTGTGATTGTGGGATATGCCTATTGTTGTTATCCCGTATGTACACTGAATGACCATACCCACTGTCCAGCAACCACGATGCGTTGACCCCTCGCACTGCAGCATACTGCTGGCTACAATGCAGGCTCATCCCGTCATTGGCAGGTGTAGTCCCCTCCACACCTCAATGAGTGTACAGCTGGCAGAGATGTTGTTGACACAGTGTTGGCTAAATGTTGTCTAAAGTGAGTGAACCAGCATTCAACCAGCAGTTGGCGTTGCCCAAACGTAGGCCTAAGCTTTGTAATCTGCCACGCGCCCACCTCCGTCTGCTAATGGTGATCAACCTTATCAACTGCAGGCCTGGGAAAAATAACTTTGACACACTGTTCTGTATGTCTGTCACACGGCGATGCTGGCTTGACCGGCTCCTTCTGTATAGGCCTACTGGTGGTTTACCTTGATTGGTGGGTTGTATATCCAGCAAGCACAATACGTTCTTCCAATGTCAAATTAAAGTTGATCCACCGTCTTTGACAGCGGCCCAACATTGAACCAACATTGGGTCAACCAAAAAATATATTTTAATCTGTTAGACTAAGTAAGTAGGCTTAACCTATTAACATAGAAACAACTGTAAGACTTATTTATTTCACGCAAGGTCCGCCCGAAATTATTTATTTCAAAAATACCCCCCCCCCCTTGAGATTGAATAGTGGCCCGCTAAGGGGTGATAACCCAGCAAACACAAAACATTTGTATAACATTTATACAATGTTGGTTCAACGTCTTCGACGTTGGGCCGACGTTGTATAAATGTTATACAAATGTTTTCTGAGAATACAGCCTAATGGCCACTATCGGGTTTGTTATATTTTCAACCCAGTCACAATTGAAGTGCGGCGACGTAGGCATAAAGACTTTAATCTGTTAATACCCAGAAAACATGAGACGTTGACCCAATGACGGTGTATCATTGGTCCAATGTCTGCAATGCTTAAACCAGCATTGGCTCAACGTATCGTGTTTGCTGGGTAGGCCTACTACCACTGTGGTCTAAATTAAATGACCCATAGCATAGGCCTTAGTAGCTGATATTTTATAAAACTTGGAACCAAGTCTCAGGTCTATTAGTATTGATAAAACGTTGGGGGGGGGGGGGCTACATAAATAACAGTAATGTTTAGGCCTAAACAAAAAAAGTTTGTTTCCGGTAACCCGACCGACCCTATCTTTAGGTGCCGATTTAGGTCCCGATCCTATTTGTTTTTTGAAGATCTACCGACCCTAATTCTTTTTATGGATAAATAACCGAGCCAGGCTTTTTTTTGCATTTTCACTGCTATGTACAGCTTATTTATCATATAGACGGTACTGTTTTAGCAGAATTTGTTTATTTTGCTTCACCTTAGGGTGTAGCAAAAAACAAACAAAGGTAATACAAAAACAGTCACAGATGCTATATCTCGTGACCATGGTAAAATTATTTGTTTCTGTGAAATAGTTTTGCATAGGGCCTACACATATAAAGATAAAAAGTTGATAATAAACTAATAAAATCTTGTTTTCGACCATATAATAATTATATCTTGGCTATTTTCCTCTTAATTCAGCATTTCAGCTACAGAAAGGCTTAAAAGTAACAGCATGAACAGACCCCCACCATTTAAACTGTTGAACTGCTTTAATGTTGGCCAGCATCACACACAATAGACCAGCATTAGGCTGACATTGGGCCAATCATTATAGGGTTTATAGGTCTGAAACTGCAAAAAATATTTTGTAGCATCGTCTGTGATGCTGGCCCAACATTGGCCAAACCAACAAAATTGGTTGGACGCCTGATTTTTCAGGACATAGGGCTAGTGGAGCAGAAAATCGTAAAAATCTTATTTGACTTGGCCCTTCTTGCCGTATACTTGATCACTACGCAACCGACGAAAAGCGATGAATGAGTTGAATGAGCCTATTAATCAAATGTCATTTTAATGTTGGTCCACTTTCCACAACGCTGGCCCATCATTGAAGCAATTTTGTTGTTTTTTGTAGTGAGATGTTACATAAGCCTCCGCCCCAGACACATGAGGCCTTTGGCCCTAGTTTAAATCATCACATTATCTCTTTTCTGAAACAATTTGCTACTGATTATGCACAGATGGGTCGCACGAATATGTCATACTGAATCTGTTGAAATATGTAATCACTGTGATACATGTCATGAAAAACAAACCTTTTAAAAGGAATGTGAATGAAAATTATGGATTTCAAAGCTTGAATATGACCTTGTACAAATTAATAGGTACTCCAATTGAAAAGAGACAATTAATCTCATTGAGTTTAGTACATTGTTATGTCTATAGATATATAGTTTTTTATTGACCAAAGTATTACAATGTTTATAACATATATGTTATAAACATTGTAATATCTAGTACATACTAGCACATGTAGCGACTACCACAGCCTGGTATAGCGTCTCCATATAGTCCCAATGTATTGACCATTAGCAGTAGAATGGTCGTTCCGCTATAGCGCGATCCACTTATAACGTGGTCCCGTTTCTTGAACACCAACTACCGCGTTATAACGGGAATCTACTGTATTGAGTACAGTTGACTTTAATTTAAATACAAATTGTTAGAAATGTACTTACCAACAACTCCATTAATCAATAAATAAAACTGCAAAAAAATTGTGGGCTTATAAATTTAACTAGCTTTTAAGAAACAAGATTCGGTTAGTGATAAGTATATACATATAGATCATGGCTATTTAGCTCACTATATCAGCGATGTTGTTACTCGACCCAATGTTTGACCAAGGTTGGGCCAGCGTCGTAGACAGTGTCCTAACATTGGTTCAACATTGGGTTGATGTATCGTGTAACACTACAGCTGTATTGTTCACAGTATATTGAATATGGTATGTACAAGGTAAAACATTGGGGAATCATTATCAAGTGATTCAGAGCTTATATCTGACAACTTATGTAGATTAAAAAAAATATTATTTAGAAAAAAATCCTAACTAGATGATAGCCCGGGAAAATAGCTCAGCTCAGATATTTGCCCAGGAATGTAGAGGCCAACATTCATCTGATTTGTGTAAGAAAAGTACTACCGGTAGATATGATTGAATCTAAACCTGGTACCGATACCCTAATTAATGTCTACGGTAATAATTAAACACCTCCCAGAAATGTAGAAATGTAAAAATGTTCGCACTTCCATTATATTTATCATTATAACTGGGGTTTTTTTCTTAATTTATTGTGTATAGTCGTCATCTCCTCCATTTTTCACTGATGCAGTATGTTATCACACACATCTCTCACTGAGTTTATTATCTTGTGCTACAGGCTTTGGATGGCCCTCACCACTACCAGATAGCTGATCAAGGTGGATTACTTGTGGCTATATCAGCAACGGACGCCAAAGCTGATATAATCAAATTTTCTACTGATGAAGGCCGCTGTTGGCATCAGTATAAGTTCACTGATGACCCAGTGGTTGTTACTGGCCTTCTAACTGAGCCTGGCAACAAGGCCATGAGTGTCGCTATCTGGGGATATGGCCCTGAAGACCATCACTGGAAAGTTCATGTCCTTGACTTCACAAAAGTCATCAAAGGCCAATGTGAGTATAAAGAATTCACTACCTAGAGCAGCTGTATGCTCACCACTTGTTTTAACTCTGCATTATCTGCCTAGTTGAGGGGCATAATGATTAACCCTTGTATACTGCTAGTATATATTTTCAAATATCTTCAAAACTAAATAAAATGCTTTTGATTTGATAAAATCTTTCGTGGTCAGTCTATCAAATAATTCAATTTGGGAGATTGGCTTTTTTCACATATAGGATAATTTTTTTCATTCGAAGTTCTGTAAATTACTTTAGTAATTGATTCCATCTTCAAATGAATTAGGAATTGTAGCAAACAATTCAGCAGCACAAGAGTTAACCTTCCAAATACCTGGGTCATGTGTCATATTTGAATTCCGATCTCAAATTTGGCTGTGGCAGATAAAATGTTAAATCCCCAACTGCAATACTATACTTACTCAAAATTAATCTATAGACCTGAGAGCAGAGGCCTATACCTACATTTGTTTGTATAAATACATTTATTCTGATGAAACATATATACAGTGGCAAGGCCACAAGATGTAACCTACATTTGCCCCCCACTAACCCAGACCATGAATTAAAAAGCTGCGGGTTGCTTATACATGTACATTTATAAGTAGATCATTTGAAAAAAAATGGGAGAAACGTTAATAACTAATATTTTTCTAAAAATTGTCTATTAAGGTTTTTGGTTTCAAAGAAGTATAGATCCCTCACAATGTAATTTATTAGTTCACCTTGGAAAATATTGTGGAACTAAGAATTGGATGTGAATACATGTATATCACGGTACAGTGTACATGTACGCATACCTGTACTGCATATTGAAACCTGACACGTATTTTTTACATGTACATCTGCAATTAGTTTTCATGTTGAATGAAGCTTGATTAAAACTTCATTTAATTAAATACATTATGGATACATACAAGTATATTTAATACATTATGAATATGACCTACCCAGCAACTGAATTATATTTTTTAGTTTATTAAAAAAAAAAAATTAATATTTATTATGTGTTGCACTGTTTGTCCATATTAAAAGGTTTCAGGCAATTATCAGGGTTGTGCCGAGTGATCAGTATTTATCATCTAAAGGCTTGTTTCCTTGAAAAAGAATCATTTCAGACCATCACTCAACACAACCTGTACACAACCCTGATTAAACTTCTTTGGTTTTTAGGTTCCGATACAGATTATGAGACTTGGCAGTCCCATAGTGATAATAAACATGATGGTTGTTTACTGGGTGAAAAGGAGATATTCGAGAGACTAAAAAAGGACTCCTGGTGAATATGAACGTTTTGTAGATTAACTTGAACTTGGATATACACATTTTGCCATGTATACATGTATTACAAATTTATATGCTGAGTTTTTATATAATATAGGGCCTACATGTATGTTAGCCCTACGCTCAAATATTGATCCAATGCTTGGCTAAATGTACATCTATTGTCTCTTTCTTTCAATAATGCATTTCCCTTGATGCAATTTCAGCTTTGATTGTCTCACCCTAATATTTTGTCATTGCCAGTAATGTATTATATAAAATTGGTTCACAACTTTTTTGAGTACACTGATGTATATTTGTACTATATATGTGTGTGTCCAGTTTGATCCATATGTCCTTTTTCAGGTGTTATAATGGACATGCTCATGAAGTTAAAGTATCAAAGAAAGATGCGTGTCAGTGTACAAAAGCTGACTATGACTGGTAAGTGATGATGCACAATATTAGGTACATTTACTATTATTCAGCTTCAAGTATTATGTAAACAATAATGCTATTAGTTATGTAACCCAATTATTTTTTACACCTGCTATAAAATGAGAAATATTTAATTAGTTTATTTAAATTCAATAACCCACTTACGAGTTTTTCTCAGATTTTTTTGATTTTTTTTCAACTTGACAAGACCCCTAAATCGGTAATGTGAAATAAAATGTCTAATGTTACACAAGGACTACACAGGACAATTTTTGCAAATCCATAATCACTGTTTACCAGCCATTTATTTTTAACTTTGCTCACTATCGGAAACCTTGCATGATAGCTATAGCATTAATAATAAACAAAGGGTCCTGTGCTGCACAAAAACAAACATGACAAATTTTGCAGATATAAATTTTAAAATGGCTGACTGGTAGTCATTTTGTTTCAATTTTGCTCCTTATCTTAGAATCCTTGCATGATGAACTGTCCTGTGTTGAAGCTTATTCTTTGCAAAGTTTGCTCATTAATTTTAAATGGCTGCTTTCTGACGCTTACATGCGCTGATTTCTGGTGGGTACGGGGCTTTTGCTCCTTCCGCGTGTGGCTGTGTCAATCTGTGCCCGAGTGTGACTGGGCCTTAACAGAGAAAATGCCTAAAATTTGTGCTATACTGGTTCAATGTTGGACCACTATCTTAGTCATCTGCCAGCACTGTTCCAACATGTACTTAATGTCTTTATGTTTGCCTTGCTCATATGATCTCCGCCCTAGGAAAAAAGGGCATTGACCCGTGTTGGCCTAATTTTTGCCCAAAGTCGTATATATCATCCCAGCATTCAGCCAGCTCATCCCTTCAGACCTCTTGTGATCACTCAGATAAAACATGACATAACTACCTTTAAATCCTTACTATACCTTACTTTATGAGCCATCTACGCATGTTTGTATATTCAAACGTTGATGAGGCGAACATCCTAGTGTGGTCATACCACAACTTTTACTATAAACACACACGTTTGTGTTATTAAGTAATGAATAACTGTTCTCTTTTTGTTTTATCAGTTATATCATTGATTCTGTCCTATGTAACACAATTCTCTTATAGCACGATTTGACTAATTGTACCCCAACGATCGTGTTATAATGATGTTTGCTTGTATGTTACTTTTATCATAGTTTTATTCGTGTTATTTCAGTGACTATGGTTTTGAACGCAAAGATGGCTCAGAAATCTGCATAGAAGATCCCCTCTTCCAGGGCTCACAAATAGATATCTGCTTCAGGGGTCATGAAGAAGAGCTTGTTACTAATGGGTGAGTTGCTGGATAATTTTTTTGCAATTTAATTCTTTAACCCTTTAATTGCTAGTGACGCCTACTCTTAGTCTCTATATATGTGCTCTAAGCGCTACCATCTAAAACTAATTCATTAGAAAATGTTATTATCCATTAAAATTACGACATTTGGATCTTCAATTTGATATACCATATTATCAAGAGCCCAATTAACCCTTCACAGCGCTGAATTCATTTTGCATGAAATATGGAGACCAAAGGGTTTATTTCAATTTGAATGTCAATGTCTTAGCTCTTTCAGCTTCATTTGAATACTTATGTTATGGGTCTACGACCATTCTAAATATTTAAATTCTTTCAGTGCAGGGATCGTCTTTATCATGTTTATACGTCAGAATCTGACATCTACAGACGTCAGATTCTGACGTATAAAGACCGTCCCCGCCAAAGTAAGTAAAATGTGTTGTTTATCAATACTCAATTAAACTATTGATTGCTCATCACAATTTCCACTTCAAAGATGTAAAATGATGTACTTCCATAATCTGATTAAATAATTATTTTAACTAAGCATCTCCCTATTTTATTAATTCAGTGATATTTGATTTTGGTCTGAAACATGCTTGGAGACATACATGTACACATAAGGGTTAATTATTTCAAATTTATAAATGTACTGGTACAGCTCATATTTTCAGCAATGTAAATATACTTGTACTGCATATATTTTTTTCAACTAGATGTATATAAATGAAGGTCTACTGGTACTGCGCAAATTTTCAGCTATGTAAATGTACTGGTACTGCTCATATTTTCAGCTATCATAAGATCCTGGATAGTAAATAATAATTGTGTGTTTTTTTCAGATATCATAAGATTCCCGGTAATAAATGTACCGGTGGCTTCAATCCACCAGGCGACAATATGGTGGACCTGAAAAAAAGGTGTAAGGAAGGAGTTGATGATAAATCGCTGGTGCCACATAATCATGATAACTCAGCTAGTGAGGTAAATTTTCACTTGTCCTGACAAATCCTGATAATTGATCATGCTCACTTAAATCAATCAAATATATACATTAAATATTATACTGGTGATTGAACAAATTAATAAAAACGCCATCTGTATTGAACACTGATTTGGGTACTCTTTATCCTTTGTGATGTATAGTAGAACCTGCTATGAGCAGCCACCCTTGTGACACAGGAAAAGTGGCCTTTTAAAGCAGCTGGCTGCTCAAAGGAGGTACATTTCTATACAAAATGCCATTTTGGGGAATGGCCAATTGGCCTCCCATGGGAGGTCGGCTGCTCATAAGAGTGGCTGCTCATAGCAGGTTCTACTGTAAATATAGGATACTATACATTGACAGATATCAAGCCAAAGTAATTAGCCTACATATATATATCACCTGTATAAAACCGCCAGTGAGATTGCGCAATTGGATCAATGTTCATTTAAAATCTTTGTTCAGCTAGGCCTTTATTAGCTCCCGCCGTCACCGTAGGTGAGCGAAGGGAGCTATGGATTCTACCTCCGTTTTTTTTTGGCCTCTTCTTTTGCCTATAACTTTGTGAGAAAATAAGCTAGGATAACAATTTTTGGTATGTGGGTTACTTCCAGGTGGCTAATGGACGGGTTAAAATATTTTTAATCTGAATTCAATACGCAAGGTTGCAGAGGAGAAAATGATGATGTGACGGCGTTGGGCCGTCTGTAAACAATTCGTTTCCGGAGCATATCTCTGAAAGTACTTGTCCGATTGTCTTCAAATTTCACACACAGCACCCCTAGGGGGTCTAGTTGTGCCTTTTGGGGTATTTGAACTTTGACCTACTTCTGGTTCAGAACTATGACCTATTTAGACGTTTTGACGCGCACTTCGTTTCCGGAGCAGATCTCGAAAAGTACTGGGCCAATGACAGTCATATCAATATGATAACTCATAACCTATGTGCAATTGCACATACAGGCTCTCTAAGGTCCCTAGTTGTGCCTTTTCAGGTTTTTGGACCTTGACCTTGAAGTTGACCCAGCACTTTGACCTAATTTATAACATCGGTAAATCCGACTGAAAGATTTTGAGGAATATCATGAAAACCGCTCAAGATAGCTACACCATTACTATAAAACAAATTGTGAGGTTTCAGGAGAGGATGCATCTTGAAAAATTTCAAGTCGATAAAATTAAAAATGGCCGCCTATCGGCCATTATTCACCTCGACAGGCCTGATATTGCGGAATATCATGAAAACCGCTCAAGATAGCTACACCATTAATATCAAATAAATTGTAAGGTTTCAGGAGAGGATGCATCCTGAAAAATTTGAAGTTAATAAAATTCAAAATGGCCGCCTATCAGCCATTATTCACCTCGACAGGCCTGATATTGTGGAATATCATGAAAACCGCTCAAGATATCTACACCATTACTATAAAACAAATTGTAAGGCTTCAGGAGAGGATGTATTTTGAAAAAAATCATTTTGTCAAAGTTCAAAATGGCCACCAATCGGCCATTATTCACTTTCACATGGCCGTTATTTGGTAAACCGTGCTAGATGGCTAGACCATTACTATAAAACAAAATGTGTGATTTCAGGAGAGGATGCATCTCGAAAAAATTCGACTCGATAAAATTCAAAATGGCCGCTTATCGGCCATTATTCACTTTCACATGGCCGTTATTTGGTAAACCGTGCTAGATGGCTAGACCATTACTATAAAACAAAATGTGTGATTTCAGGAGAGGATGCATCTTGAAAAAATTCGACTCGATAAAATTCAAAATGGCCGCTTATCGGCCATTATTCACTTTCACATGGCCGTTATTTGGTCAACCGTGCTAGATGGCTAGACCATTACTGTAAAACGAAATGTGAGATTTCAGATGAGGATGCATCTTGAAAAAAATTGACTTGATCAAATTTAAAATGGCCGCCTTTTCGGCCATTATTCATTTTCACATGGCTGATATTTGGTAAACCGTGCTAGATGGCTAGACCATTACCTGATTACTATAAAACAAAGTGTGAGTTTTCGGGGGAGGATGCACCCTGAAAATTTTTAACTCACAAATTCAAAATGGCCGACAATCAGCATTATTTACCTCGATAGGCCTGATATCAGGTAATCCGTGCTAGATAGCTAGACCATTACTATAAAATAAAATGTGACGTTTCGAGAGAGGATGCCTTTTAAAAACTTTCGACTGAATCGAATTCAAAATGGCCGCCTATCGGCCACTATTTACTTGCACATCGCTGATATTTGGTAAACCGTGTTAGATAGCTGGACCATTACTATAAAACAAAATGTGAGATTACAAGAGAGGATGCATCTTGAAAAAAATTGACTCGATCAAATTCAAAATGGCCCCCTATCGGCCATTATTCACTTTCACATAGCCGGTTTTTAGTAACCGTACTAGATGGCTAGACCATTACTATAAAACAAAATGTGAGATTTCAGGAGAGGATGCATCTTGAAAAATTTTGACTTGATCAAATTCAGAATGGCCTCCTATCGGCCATTATTCACTTTCACATGGGCGATATTTGGTAAACCGTGCTAGATGGCTAGACCATTACTATAGAATGAAATGTGAGATTTCAGCTGAGGATGCATCTTGGAAAATTTTGACTTGATCAAATTCAAAATGGCCGCCTTTAGGCCATTATTCACTTTCACATGGCCGATATTTGGTAAACCGTGCTAGATAGCTAGACGATTACTATAGAATGAAATGTGAGATTTCAGCTGAGGATGCATCTTGAAAAATTCTGACTCGTTCAAATTCAAAATGGCCCCCTATCGGCCACTATTTACTTTCACATGCCCAATATTTTGCAAACTGTGTTAGATGTTAGTCCATTACTATAACACAAAATTTGAGGTTTCGGGGGAGGATGCACCCTAAGTTTTTAACTATTTTATATCGAATTCAAAATGACCGTAAATCAGCTATTAGTTAACTCGATTGGCCTGATATCGTGTATACCATGCCAGATAGGTAGACCATTACTGGGATACTGATTAGGATCATTAATTTCAATGGAGGTTTGCAATCTCTGACAGACTGTCTAGTTCTTATCTTACTCTTAGACTGGGCTTCTTAGACCTAGTTGTCTTGCGTCTTGATTTTTGACCTAGACTAGGACTACATTAATAACCCTATACAAAATTGCTTAAATCAAATTCTAATTCGGAGCGGGAGCTCCTGGACTTATGTAGTCTTGTTTATATTGTTTTAAACAATTTTCAAATCAATTTAAAATCACTGAGAGTGGTGATTAATTTTGTGTTAAATGATCAGTTCAACAAACTATGTGATCTGGTAGATGTCAATTTTTCCAAAAATATAAATATATTTCATCATTTGAAGCTGCAAATTGCCTTAGCAATTCCGGCTTCAAGTGAATGAAAAATGGTAACTGACAAATCATCACGACAAGGAGTTTCATTGAATAATGAAACACAGGCAATGTTGTTCTTAGGTTGGTTTTCTACTTGTATTCTGTTTTTTAGCATATCCGACATCAGCACATGAGGAGTTCCATTATAGTTGGAGTACTGTTGCTGGCTTTGTTATCAGTTGTGGTAGTCCTAGCATACCTGATCTACAGATACAAGGTTCTCAGAGCAACGTGAGTACAAATTTACACAATCTTAATAGTTTAGTCAAGATTTAGTCAGTTAAATCGAAATGGAGGCTATTTATAATTTTTTGGCAGGCCTCAAGGGTTCTTCACATCTTTTTGTGGCAAACTTGAAATAAATTAGAGCTGTATAATTATTTTGCATAACTAATATATTGATTTTAATGAGAGCTGTATCATTTAATCTTTTACAGACGCACAGCCTTCAGATACTCAGTTTTGAAATCAGGTGATTATGACTATGATAATGATCTGGAGAATAATCTAGCAGCGGCAACAACTTCAGTCTATGAGGACTCCTCGGAAGAGGTGAGCAAACACAGTTCATATTCAGAGAGCACATAAGACAAAATTCTGGGAAACTCTTATGTGCTTGTTGGTACATTCGACCTTCCTGGTACCCTGGTCCAGATATTTTTCCTATTTTCGTTCACCTTGAGATGTGATTTGTTTTTCAATCCAGTCTCAATCTTAATAAAACAATTTCTGTTAACATGTTAAATGAATAAAACAATTTTTGTTAATATGTTATCTAAAATGAAAGCGGATGAAAGCTCAGATTGTCCTTATATTTTAAGAAAAAGACTTGAGTTAAGCAAGGATGTTTGAAGACTACCCGGTACTTTCAAAATACAGTTAAACACAACTTAATCAAACAAACGCATTTTGTTTCTTTCCTACACTTCTTTAGTGTGGTTCTAATAGTTTTGGCTTATAAAAGTTGTTTCTCTTTAGATTATGCATGATTAGCATTTCTATAATGATTTCTGCGCTGATGTAGAGCTCTCAAAAACACAAGTTTAAATGGCACCATGAAATAAATAAAATTATCATATCTTATCAATAATTGAGAGATTTGATTTATTCACCAAACTATATATTTTTGTTATCAAGGAATACATGTACAATAAAACAAATGTTACCTTCCTTTTACATTATGCTTAAAATGCTAAGTTAACACAGAGTTCCCCGATTTCGCAGTAATTATAATTACATAGTTGCACACCTATTCATTATGCATATATCACCTACATCACGTGACATTTTACGCAACCTTGCTATAACCTTGGGCCGTTTCCCAGTGAAACACAACCCATGTCAACCTTGAAATAACCTTGATGTTACCTTGACATGACCTTGGTGTTAAAGCACAACTCCTGCCCATGTTATTATTTGCTCCTGGGCTAAGATCCTGCTGGACAAGTGCTGAAAAATATTCGGATTTTTTCTCAACCCACTCCCCCGGAATTAAGCATTGGGGATGCAGTTGTGTCCAGGAGTTCAGTGTTGACCCTTGCTCTGCTGAATTGTTTCAATTGTATTTTTCGTTATTTGAAGCTGGAATTGCTAACGCAATTTCCAGCTTCAAATGACGAAAAATATTTTTATTTTTTGAAAATTTACATCTTCTAAATTGAGTTATTTGACTAACTGATAAATCTACCACAAACTATCAATTTCAGTGACATATGATTTGGCTTAAAATCTGCTTAAAACCGTATATATCTGGGCGAAGCAGGACATGGTTTAAAAGGGTTAAATACAAGCAAATATCCGCCTTACAACTCATAGCATCACCTGTCATACCATGACTTATGACTTATCTCATAAAATTCGATCACAATTATTATCCACATACTGAGGTAAAAATGTGTTTTATTTGTGTTTTCTTTTTTTGAAGAATAATAATTTACTTTTTGTAGGATTCTGCTAAGCATAATCCTGGAATGTTGCCTGTGGTCATACCCAATGGCTTTACTCATACAGTTAACCAGAAAACTCCAAAAGTAAAATCATACCATGATGATTCCGATGATGTAAGTTACACCTAATCTCTACATTTTGGGAGAGATTGTTGAATCTCTCCTTATCTAATTGTCCAAGTCAGCCAAGACACTGACACTCATGCCGGTGTGACCCCTCCCTCCTCTTCACACCTTTTATCAATTAGTATTACATTCAGTATCCAGTATCCTGGTGGCTTTGTAATCGACTTTGCAAAGGTTTGTGTAGTTTAGTGCCGACATCCTTAAGAATGGTGATAATCTGGGATCAGCTGAATTTCATTATTGTTTTCCATTTCTTTAAATATGCATCTGCCATAATGTATATAATAAAAAATAAAATATTTGTAGTTCTTATAAACGAATTATCATACAAATAAATCTTTGAAGTTGCTTACATTTTCAGAGTGAGTGACAGTCAGTGAGGAAAGGGATGCACTTATTTTTCAAAAACAAGTGCATGCACTTATATTCGAACATAGAATAATTTCAAAACACCCCTAAATTTTAATATGGGCCTTCAGTGTTTTAAGCTTGCCTTTACTTCAGTGTTTTAACCTTGCCTGTACTTCAGTAATTTTAAGGAAGTATTCTGTGTAAATTACTGCTATACTGATTTTAATAAATCCTAGCCTTTGCAATGTTCATTATTTGCAAAATAATTATACTAGTAGTGTAAGTAGATCTCATCAACTTACAAACGAAATGATTATGTAGCCTACATAATTATTACCATCTGTCAGACCACACCTGGTAGATGGTAATTATACTTTGTTTGTTTGAAATTTAAACTTATGATTTCTTGGTGAAGTTTTTTTGGCTATGTACAATAATTGTATTGCTGTTTTCATTTTAGGACATGCTGGAGTGAATTATGTGACACACGTCTTACACTGTTGTGAGAAACACTATTGAGATACTATTTACTAAATTGAATGAGGATTCTTCAAACTTCTATGTTTGTTATTGTTATTTGAAGTTGACTTGGCAGACTGAGGCTTACACTTGTTATGGCTGTGATTATGTAAGGAAAGGATAAATCTGTCCCGCTCTGGTCACCACCAGCTTATAATTAATATGAATACTGTTAGAGACATAACATATATTTATATAATTGTTACTGAAAAAAAGATATGTTACCCAAGAGGTTCACATTTTGAACACTTATTATTGACTCATATTGTTATAAAAAAAACTAAAACATTTAGTCAACAATATTCACAATCTGCTTACAGTGATGATTTTTATAAAGATTAGCTACTTGCACATGTGTGAAATAGGGCGGGGTCTATCAAATCAAGTAACTTTCATTCACTTTGACATATGGGATTTCTCAAGTTGTATGTCTGAGAAGGGGGTTAAAGGTTTATAATTATATGCAATTAGAGCACAGAACTCACAAAATTGATTTACTTGTTATCGTTGACATGGCCATATCATATAAACAGTTTAATTCAGCTTTTCATCCACAGCATACCCAAGTTTCTGTTGATACCAGATTTTATGCTGCATGCTTGACTGAATTAATGTCATTGCCTGCAAAATATATAAACTATATTATTCCACTGTTTCCTATTAGACACTTCTTCGCCTCAGAGCTAAAGGATCTCACCTGCCCTCTAATGAGTAGCAGTTAGAACTCTTTAGCGATGGCTTATTGTAAACAGTTTTGGTATCTTTATTAATGTTATTCACTTGACACTGATGAACCCAGCAGACACAAGCCATGCATCCAATTAACCCAACTTGAGGTCCATGTCTTCTGTTTGCTGGGAAGTCTAAATCTGGATTAACATCCAAGAACAATTGTTAATAGACATACAAACACTAGCATTCCATTATATTAAAGCAATGATGTTCCATCCATGATTCATGAATCCAATTTTATATTGTATGTTTGTACTGTGTCTTATTCCATGTTTTTAACAGAAGATTATGAAGACTTGAGTAGACATGTCAAGGGATGTAAATTGTAATATAGCTTCAACTGTGTGTCGTAAAATATCACCTAATGATTAAAGTGATTCAATTGTGTCTGTGCTCATCTCTATATTTTAAAAATGAGGGATCTCACTTTGATATATTGTCACCTTGGAATTAAACAGTGATGATTGCACTTCTGGGAAACCTTCAAATAGCTAATAGAACATTAGAGGCTCTGGAAGTTATGTCTCGCTACCTCGACCCATCAAAACAAATACCAATCTGACAAATTTAATACTTAATTCCCTTTATTTTTTTAGCATCAAATGTTATAAATGCCATTAGCACTTTAGGGTTAGGTTGACAAGCACTTTGTAATAGCCATTGTTCAATTAAGCAGAAGCCATGCAAAAAATCTCCCTTCAATGCAGAGATGCAATTTTTTTATCAAATTTTCTGACTTCCTTATAGAGCACCCCACAATCATGTAATAATGCAAAAGAGTAATATTACGTGGTGTCGTGAGAGTGCCTCCTTGTACCCAGTCAGATGTTTCCACTGATTTGTCTGGCCTGCAATCACATCCCTGTTAGCAGCTGTGTGAGTCTGTTTGTAAAGGCATGTTTTTGTTCTGTTTGAGGTAGTTATATTCCTGACTTGTTGTGAAATGTTGATAATTTTGATGTGATAATTTTTGAGGCTTTGCATTTTTGATACATATGACTTTCAAACAAATGTCCTTATCGCTCAGACCATTTAGCTTTAAATCAAGTACATCATCATGTGTTAGATGTGTGCCACACATGCGTCGGAAATCAGTTATGAGGAGAGATCTCTTGCCTCCATGACCGTGTGTTATTGGTATGAACAGCTGCACGCAATGATGTACCTGCTCTAAAGAGATGTGTTTGGCGTCTATGTTTCTGTGAGTACAGGAGAGCCTGGCATAAACAGCCTTCGACCAGCCAACCTTAACCGAAGCTCAACCAAGGCAGCGTAAACCACTCTAATGTCACAAATATTATCGATATATCTCTAGCTGTCTACATCACTATTAAATTTAAAATGTAACATAAAACGTGGCTTCTGAGAAGCAGCTGGCTGTCTTCAAAGCCATGGGCCAGTATAAACAGTATTTAGCCCTTACAACGCTGAATTATTTTGTATAAACCATGGAGACCAAAGGGTTTTTAATCATAATTGTCTTAATTGATTCATTTGAATACCTTTATCATGGGTCTATGACCATTAGAAATATTTTAATTCTTCCAGCGTGGGGACCGTCTTTATACGTCAGAATCTGCTGTCTACAGAAGGCAGATTCTGAAGTATAAAGACAGTCCCCGCACTGAAAGTGTTAAAAAATAGTGTCAGTAATGTCTATTTAGGATTTTAGAATATGGGACCCATCTGCACGAAATGTGTCGCATGTCGGCTCCGTACAAGTTGAGAAAATGGGTCATATGCATGATATGAGCTAGTAATACTAATAGCAAATTTTCTTTTTTTTGTCAAATTTGGATGCTTTAAAGCCTAAAATTATCATTTTAAGGCCAGAAATGGGTTCTACGCCTCAATATTAGTCAGAAATGAGATCATATGATTGTGATTATCAGATTTTTTGTTAATTTGTTTTCAAATTGGCCGCTGGCGGCCATCTTGGATTTTACCCATTTTTAAAAACACTTGAAGTTAGCCAAAGTCCACCCCAGAGATTCATTAAAAAATATATATACAAAATTTCCAGGTTTGGCCGAAATATCCTGTTCGGCCATAAAGAACTTTTTTTTATACTATAAACAACTTACAATCAAATTTTTGCCATGACTTTACAGCCATTCTTCACCATTTTTTAGCTCCCGCCGTCACCGTAGGTGAGCGAAGGGAGCTATGGATTCTACCTCCGTTTTTTTTTGGCCTCTTCTTTTGCCTATAACTTTGTGAGAAAATAAGCTAGGATAACAATTTTTGGTATGTGGGTTACTTCCAGGTGGCTAATGGACGGGTTAAAATATTTTTAATCTGAATTCAATTCGCAAGGTTGCAGAGGAGAAAATGATGATGTGACGGCGTTGGGCCGTTGGGCCGTCCGTAAACAATTCGTTTCCGGAGCATATCTCTGAAAGTACTTGTCCGATTGTCTTCAAATTTTACACACAACACCCCTAGGGGGTCTAGTTGTGCCTTTTGGGGTATTTGAACTTTGACCTACTTCTGGTTCAGAACTATGACCTATTTAGACGTTTTGACGCGCACTTCGTTTCCGGAGCAGATCTCGAAAAGTACTGGGCCGATGACAGTCATATTGCACATACATGTTCTCTAAGGACCCTAGTTGTGCCTTTTCAGGTTTTTGGACCTTGACCTTAAAGTTGACCCAGCACTTTGACCTAATTTATAACATCGGTAAATCCGACTGAAAGATTTTGCGGAATATCATGAAAACCGCTCAAGATAGCTACACCATTACTATAAAACAAATTGTGAGGTTTCAGGAGAGGATGCATCTTGAAAAATTTCAAGTCGATAAAATTAAAAATGGCCGCCTATCGGCCATTATTCACCTCGACAGGCCTGATATTGCGGAATATCATGAAAACCGCTCAAGATAGCTACACCATTAATATCAAATAAATTGTAAGGTTTCAGGAGAGGATGCATCCTGAAAAATTTGAAGTTGATAAAATTCAAAATGGCCGCCTATCAGCCATTATTCACCTCGACAGGCCTGATATTGTGGAATATCATGAAAACCGCTCAAGATATCTACACCATTACTATGAAACAAATTGTAAGGCTTCAGGAGAGTATTTATTTTGAAAAAATTCATTTTGTCAAAGTTCAAAATGGCCGCCAATCGGCCATTATTCACTTTCACATGGCCGTTATTTGGTAAACCGTGCTAGATGGCTAGACCATTACTATAAAACAAAATGTGTGATTTCAGGAGAGGATGCATCTTGAAAAAATTCGACTCGATAAAATTCAAAATGGCCGCTTATCGGCCATTATTCACTTTCACATGGCCGTTATTTGGTAAACCGTGCTAGATGGCTAGACCATTACTATAAAACAAAATGTGTGATTTCAGGAGAGGATGCATCTTGAAAAAATTAGACTCGATAAAATTCAAAATGGCCGCTTATCGGCCATTATTCACTTTCACATGGCCGTTATTTGGTCAACCGTGCTAGATGGCTAGACCATTACTGTAAAACGAAATGTGAGATTTCAGATGAGGATGCATATTGAAAAAAATTGACTTGATCAAATTTAAAATGGCCGCCTTTTCGGCCACTATTCATTTTCACATGGCTGATATTTGGTAAACCGTGCTAGATGGCTAGACCATTACCTGATTACTATAAAACAAAGTGTGAGTTTTCGGGGGAGGATGCACCCTGAAAATTTTTAACTTACGAATTCAAAATGGCCGACAATCAGCATTATTTACCTCGATAGGCCTGATATCAGGTAAACCGGTCTAGATAGCTAGACCATTACTATAAAACAAAATGTGACGTTTAGAGAGAGGATGCCTTTAAAAAACTTTCGACTCAATCGAATTCAAAATGGCCGCCTATCAGCCAATATTTACTTTCACATTGCTGATATTTGGTAAAGCGTGTTAGATAGCTGGACCATTACTATAAAACAAAACGTAAGATTACAAGAGAGGATGCATCTTGAAAAAAATTGACTCGATCAAATTCAAAATGGCCGCCTATCGGCCATTATTTACTTTCACATAGCCGGTTTTTAGTAACCGTACTAGATGGCTAGACCATTACTATAAAACAAAATGTGAGATTTCAGGAGAGGATGCATCTTGAAAAATTTTGACTTGATCAAATTCAAAATGGCCTCCTATCGGCCATTATTCACTTTCACATGGGCGATATTTGGTAAACCGTGCTAGATGGCTAGACCATTACTATAGAATGATATGTGAGATTTCAGCTGAGGATGCATCTTGGAAAATTTTGACTTGATCAAATTCAAAATGGCCCTCTATCGGCCATTATTTACTTTCACATGCCCAATATTTTGCAAACTGTGTTAGATGTTAGTCCATTACTATAAAACAAAATTTGAGGTTTCGGGGGAGGATGCACCCTAAGTTTTTAACTAATTTATATCGAATTCAAAATGACCGTAAATCAGCTATTAGTTAACTCGATTGGCCTGATATCGGGTAAACCATGCCAGATAGGTAGACCATTACTGGGATACTGATTAGGATCATTAATTTCAATCGAGGTTTGCAATCTCTGACAGACTGTCTAGTTCTTATCTTACTCTTAGACTGGGCTTCTTAGACCTAGTTGTCTTGCGTCTTGATTTTTGACCTAGACTAGGACTACATTAAAAACCCTATACAAAATTGCTTAAATCAAATTCTAATTCGGAGCGGGAGCTCCTGGACTTATGTAGTCTTGTTAAATATTGACACATCGACGTCACTAAAATGATCATAACTCAGCTCCCGATCAACATAATTTCATGTTCTTTGTGTGATATTAAAGCTCTGTGCTATCTAATGGTACCATCAACTCCATATTGTATTTTTCTGACATGAGACTCATTACGTACATATGGGTCACATATATCAGTGACCTTTAGATTTCTTTACCTATTATTGTCCTAAAACTTTGCTGAAACTTGGTTCAGTTTCTGTTAAGAAAAGGGTGTTCTGTGCAAGTCAGGCTCTGTTGTATGGTGATATTCTGCTCTGCAAAGCCAAAAGACAGTAACTGCTTACTTGAAATATAAGCAGTTACTGCGTTGTGGCCTTCGAAGGCAGTACTTATGTACATATTATATGATGATATCCTGGGACACTATGTAACTTCATTACTTGTCATGATGTAAATATGTTGGTGGCTTGTCATCTATCCAAGTTTCAGTGATTCATGTGGTAAACTTACAGGTTTGTTATGGTGGTTTTTTTAACTTTTGTTGATAATTTATATTATGATTTCCTCATTCCACTATGTACAGTGCATTGTCAAAATCATCGCGTTCGGAAGTGAAGAAAGTTTTGTTTTTACATGTGTATAACAAAATTTACAATGTTTCACTGGATCATAATATCTGATCCATTGCCATTTTCAAATTATTTGTTGCCATCAACTAATATTCTGTAACATTTATGGTAAAAATAACAACTAGATGCTCATTAGATGCTCATTTCTGTTGAGTTCGAGTTTAATTTTTGTTTAGAAATGTTTGCTAATATTATACATGTATTGTACATTACAGCTGATTGTACATTACAGCTGATTGATATAGATATGGATATGGTATGTAAATATAAGCTTGTACACTATTCACATATTTGTCCATTATTGCAATGCAAGCGAGGCATGCTAATGACTTTCAATATATAATGATTTTTTTTACTGCTGACTTTAACTGCATCATCCCAATTTAATGTATTGCTCATTCCATTACCAATATGTTGTTACCTAATCAAGATTGAAGGTGACAATCAGCTTTTAACAAGTAATTTCCCTATTAGATAGTGTCGATTTTGTTGATCAAGACATGTCTCTATATAAATATTGATTCAATGTCAGTCCTAAGTCTTAGACTGTGTGCCAACATTGAGTCATCGCTGTACCAGTGTCTCACATACTCATCATTTTCAGTTGTGAACATTCTTATTTATGTTTTTGTAGATACTATATGTATTTCTAAGTATTTGCAAACTCACTATTGTTTGAAAATAGTTCTGACCCAGCTAGCATAGGATATTAACCCAAAGCTCGACCACTGTTTGCGACGGCGGCCCAATATTATTTCTGTGTGGGTTTAATCTTTTGTGTTAGCTGGAGAATATCTTAATGGCTTTCCCATGTTGTATTATTATGTTTACAATGCTTTAATGTTTCGCCAGATATCAACACAGCTTTGAAATCTGGTGAAGTATTGGCCAATCTAATATGCTACTGACGACGCTATTTTTAAACGTTATACAGGAGCTTGGTCACCATTTAATCTACATAGACTTTATCAAATGTCCACATTTTTGTTTGCCATGAATCATAATATGTACACGCATATGTACTCAAGGTGTCCTAACCAAGTTTAAATATTTTTAAATTATTTTGATCGAGATATGTCATTCATTTAAGAAATCCAGATTAATCTGTTTCAATTAAAATTTGAGCACTATGTATTATAAAGTGAGCATTATTTATTATTGTACTTCGATCACAAGTTATATCAAATGCCACTAAAATTAGTAAAAATAGTTTGTAGAAGTTGATCAGTTCATCAAATATTCAATCTTGAATATATTTTTCGTCATTTGAAGCTGGGTGTTGCTTCAGCAATTCCAGGTTTAGATGAATGAAAAAGTGAAGCATTAAAGCTCTGGACCACTGTCCGTTTGTGGTTTTAGTTGTACCCCAGATGCCTCTAATCAGTGTGGTGTTTTCTGGGTGCAAATGTGTGCCGCTGTTCATACACAGTGGACTACCCCTTCAGTCCTTTTATTCTTTAAATTTCACCAAAATATTCTTGTTAATTTTTATCTTTTATTTTCTCAAGCCTTTGATTTTCCTTGTTCCATCAGAATAATTTACTAACAGCTTAAGCACCATATTAGAGGTTGAAAATATGTTATTCATGGTTACAAGAATCAATGAAATAAAGGTAATTGTAAAAACGTTGGAACATGATTTAAAATGTATATGTATTTCTATATTTCTCCTATAAATCGCCATAAATTTCTTATCAAAACTACTATATTTTAACTAACAAATCTTATATTTTCTATGTTATTGTGTTTGATTGTAGCTGGGGCCCACGGTATCGTACTGTTTTTTTTTTGAAATATATTACATCTGGACATAGAATTTCATTTACTGTAAAGACATGCATGTTTTAACCGTTTTACCGCCATTGGCAAAATATTTTCGGCATCATACACTATGTATACCTTATCCATCACCAACCTATTGCTACTTTAACCTTATTCTGGATCTTACAGGTGTATTGAAACAAATCTGCTAGTGCAAAATATCCTGTAAAGTTTGCGCCCTCTCCTCTCTTGGAATTTGCGTGTAGGGGGTGGTGCTAGAGATTCGGCGGTAAAACGGGTGTACATGCATATAAATTTGACAGTAATAATTATTATCACTGAATCGTTATTAACTCGTTATTTTGAAAATAAGCAAAGCAAATGTTATGTTGATATAAAATATCCACATTAGCTTTTAAGATACTAGTTTTATGAAAATATCTCAATGATCAATCTTTATCATGCAAGTTTTTGTAATAAACATGGGTAAAATGCTCTGGCTAAAGCCTTATTTTATTTTTGCAAGAGAATCATAGTGTGACAAATAAAGTTTTTTTGTTTTTATGTCTCCTCCTTCGTTGAGGTTATATATTCTAACCTCATGCTAAAATTTTGGCCCAAAAAGGGGTCCGCGCCTGATCCTTATGGTAACATAAATTAAAACTACATGGTACATTACCGTAAACTTGCCATAATTTATGCCACTTGGGTGAGTAATCTCAAATAATGTTACAATATGCATGATTAACTGTGACATAACACGAACACATGAGAAGGAGGGGTTGAGAAAACCGCTCCGTTGTTATATAGCAAGAAGATTTATACAAAGATAGATAATAGCTAGTGGAGAAAACAGTGCAAGGGGGGATTTCCAAAAATATTTTTTACTTTCAGGGGGGGGGGGGGAGGGTGACAACAATCACACTTGTGAACGAATACGTAGAAACAGTCACGTTGGCGTGCGAATTTATCCCCCCCCCCTTTCCCCCCCCCCTTGAATATTTATACATCACTGTTTAACAAAAAGCTTTATTTATCCTCATCTATTCAATTGGGTTAATTTAAGCATTATAGAAGATTGGCGGAGTCAATCCACGATTGTTTGCATAATTTTAGGTACATGCATTATACCTTGCCTGACTATAAGTGGTTGAAATATAAGTCATTTAAACCAAAACTAAAGCCAGCATTTGACATGTTTAATGAAAATATATGTTGATTTACATGAACGACATATTTTATACGTTTAATACGGTATATATTATAGGTTCACCTATTTTTTTAAGAAGCGAGAGATGAATGTTTACATAATTTGCTGTAGAAAATTTGTGAGACATAGAAATCAATAATGTGACATGGAAATGGTCGGTACTAACATCCGGCATCGGTTTCATCTCCCACCGTGGAAAACTCAAACATGCGCGGTCCTTGATAAATACAGGGGTGGGGGCACTGCCAGATATAAAAAAATGTTTTTCTTATTTTTTTTCAACCTTAGCATTCATTCTGCGATTGGTGTTGAGTCATCTATATTATGTAATCGTGGATGGGATCTACAATGGACTATAACGGCTCATTTAAGCCCATAGGGCCTACAAACCAAATATGATTATTGCTGACCTTTTAAATACCGCTAGACCTAGATTAGAAAAAGATGGGTCGCCACGATTCGCTGAGTACACATTGACTTGGTACAATGCGGCAGGTTTATTTGTCACCGTGGTCCAATCAAGGTCAGGGCTCAACCTTTTAAGCGCCATATTATTTAATTGGAAAATCACCTACTTGAAGTTGGGTCTCGCCGCCGCTATCCACAATTTCAAGTGAGTGAAAATTATTCAGATTTGACAAAATGTAGGACAGCGATTGTGTGAAATCTTGTTGTTTGATGATGTTCAAAGCCTGTTAGTCCTATTTAATGACGTACTAATAAAAATTAAGAAACGAATATAATCGGAGTCGGTGGTTAAAGAGGTAAGCTTACGGTTTCTGACACGTGCGTTCTATTTTTCATGTGCCGGCAAGTTGGTTTGATGTATAGATGACTCGTATTGTGTATCGTGTAAGCATGTGGGCAGGGTAGGCCTCTATGCGGGTACTTTTTGTTTTTAATTTTGATCACTGAAAATAATTACAAATGTATATAGGCCTGCGAAGATAGACAGTTGGTACAGTCTTCAAAACAGGTGCGGAAACATGGCCAACGTTACATCTGCGATAGATAAATCGATTGATAATATATAACGACAATGATAAAAAACAGCGCGAGACATTTTTTTGTTAGTTAACCCTAGAGATCACAAGGTTATAGGGAGATTAAAGTGTTTCCAGACAATTTTTTTTCACCATTTGGCATAGAAATCCAAGGGTTATCTGGAGATTAAAGTGTCCCAATGCCATGTGATGAAAAAATGAGTGTTATCATTGAAAGTTAACCAGTAAAATTGAGGGGGTAATTTGACACTAGAGGGGGTAACTTGAAACTAGTTTCAGAGTAGCCCCGGGGGTAACTTGAACAAGAGGGTAATCTGGGTGAGGAAACCCGGGCTGGGCAATAATGCTTTTTAAGCCCAAGTGGGCAATAATGGGCAATAATAAAAATTTAAACAATGTGCATATTTATCAATAATCAGACAATAAGTAAATATAACTTCTAAATCTCATTATTGATTATTCGTTTCATTCATTAAATTCAAATATTGACCCGGGCTGTGCAATAATGTTTTTTTTTAGCCGAATTAAGTTGGCAATAATAGACAATAGCAAAACGTATAACAAAATAATGGGCAATAATAAAAACAATTATAAAAAAGTCTATTTTATGACCAGAATCAAGCGTTTATCAATAAAGTATATGATTTATGATTCTCATCTGATTGTTCATTTCATTTTTTAAATTTAACTAGAAGGGTCTAGTTATTTGTGAACAAAAAACTGAAGATGTCTCCCCTCCAGCAGCATAACCATAAAGGTTGATAGCTAATAGATGTAGTGCCAAAGGCTTTTGTAAATAATGTTAATAAATGGCTCCTGTGGACAATAGAGACGTTGTATTAAACGGAATTTATGCGACACACTTGTAGTCCAGGCTGTTAGGGTCGAAATAGAGCGAGTGTGTGCACTTTTGGAAGAAATTACCATTTTTTGCTCAGATGATCAGTAACATGTACTCTTTCGATCCTGATATAGCGCAGTCATTTCTGACACGATTAACACCTAATTAACATCTAATTAGTATCCATAATTAGCAAAATCCGAAAAAAATATTATCTCAAGAATTGGTAGATCGATTTTAATGATCTTGAGTTGTGTTATTTACCTAACGTATAGCTTACACGATAAAAAATATTCCTGAGATGATCAGTGATCAAGGTCACGTAATACGGCTAAGTCAAGGTCAAATGTAAGCAAAGTTATGAACATTATGAACAAAAAAGCTAATATAAATGTTGCAAAGTACATATAATTATTTCACATTAAAAAACGTGATACACCAATCTAGCAGCTGTAATTTGATGGCATAATGTAATCTGTATCTCCAAAACCGGGATTATTATGGTCTAGACAAGTGATCTACTCATGGGCTGGCTATACCACAGATGCCTAATGTATGGATCGTCATCTGAGGAATAATTCAAGTCTATTTCATTTAGTTGCTTTTAAAACATTTTTAATGATGTTCCACATCTTATGCACTATTTCTTATAACATAAAGGTTAAGCAAACTTCAAGGTCACAATTAAAGTGAAATTAGGAATAGATTTGAGACCAGATGATTTCCGTTTCGTCGTGCTCCCTTCTGACGGACGGAAATAATGAATCGGACAAATTTAATTGCATGACTGGGTCAGTGTCAATGTAAAAGTAAAATTTAGTCTAAGCAATCGATATATTCGATACCTGTAGGGCTTACGTCCATCGCAAAATATCACATAATTATTTAGAACCTATCATTTGTCAAACACAATCAGTGATGCATAAAACCTTTATTAGAAGGCTTTAACCTGCTGGAACATCTGACTTCGACGTTTTTTGCTATGTCTTGGACGAGGGTGACGGGGTAACAGAACGTCCATAGCATGCACCCATATACTCGTAGAGGGAAGTGCAAAATAAGCCACAATAATAATTGGAACACAAACCTCAAACAACACTGGCCTGAAAAAGTCAAAACTGATTTTAAATTCGTAGGTTTTGATTTGTCAGTCTCACTTTGATTAAGTGTGAGAGCTCCTCTCATATAAGCCTATCGAGATTTAAATCTCTGGGATCCACAACATGTAAAACGAACCATAGAGATGTCAGGTCTGCAAGAGAGAATTCCCACTGGTGAATGGAGAAAGGTTTATAGTATTTGTCATGCCAGTGTTAAGGTTACACAAACTAAATATCACTATCACACTAAGGCCACACACCCTGGACTGCTTGATGATAGGTGTTCAGCCTGATTCACTTTCTATACATCCATACGAGATTGATAGAACCAAGGACCGAGCACATTCATAAGTAGCCTTCTGGGTAGTTGTCTTGTTCTATGAGTGCTGCACACGGCGATGATGCAATAAACAAAAACACTCTGGATAAGATTGTTTTGCATTCTTGCATGATGACACGGTTTTTAATAAAGAGACACAACAAATTCTTCGATGATTTTGGTGTCATCAATGGACACTGAGCCAAACGCTACATACGGGACTGTAGAGGGATGTGGTGGGGGTGAAATGAGCTGACCATTTCTACTATGCTGACATTTTACCAATCCTGCCATGAAAGAGGTGTTGTCATATCCCATCCGATGTATGAACATATCCTGACATGTCATGTAACTGTATAATGCAATGTAACGGAAAGTCGTGTCCACTCCAAGCGTTACATGCTTCTTGTCAGAGTTGACCACTGTTTATTTTTTATAAATAGAGATAATACATTTCTTCAAATAATGATTAGAGCTAGTAAAGCTTTTTTAAAAAAAAAAAATCATGGTTTAATTACTCTGAATACTCTGATACTGAAATATATCCTAGTTTCTATGAATATTGTCTTTTTTAAGGGTGTTAGCTTGGTCCGCACACCCTTACTTGGTTAGAAAGTGTTGTGACCTTGGCACTTCACTCAATATCTCTAGCAACACCATCTGGCTCAACATAAGGAGAATTACAGTAATTGATACATATTCGTCAAAATTACATGTATATACATGTATGTATTGTATGTTGGTGTTGCGTTAACCATTGCAGCCGAATAAATCAACATAGCATCGACTCGTTGAGGAATGTCTTGAGATGATCACATGCACCATCATCCAAACTGGCAACCAAAGTGGATTTCTGTTCATCTCATGTCAGTCTTGGAAAGGTTTGTATGTATTTTCATACTTGAAAAGTTTATCGGCAGTGCTTTCATGAAACTGAAATGCAATGTACATCTTTAATATCAGCTATAACTCATTGCTTGGGGAGGAGAGGTGGAAGCTATTGAACATGTTAACGAGTATGTTGGCTGTGTAGTTTCTCTGGATGGTTTGTTGGATTAACACCAGAGCGCTTTAACATGTTAAATGTTTTAATACGTTTTTTTTCACAGCAATACAGACCCTTTTTCCTCACCCTGCAAAGTCAGTATACACAACAAGGACACATTCTTCATCAAGGCTGCTTAGTACATAATCATCCTTCAAGCTTACTTTGTTCGTGTAGATCAGTTATTATTAGTTCAATTTTGAGATTTAAAACAATAATAACTGTCCTTGCAGGTCTGGATTAGAAATCAATATTATGAACCGAGAATCGCTGAGCATAATGACAAGTATCAAGAATGAAACACAAAGACTCAATTTAAACGCTGCACAAATTTGAGTAGATTTCCAGTTTTAGTGCTGTTTCCCAGAACCTGTAGTGGGGACCTAGCTGTTATATTTGCCCTTCAGTAGTGTAAAAAATAATATGCACACTATTGACAAACGTTAAAGGTCCGAGTAGGTTATTGTTACTTGCTTGAATAACCGAACAATATTCCGCATCATCGAAGTTCACCACGTCGGCTATTTTGCCATTTATGAATGCCCTTTAAGTATCGAATCTATTTTTTATTGCTTAGATAAAAAAATCTCCTTTCAATGGAAATAAACCCTATCATATAATTAAAATTGGCATTAAATATGTCAAATTGAGACGCCCATCACAAAAGAAAACCACCAGGCTCCAAATATATTTTGAATATTACCTTGACTTTGACCTTGAAGTTATTGATAGACCTTGACCTTTATGCGATATATAATAGTGCATAGTATTTTGTACTACATTAAAATGCACAATCTATTGAAAGATAATAATAAAAATCAAAACGTTGATCCCTTTACCATACATGTGCGAAATAGACAACTTATGGTTGGACCACTTGTCCAAACAATTACGACGCCGGTTATTAGATAAATACTCCATTAAACCCTCAAATGAAAGGTCATAAATGATGGTTTTCTTTTACATGATATATCAAATAATTTTGACTAATTTGAAACATTTTAAATGCGCTATTTAGTGTCCAAAACTGTCCAATTTTCCTCGATTTTGACTTTAACCTCGACATATCACGTGACATTGACAATGAATGATCTCAAAAATATTTTTGTTGTGTCAATTACCCATCAAACAGATAACAGAACTTGAAATCATTAAAATCGACCCACCGATTCTTGAGATATTATTTTCTCAGGATTTGTGTCCAGATTTTGCTAATTATGGATACTAATTACATGTTAATTAGGTGTTAATCGTGTCTGAATTGACTGCGCTATATCAGGATTGAAAGAGTACATGCTTCTGATTATCTGGGAAAAAAATGGTAATTTCTTTCAAAAGTGCACAGAGAAACCCCTAACAGACTGGACTATTGTCAAGACTCCCAGCAAACACGACGTTAGCCCAATATGCTGGCCCATCATCTGCGACGTTGGCCCAGCATCAAACTAGCACTGGTTCAACGCCTCATGTCGCCGGTTTGAAATAATTCAAAATGTTTCTTCCCCACCCACTCGTAAAACTCAGTATTGTGCGGAGCCTCCATGACCGAGAGGTAGCGTGCTCCGCCTCAGACCGCCAGGGCTCAAATTTCGAATCCTGTGTCTGGAGGGCAGTGTCATCTCACTCATCTCTCCGTCCTAAGGAGGTTCTCCTGGCCCAATTTAGCCTATATATGCACGAAAGTGGCCTAAAGCCCGATTCATTTCAACGCCTCATGTTTGCTGAGCTGCGTTCAACCCAGTAGGCCTAAGCACAAAACATTTGTACAATGTCGGACCAACGTCGAAGACTTTGTGCCGACGTTGTACAAATGTTTTGTGTTTGCTGGAGATAGCAGCTGGTCTGGTATTGTTTGCAGCTTAGGCTCACTTCTGGCCGCAATTACAAGCCGATACCGACACAATGTTAGGTAAATGTTGAGCCAGCGTCGCCGGTGATGGCCAGTATCCATTCTGTCCTAGTCAGTAGGCCTACTTAAGCAAATGTGACCCCCCACGGGAAAGGGGCCATATAAGATTTTTAATATTTAAAAAAATATTTCAGTGCACAGTACCATAGGCAGCACTGTACACTCCAGGCTGGTGAGCATTTTGGAGCACTGTATATGCACAACCACGATGACAAATATCTGGCCCGACCGGGATTCGAACCTAGCTGGTACCCCCAGGTTACAAGCCCCAGTCGATACGGGTTATGTAAGCTAATGTAAATATTATAAATTGACCATTCAGAGCATTTAAAAGTAGCAATTATTTGTGGCAACTCATTTCACCTGACTACCCTAAGAACGTATATCCTCTATAGAGGCCTACATATAGGGCCTACATTACATATCCCCAAAATGCCTTGTTTTTTAACAATTTCCTGGAGGGGGGCCATATGCACTCAAAACTCTCTATGTTCTGGATGCTCTATCTGCATATTGTAACAACATTGTATAAATATTATACAAATGTTTTGTGTTTACTGAGAACCCCCCCTTTTTTGTCTTTACTACTTTAGTCTGGATACTTTGAATCTTTGAATTGGTACTCCAGCAGCACCTCCTTTTTGGAGTATCGGGCTGGAGGGGGAAAAGGCTTGTGGACTTAGTCAACCAGCTGACTCTTGAACGCTGTTACAGTTTTTGATTCTATGGCAGCTATCGGAAGATAATTCCAATCAGGGATAGCTCGATGCCAAAAAGAATTTTGTCCCAGTGTGGTGTTAGCTCTAAGATGTTTATAGGCCTGATTGTGCCCACCACGTGTTCTTCTGTCCGCTGGGATCAAACGGTCATTGATAGGAATTTCGACTAGCTCATTTAAAATTTTAAACATGCTTACAAGTATAGAATTTTACGTCTTGTTTTCAAGTCAGTCCAGCCAAGGTTCTGAATGAGAGATGTCACACTGGTTGTTTGTCTATAATTTTGGGTGACCAATCTTGCTGCTGATCTTAGAATTTTTTTTAATTTATCAATATCTTTTTGTCTAAAGGAGTCCCAAACTGCTGAAGAGTATTCTAAGGATGATCTGACCAGGGAGAAATAGGAAGTCTCCCTTAGTTTAGCGGACATGCCTTGAGGTTTCCCTGAAGGAAGCCCAGAGTGGAATTTGCTTTACTTGTAATTTTGTTAATGTGGGCCCCCCATTTCAGGGTCTCGGCAAACACCAAGATATGGTGTTGATGAGACGTTTGCTAGTGTTTTGCCTTTAAGGGTGTACTCAAATTCTAGGTTTTTAGTTATTAAGCCGACTTTCAGGGAAAACGTCTGTCGTTAACTTCCGTTTAACATCTGTTCTGCCTGTGCAAAGTCAAAAGGCATTATCGGCTCCCTGGTAAACTAGGCATGTACTGCTTTTTAACTGGCATTTCTTGCCATAGCGCTGCCAAAAGGCCGTATTTGCTCACTTGTAAAGCAAGTATATACTTCCTTTACGTTGATGTCACTGCCTCCTTGTTTGTAACAGCAATTTCAATAGACAGTATCTGCACACTTGTGAAATAAGCAGATACTTGGTTTTGTTGTGAGCAGAAGCATTCTATGTCATGCTGGTTCTAGGCAGTCAACATGATCTACTGATCCAATGTTGGTTTAATGTTGTGCCATCATTTATGACACAGTTCCAACATTGAAACAACTTTGTGTCAGTGTATCAGTTGCCGGTGACTCTGCAAAAACGAGACGTTGAGCCAATGCTGTTTTACTGCTGAGCCATTGCTGTAGACAATGGGCCAGCATTAAGCTAGCATTGGATGAGCGTTTATCGCGTTAAGGCCTATATACTGGTGGACAAATGCTGGGATAATGATGGCCCAGTGTTGTAAACGGTGGGCCACCATCAGTCTAACATTATGTCAGCGTCTCGAGTCTGCTGTTTGGCTGTGACCAAGCCCAGTTCACTGAGGCATTGGCCCAATGTTGTTTTTTATGTCGTGCCAACGTCGAAGATGTCGGGCCAGCAGTAGAACAACATTATGTCAATGTTTCGTGTTTGCTGTGATAGGTGTTCTGGCAGAGCTGGACCCCCACTCCCTCCCCCCACTCTCCCGCCTCTCTCTGCTGCAGTCGCCTGTGTTATCTTAGGCAATATAGCGATTAGGCCTTGGCTAAGATATTTATCTCCAAATATATCAAATTTTGTAATATTAAAACTAGATTTTTGGCCTTAGGGATTGAAGGCAATCCAAATTGATATAATTTATACACTTCTGGCCTGAAATATGATCGAATAACAACTTTTATTGCAATGCCAATTGATGTAGTTAAGTTAACCCTTTCATCACGATCATCTGACATGAAAAAGGGACAAAGTATGGTGAAATATACATTTTTATTTAATATAAGTGCCATTAATTTAACGTTCCTGGGCTACATAATCATATTATAGTTTTATAACCAGGCATTTTTAGTGAATGCATGACGATTTCGTGTCCTAATGAGCTCCGGCCAACACGATCTTTTGAGCATTGACACACTCTGCTTAGCTACTTAATTACCCTACATGTAAAGAATACGCAGTGCCTGACTTATCAAAGGTACTTGCGGGATTCCCACAAAAAAATAAAACTGGCCCGACATCATTTTATCTGTGCGCCACACTTTACTCAATATCTTTGTTTTTGACACAACAAGTTAGTTTAGTGGGCCATAAGATTTTTCAAGATAAGTTCTAGGCCCCGGCTAAATAATCACAGATCGCCTGCTGAATTAACCATATAAAATATATATATAATATATTTTCTGTGGAATTAACTACCAAGTCATTACCAGTGAAGCTTTAAAAATTTCAGTTCCCAATGTTAGACGCCTATCTTTCAAAGCAGGAAAAATAATATTTATATGGCGGTGTTTACTGTTTATGGTGCCGCCGCCGCCAATAAATGCCCATTAAGGCCCACACTGACAAATTGTGAGCTGTGTATCGCTGCATTTGTTTCAATATTAGTATTCAGCGTTATTAGAACAGAGTCAAGGTTCACCATCCCATGATCCAAAACATATAGGCCTATTGCTTACCAATACTATTTAAATGAAGTAGGCCTCTGGCAGAAAACGAGCTACTGAAACCATATAGTTGAAATGGTGCTGATTCCAACGAAATATTAGACTGTCACCTGATAAATCGGTGGAATGTCAGATTTAGTACCATTGCCAATATCTGGCAATATTGCTATGGTAGCAGGTAACCTCACCACAGGTGATCTCGCCACAGATTTGGTAACCTCGACACAGAAGGCTGAGTAGCCTCGCCACAGCTTTGGTAACCTCGCCACAGGGGGCTAAGTAACCTCGCCACAACTTTGCCACACCTGTTATATCCGATTTATCAATGTATTTTCAAAGGTTAACCTCTACCTTGAACTTGGTGTAGATGTCTATATAGACGTAGATTATGTGCCAATAAAATGAACAGCAACAAATTAACCAAAAATGTACAAATATATGACGAATATTAATGGCCTACAAATTTATTTTGTACAGCAAATATTGTAGAAAATTTGTTCATGGTGACTGATATATTACCCTTAAACCGCTGAGTTAAATAATTTTAAATTTGCACACGCTTAGAGTTGTGTCTCGATCACTACCTTGACCCACAACTTTAAGTGAGAGAAAACTACTCGTATTTGTTTAATTTGTAATTTAAGACTAAACAATATAGAAATCTTGATGTTTAAACGGCTATTAAAACGGACTAAAGCGCCGACCATAGTCGCGCTTAGCGGTTTAAGGTGATCAGTAAATTAGGTGTAGGCCTAGCGGCAACAACTCAGGAAGGTGATGATATGGGTGTGTAGGGGTCTCCAGTATGGGAGTGTAGGGGTGAATGGCAGAAACCACCTAACACTCTCCATCATATCGTAAACTTCATCTTCCCCGTCGGGTCGACGGTTCTGATTAACTCACAAAACTCCTCTTCTGCTTATCATATATATTTGTCTAGACATTGAATAATAGCAATGTACAACCCCGCCCACGACACGTCTTAGTTAATTTCCGAGCGGGCGACTCGCGGCACGTCCGCAGTCGCTGAGAGTTCTATCGTAAGTGCGGGAAAAGTACCACGGCCGCATGGGATTCGGCCCCATGCACACAGCACCGAAGTACCAAAACGAGGCAGTCATCCACAGACTCACCACGTCCGGGAGAGTGGGGACGACTGCCACAGTAAACAAGTGAAGTAGGGATCCTACATTACTCCCGGGTTTGTGACAACGTAGGACCCAACTGATGTTTAGGAGACTGCTTCGTGCAAGTAGCGGGGGTTGTATATATTGTAACCTCTTATAACTAACCAGGGTGTGAAAAATTACAGTGTGGGTGGTTATCGTTAATACAGCGCGGGTGGTTGTCGTTGCAGCATCCGTAATTAAAACATTGTCCCATCCTCGTAACACCAATTGTCCTATCCTCGTAACACCAATTGTCCTATAATTACATATGCTGCTAGCTGGGACCAACCGATTCATTTGTTTAACATTTCCATTATAATTTAGCAAATATCTTGCTGAAGAATGTAATTACAATTTACATATTTTGCACAATGTTGCCAGGCCTGGCGCATTCATTTACAATTTAAAAACATTATTATTACGGTACATGCGGTTGGGCCCGCCATAGATATCGTTAGGCGCCACTATGGCGTGGACCATCTGCACGAGCCGGGCAGGAGTCTGGATTGTTCGTCCGACTCTAGTTTTTCTCACAGTTTTTCTCACAGTTTTTCTCACAGTTTTTCTCACGAAATTTTGTCGCGATTAACGATATTTGAACGATTTATTTTATTCGAGTCGATTACGGCGTCAGCTGCACCCGGGGTTTTACCCCGTAGATGTAAAGGATTGCGTGAATACGTTCACAAACCGCCGCCATTCCTGTTAGCGCGGGATACGGCGGGGGCTCGTGAATGCGGCGCTATATAAGTTTTGTCTTTGATAGACAATTTAACTTTATCATCTAGTTGCTGTGGGACCGTGGCCAATTTGGTACTGCTTCTGACTGCCGTCGACTGTGTCTTTTTAACACTCGTCCTGTTGGACGTCTGAGTGTTCGCACTACTAGGTCTAGGTGGGTCCTGTGGATTCCCACTAGAGATCCTGGTAGTCTTCGAGCTCTGTTTTTTGTGTGGCGTAATGCGCTGTGATTTCGTAGCTGTCGTAGGCTCGCACTCGAGATGTGCGGGTTTAACTCGATCTAAGGAGACCGTCTCAACCTTGCCTTTCATCAGGATTTTCATGATTCTGCCACTCCTCGCGACAACCTTATATGGTCCGTCGTAAGGGGCGGTCAGAGGCGGCGCAATTGCGATTCGGCGCAAGAATACATGTGTGCATGTTGCTATTTCCTTATATTGGAAAATGTTAGTCTGTTGTGTGTCACGTGGCGGACATAGACGGAGACGCGACATGGCTACGCGTAGCTTGTCTGAGTAATTCTCTAAATCCGTGTTAGCGTCGACGGTGTACTGTTTCATAAACTCTCCTGGGAGTCTAAGTGTTGTCCCGTATATCATCTCGGCAGCCGACCTGCCTAGTCTCTCCTTAACTGCGGAACGAACTCCTAAAAGTACGGCGGGTAGAGTATTAGTCCACGGGTTCGGTGATTCGTGCGCCATAATGGCGGCTTTCAATTGACGGTGGAAACGTTCGACCATGCCATTCGACTGGGGGTGATAACTCGTGGTACGATTCCGTATTATCCCGGATTGGTTACATAAATTATCCCACAATTTAGACTCGAACTGAGCGCCCCTACCTGTGGTGATAGTGGCGGGAGTACCATAACGTGCTATCCACCCGCTGAAGAAGGCATCAGCGACCGTTTCGCCCAAATATCTACAATAGGTATGGCTTCCGGCCAACGTGTGAAACGATCGACGCAAGTCAGTAGATATCTAAAGCCATTAGCATAGGGTAAAGGTCCGATTTTATCAATGTGGACATAATCAAATCGCTCGGTAGGTTCAGTGAACTTTCCGAAAACTGGTGTGTTGTGACGTGAAACTTTGGCAGTCTGACAACCCTTACAGGAATGACACCATCTAGCAATGTCAATATTCATGCCATGCCAAACAAATTGTGTATTAATCAAAGGTTTTGTAGCTCTATGAGATAGGTGGCCTAAACCGTGTAAGCTTGAAAAAACTTTTCTGCGAAATTTCGCGGTAAGGTACGGCCGGTTATGTCCCGTGGACACATCACACCAGATCAATTGATTATCGAATGATTTGAGTAGTTTGAAATTCATAGTGGATGTAGTCGAGTGTCTCAATCTTGTGAATACCGCGTCCTTAGCTTGGTCGATACCCAACTCCTTATTGTTTATCACTGTTCCATCATCTATCGCGGACACTGATGGTCGTGACAGCGCATCGGCGACAAAATTTGTCTCACCTTTAACATAGCTAATGTCGGTTGTAAATTCAGCTATGAAAGCTAAATGTCATGTTTGGCGTAGGGACGCGCGTTAGGTGACGGATGACATTACAAACGTCAAAGGTTTATGATCCGTGTTTACGAAAAAATTTTGTCCATCTAAATTATGTCTAAAATGTTTAATTGTGGCATATACTGCCAAAAGCTCACGGTCGAACGCGCTATAGCGTGTCTCTGCTGGGTTCAGCTTCTTGCTGAAAAACGAAAGTGGCTGCCACATACCATTCAAATACTGCTGCAACACGCCACCAACGGCGACATCACTAGCGTCACACGTGATGTTTATCTGAGCCATAGGGTCTGGGTGTACCAGAAGAGTAGCGTTTGCCAATATTTGTTTGGACTCTGTAAATGCTGACTCTGCATTTTGATCCCATTTGACTTCGGTGACAGTCTTGTATGGTCTTTGTTGGCAGCTGTCAATAAATTATATAGTGGTGTCAACTTCGCAGCGCATTGCGGTTAAAAACGATGGTAATAATTTAACATTCCTAAATATCTACGCAGTGCTCGTTGCTTTTCCGGCTTTTCGAAATTTACAATTGTGTCAACGGCGCTAGGTAACGGCGAAATTCCTTCGGCACAAACGTGGTGGCCTAAAAAACTTAATTCAGTTGTACCAAACTGACACTTCTCAGGACCAATTATTATTCCGTATTCGGCTAGTCGGACAAAAAGAATTCGTAGATGTTTTTTATGCGTTTTATAATCTGGGCTGGTTACCAGTAGGTCATCCAAATATACAAAAACAAAATCATATCCGCGTGTAACGTGGTCTATAAAACGCTGAAACGTTTGACCGGAATTTCGTAGACCAAACAGTGTCCTTGTAAAATTAAATAGACCAAAAGGTGTAGTAACGGCTGTCTTATGTACATCAGACGGTTCCACCGGAATTTGGTAATAAGCTCCAACCAAATGATCTTTGAAAAAATCGTCGAGCCGGCTAAACGCTGCGTGAAATCTTGAATATGTGGAATCGGATAACGGTCGGGTAAAGTCTGATCGTTTAAGCTGCGGTAGTCCCCACATGGTCTCAGTCGCCATTTTTCTTCGGTACCATGTGAAGCGCTGAGGACCACTCACTGTCGCTGGGTTCAATGACCCCTAATTTTATCATTTCGTCGAACTCGCGTTTCGCGGTAACGAGCTTATCGGGTGCCAATTGTCGTGGGCACGCGAACACTACGTGTCCTTTGGTGACTATTTTGTGCGTTATACGGTGTTTAACGGTCTCACCCTTTGTCGTAGGGCGAGTCAGTTCCGGGAACTGACCGAGAAGTTTAGTATACTCATTCTGAACAGTGGCTACTCCGTTCAGCGACAGTGGTCTGATCGATGACAGTGAAGCGGCAATAGCTAGACCTGTTCTCATGTCCCGAAGACATCGACTTCTCAAATCTACTAGTAAATTATAATGAATCAAAAAGTCAGCCTTAATTATGGGTTGCTTCACATCCGCTACTATAAATGTCCACGGATATTCGCGCTTTAAGCCGACATCGACGACGCATTTACTGTTGCCGTATGTATTGATAGTAGTGTTATTCGCGGCCACCAGGGGGAGGCAGTCTGCGTCCGAAAGCCTGTTAGCGCAAGATTTCGGCAAAACGCTGACAGCTGCACCTGTGTCAATCAAGTACTTACATTTATGTCTTTTGTCTGCGACGTACAATAACTTAGAGTGAAATAACTTGGGAAAAGTAGCTTCCGCGGAGTCATGTCGCGTCTCAGTTATACCGTCAGATGCAAGAGTCGCAACCTTGCTCTGGCTTAGCAGTTTAAAGAAAATGCGCAGGGGCTCCTGCACGTGCGTGCCTTGTCACCGAAAGTCTGGTGAAAATAGCAGACAGGTGCATTAGCCGTATCTATTACTTTAGCGGCATTATTTTGCTGTACATTCGGCGGCGGGACGAACGGGCGAGCGTTTTGCTGTGCATTATTATAATTACCAGGTTTGTTAGGAACGAACTCGGTGGCCTGTACATTTGGAAGAAATGTAGGCCTAGGAGTATAGTGGTTATTTACACATCCACGTCCTTGATTTCTCCTCTTCTTCTCGGCTGCAGTCGCGGTCTCTAACTTTTTGAGTCTCTTTGATAAGTCCTCAAGCAAACCAACTAACTTAGTGGTTTCGTCAACTTTTATCTCCGCAACCCCCGGCTTACTCTCTTCTACGTCTGCTTCGGTGGCAAGTGCCCTGTCGGCCAACATGGCTAAACTTTCCAGTGTGGCACTGTCTGATTGTGTTGCCAAATAAGCGCGGATTGAAGCAGGCATCTGCCGAATTAATGCTTGGCGTATGACCGCCTTTCCAACAATTGCTTTCGTTCCAAAGCCTGTTGTCTTCTGTAGACGCCTTGAGGAGTGTGAGGGAATGTCTGAGCCCATCCTTTCTCCTGAAATCACTTTATTGACTCGTTCGGGTGTTGTCAAACCACGTCGCTCGATGAAAATGGTTTTCAAGCTTTCATATTTATGCGATCTGAAAGGCTGAAGTAGAACGTCCCTCACGTCTGATGCGACCTCGCCTGAGAGTGCTGCGCAGGTTAAACTATATCGCTCGTCATCGTCGTGGATCTGATGAAGATCGAACTGAGTTTCAATCTGGTTAAACCAATGTTCAACGTCCGTAGCATAAAACGTTGCTATTTTAAACTTAGGCAAGTTCGTTGAACGTCTCGGAGGCTGTCTTCTGCGTGGTGAAGGACTCTTAGACAAATCGCTCCTAGAGTGATGTCTCGTGCGTCTATTTCGAGCAATTCGAGCAAAATCTTCTTTGAGTCGTTGATACTCGTCGTCTGCCTCGCGGAAGCGAACTTCGTTTTTCTCGCTGTCCTGATAGTAGTTATCTTTGCGTCGAGCACCCTCACCTTCTAGAGGCGTAAACATGAAGCCTTCACTATCGTGGTGTGTCGACATTATGAAATGTTTGTAAAATTAGTTAACTAGTAAAGCGTTTGAGATAGCGGGCCTATTGGCTCTATGCCTATCTCAAACGTGTTTAAAATGGTATGTCATATTAACACATACCAACTATTTGTGACGTGCCGTGCGCAGGTTAGTTGTACGTTGCCGTCTAGACCAGATGAAAAAATGTCTGTATATGTTGAATCTTAGAAATGTAGGCTGTAGAAATTGTCCATGCTATGTCGCATGTTGCGAGAAACAGGGGTTGCTGAGATATTTGAATATTCGTCACTGAGATTGCACATAATTTCTTTGCACTTAGTCACACACATATATAATTGTTTAGTGAAAACTGTAAGTCAAAATTGTATATAAAATGCCAGAAATAATTACTACATGCTATGTTAAGCTATGATAATAGTATATAGTAAATCGACCTGGGTGAAAAAAAAAAAAATTCACACAAGTCGAAAAACACATGCAAATATTGACAATGTTTCGTAATAGCACAACTGTCAAGTCGAATATTTCTTTATTTATATAAGTTTTTATTCTACAGAAATCGACTATCGTGAGAAAATTTCGCTCTCAAACTGATAGGCTAAATGTGACTGCGATAAAAAACAGCTACATTTATTTTAGAAAAAGATTTTAAAACGTGACTGACAGTAGTCTATGCGGATTGATGATATAGCATATCATTTCGCTGAAAAATGATTTCTGCGGTGAACATTCCGCTTTTTATTATTTTTTATATGGTACGTTCATCACCGAGTCATTCTTAATAACGTCCGAATCAATCGCTCGCTTTGTTTCGTTGACTAAGGTATAAGTCGGTTGTTGTCGTAGCGGCTGCGTTTATTTGGTTTGTGGCGGGTGTGTGTATGGTGTATGATCGGTTACTGCTAACATGTGCGGCAGGCAGCTCATTGCTTTGTGCCTGTGCCAGCGTGCATGTATCGGTGTGTACATATAAAACTAGACAGCAGCCGCGTCTCGCCTCACATTAGCATATTCATGATCTACTCCGTGCCCAAATAAGGCACTAAAAGTAGGCCAGAGCAACGCCAAACACCAGGGGGCGTTTCGACGTGAAAAAATTATACTATGACTTTATCAAAATCTCACAAAACTTGTGCTATAATTTTCCTTCCGAAACTGTTTATTTACATTTCTTCTTTTTTAACAGTTTTGAAAAAGAAAATTTATAAGTATTCAAAAAAATTTATTTGAGACTAGACCGTGTCTAATTTGAACACGTGAATAGTCTGCTCCACCAAATCAAAATGGCAGCTTAATTTATGCTAATGTGATGAGGTGACACAGGTCCACTGTCCAAGTGCATGCCGGTTATGGCGGGACACGTGTTTGCCCACGGCAGGCGATTAGCTAAACAAGGGGAGCCAGCGTCCAATATGGCGCTCACTTAACCAATTACATTTGTAACAATCAGCATCCTCCGAAATAACATATTGTAATAATAAAAAAATATTGACCTACGGTCCTGGAAATATATTTAACAGACCAAGTAGGACCGTTTATTGACATTCATTTAGGCGAGCAATTTTATTTGGCCCTAATCCTAATAAAGGTTATCTGAGTCGAAGCAATATTTTTTATAATTTTTTGTCAATTTTTACTGAAAAATCGAAAAATGACGAGGCTTTGTCTATGGAATTTAAAATCGAGTCACCCAATTATGGCGATCAACGATAAAAAGGAGTTTTCGAAAACACCCACCTCCTACTCGCCTACAGTGGCATTAATAGGATGAAAGCATTTTAAAAACTCTTACTATTAAAAGGATATAGACTAAGTCTATGAGAAAAAATTTCAGGGTTGTTCTAGAAAAACTGACATGGTCGCCATCTTGAAAAAGCGCCAAACACGTGGAATTCCGTCAAAAACAGGAAAATTATGCCGTTTTCGACGTAAAAAAACGTACTTCTCCTCTGATAACTCTTTCTATCCAATTTAAACTGGCATATTAATATGACCTACAGCTTTCACGTACCTTGGTGAAAAAAATGCTCATGATTTTTTTCAAAAATCTCCTAAAATTTAAATAAAACTATCCTTGAAAACAGCGGTTTTCAACTTGATGCTTGGTGAAAACACTGTTGCGTTCTCTATCAGTCGTCAGGGTCACCAGTATGGGTGAGTGAGGAACGTCGGGGGCTCCAGTATGGGTGTGTAGGGGTCTCCAGTATGGGAGTGTAGGGGTGAACGGCAGAAACCACCTAACACTCTCCATCATATCGTGAACTTCATCTACCCTGTCGAGTTGACGGTTCTGATTAACTCACAAAACTCCTCTTCTGCTTATCATATTTATTTGTCTAGACATTGAATAATAGCAACGTACAACCCTGGGCACGACACGTCTTAGTTAATTTCCGAGCGAGCGACTCGCGGCACGTCCGCAGTCGCTGAGAGTTCTATCGTAAGTGCGGGGAAAGTACCACGGCCGCATGGGATTCGGCCCCATGCACACGGCACCGAAGTACCAAAACGAGGCAGTCATCCACAGACTCACCGCGTCCGGGAGAGTGGGGACGACTGCCACAGTAAACAAGCGCAGTAGGGATCCTACAATGACACTGCCCCAAAAAGAGATCCGACAGGACCCGAGGACGACAATGAGTAGCACTCAAGCTATGTGATTGACTCTGATAACACTCATAAGGGTGTTGACATTACACGTGACATTAACTCACGTGCATGAGTGATGACGCAAAGGGTCTACTTGCAAACGCTGAATGTTAAACCATTTCAGCGCTAAAATGTGTGTTTGAAGAAAGTAAATAAAGTGTCAGTAATTATCCGTTATAGCACAAGTCGTTACTACACGAATCGGATATAATACAATGCAACCATGGATCCACCAATTTTTTTTTTTCCAGAACAATTGTGTTATAACTATTTCCACATCCGATTGAGCATGACGTTTTCAGCAAACTTCACACGTTAATCTAACGCTGATAGGCCTCATAGTCCAGGAGCCCAGAAGGTTTTATTTAGCACTGCGAGTACAAAAGGTTTGAAGTAGGCCTATATCATGTGTAGAACAGACCGTCAAGATCCCAACAAGGCAATTCTTAAGTGCCGCAGCATGTACCAATTGATGATATAGCCCCTTTATTAGGGCCCAAATTGGTGATTAATTAGCAAACCGAGTACACGCACAAAAACAATGACACAGACAAGGTGGTTGGTGGTAGAGCCCGAATTCATCGTTCTTAAGTAAGTGTTAAATCCTGTACTTAATGCGCTTAAGAAAGTGTTGTATTGGTGCTAATTGGAGATTTAATTAGCATAATCTGTGCATAAAAAATCTCAATGGCATGATATTTGCGGATATATAGTAGGCCTACGTCACAATAAACAATATTTAAATGCCAAAGGCTGTACAAAACCAACCTAAGAACCATTTAAAGATTAAACACATATCCTTCGGTTTTATCTTATTCCTAAACATAACATCTTAAATTTAAGATCTTTGGACGTTATCCTGTGCCAAAGCATAAAGTATCCAATATGTCAGCTATATATAATATTGAGTTTATGACAACCATAAAAGTTAAATCATATTTTGATGTTTTAAATTAGTCAAATAATAAATGATTATCACTTGAACTGTCTGTCTCGTCACTTGATGATATACCATTGTCATCCTCTAATAACTAAAACATCTGTATTATAGGCCTATGCACGGATGACCACATCATTATATAGTCATACATTGTCAATTGCTTCTGTGTGAAAGCAAATCTTGGCCTCGACCTCTTAGTGATTGTTTATGAGATTTGCAATGACACTTAACTGTATTTAATCACTCATCTATTATAAGCAGTAATGGCCCTGGAATGTCCAGATATATATCTCTTGCATATGTACAATTCTGCCATGCCATATATATCGAAGCCTGGGTCGTGATTTATCAGGTGGAGAATAGGTTTATTAGAATCAGTAATATTTCAGCTACTGCCACGCATGCTCAGCTCATTTCCCTCAGTCATTAAAAAGTTATGAGCATCTGCATTTTTCGGACCCTGTGGTCGAAATCAGTGACCGTTATGTTGAAAACGTGATTTTCCTGGGTAAAACTAATACAGCAATCCATGGCCCACGCATTAATAGTATGGGCTCGTCTATTGTCACAATAACCCTAACCATCATGTGAAAAATAACTACATAAGTGAGTTTTAACGACACATAAGAAAACAAAAAAAAAATATTTAAACCAATATAGTACATCATCAATGTCGTAAAAATCAATAATTAAAACCGTTTTGATAATCAGCTTAATACCAGCAAAAATACATAGCACATCATCTTGATATCAGTAATCAGGTAATGTGTTTGTATAAATATGCAAGGCTGCCTTTCCATGGACGCGATTAAATGGTCGCGCGGCCAAACGCGCGCGTTCCGCCGTGCGGCCATACCCTTTTCATTGGCGCGTCCAAACGCGTCCGAACGCGCAAGAACGCACAGGAGATGTGGGGAAATTGTTCTGGGCTGTCCTTCGTAGTTGTAGGCCTATCCATGCTGTCGAATTTTTGCGCAATGCTGCCAATCGGAAATTCTGTCATTAACCTAGGCCTAGGCCTACATTTACATGCCGAAATAGGTCTTTCTCACTCATTGCGCGCACCCTTCAAATACCGCATGTATTGAAATTCAATGTGTGACTTATAACTAGACTACATAGAGGGAGATCAGGACTATAGATTGAATGATAGGGCCTACATCTCCCAGTAAACACAAAACATTTGTATAACATTTATACAACCCACGTCGGCCCAAACGTCTTCGACATTGCTCCAACATTGTATAAATTTTATACAAATGTTTTGTGTTACATGGGCTAGCGTTCACAGTGTCACAGCAACTAGCAAGTGTGATACGTTAATTGAGCCAATTTTGAATAAATGTTCGGTCAACATCGCAGACGATAGACCAGCATTGAACCAGCACAACGTCTCATGTTTGCTGGACTGCAGACATGATGAAAAATAAAAAATGACAAATGGGGAGATGAACGCGTGGTGGATGAACGCAGAAATCGCTACAAGTGCGATTGCTGGCCGTGCGGCGAACTGACCGCACAGCCAATCGCGTTTATGGGAAGGTCACATTGTGATTGTATCTGATCAATTTTTAATTCTGCAGCGCGGCCGTCGCGTCGCAACGCGTCGCGCACCCAAACGCGTCAATGGAAAGGCAGCCTAAGAATCATTAAAGGTTAATATTTTACAACGCCGTGACGATTTTGTTAGGCCTATTTAAGTCAGAAAGAAAGAAAGAAAGTGTAAAGTGTAGAATCGGCAAAATGCATGATGGGAATCGAACATATAATATAAATTCCAATGATAGATAAGATATAAATATATACTACCGACCTATACATATTTTATTTTCATGCATAGATATTCTTTCTCTGACGCCATACGACGACGATCAATTAGGACCTATTTCCAAACGAAATTCACAGATGATAAGATATCAGGCTCAACCTTCTGGAAAACGGTTAAGCCGTATCTGACTAATAAAGGACACCATAATGGTTGTGATCTACAGTTGAGTGAAGGTGGTCGAATAATAACAGACCAAAAGAAAGTGGCTGAGACCATAAGTAACTATTTTATAAATCTTGCAGTGGATATCGGAAACAAAATTAAACCAGACTGTGGCTATGGTGACCATCCCCGTGTTAAAAATTATTAGAGAACATTTACCACAAAAGCAAAGTCTTTCCTTCAGGCACATGAACGAAAATGAGGTAGCCAAAATCTTACATTCATTAAATCCAAAAAAGACAACTGGCCCAGTCAAAATTTCACCAAAACTTATTAAAATGGCTAAACAAGTTATATCACAAAAATTGCAGGGACGATCAATAATGCCATAGATACAGGAACGTTTCCAGATGATTTAAAAGGCAGATATGTCCTCAATATTTAAAAAATCTTACCACTTAATTAAAGAAAATTACAGTCCTGTAAGCATTTTGCCCTGTCTATCTAAGGTGTATGAGAAGGTTCTGGCCATACAGCTTGGCGAGTATTTTGAAAATATTTTTGATCAAGCCTTGTCCTTTTTTAGAGCAGGATACAGCTGCCAAGACACCCTTCTTAGTCTTGTTGAGAAATGGAAAATGTCGCTGAGAGACCATAAGCATGCAGGAGCTATATACTTATGGACCTCAGCAAGGCATTCGACTGCATGCCACATGGTCTATTACTCGCCAAGCTAAAGGCCTACGGCCTCAGCGAAAATAGCATCAAGATAATGCTATCATATTTGCGTGGAAGAAAACAGAGAGTAAAAATTAGAAATGGCACAAGTGGCTGATATTCTTAAAGGCGTACCCCAGGGTTTTATCCTGGGGCCTATTTTATTCAACATTTTTCTTAATGACTTGTTCAAATTTATCAAAAAAGCAGAGCTTGTAAACTACGCCAATGACAATACCATTAATGCCACAGAGTACTCACAACAGCTGGTTGTACAAACTATCCAGATTGAATCCAAGGCTTCCATCAATTGGTTTACTTTAAATAAAATGCTGGCAAATCCCCACAAATTTCAGGCGATTTTTCTGGCATCCGCAGACATGGAATTTAAATTCGAAATTCATAACATCACACTAGAAAAATATGTTAAGCTCCTTGGAGTCAATCTGGGTAAAAAATTAAATTACGACACAAATATACAACAGATTTGTAAAAAAGCTGGCAACCATTTAAATGCCTTGAAAAGACTCTCACCATATATCAGTGTCAACCATAAAATGGCAATATCTCGCTGTATCATATTGTGCCATTTCCAGCTCTGTAGCATTGTGTGGCATTTTTGTGGAGTGGGGAACACCAAAAGATGGGGAAAATTCAGGAGAGAGGGCTGCGTTTTGTTAACGGCGACTATACTTCAGATTATGATTCTCTTCGTTGCAAATTCAAAATGCCAAGCTTGAAATTGGGGAGGGAAAGAACCATTGCGATTCAGTCATACAGAATTAAAAACAACCTGGCCCCTACATTTTGAAAGAGCTGATAACACCAATACAAAATTCAAAATTTCACCTGCCTTTATTTAAATCAACAAAGCATGGTCTATTTTCCTTTGCATATATGACCCCTAGGATCTGAAACACTTTACCTGAATGCACACGCAATGCTACCTCTCTGCAAAACTTCAAGTCACGAATAAACAAGTGGTGAGGTATACACAGAAGCCAACACAAATGTGAAAATTGCTAGTGACATCTAATAACATAGCTCTGTTAATATTATTTATTTTCTTCTTATGCTATTTTAAACCATGTCCTAAAATATTATAGGAAAATATTTAATCTATCTTTGCTTTTTAATTATATTCATACATACACTGTAGATGAAGGACGTCATTAATTTAATTTTTAATGTAACTGTGATATTTTTTCCTAATCTCATCTCTGTGATGAAACCAGTGTGCTATAATTTAAATATATGTAATACAATATTATAGTAATTAATAATCTGACTATAATATAATATTATCATTTTTATAATAAAGAGTAGGTGATATTTTAATACAGGACTAGAAAAAACTTTGTATAATGTTTTGAATATGTGATGCATACTATGTGATATTGTTGATGTTATTCCTTGTTGAATTTTAGTGCTACAGATCGGTTGATAGTCTCAGGCTAATGTTTTTATGGTTAACTGTACCATGCCAATTGAAAATAAAATTTATCTTATCTTATCTCATTTTACACCTGTAGCTGATATTTTGCAATGCTGTTGACAAGCGTCAAGGCCCCTGGGCCTCTTGTTTTTATTTCGGCCTCGACACCCTCAGGACCGAGCATTTCGAGGGGTTGAAACACATCCCCCATCGATCTGCCCAGTCCTGTAACGCAGATAGGTCTCTCTGCAGCTGCTCCTGATCTGCTCGAAATTTATCGTGCGATACAGGAGGCAGTCATCTGCAAAGAGACCAACCTGCGAGGAGACCGTTGAAGGGAGGTCAAAAAAAGTAGGGGTCCGAGAACAGTACCCTGGGGCACACTGGACCTCACGCGAGCTGATTTTGAAGAGCTGCCATCAACTACTACTTTTTGGGTTCTATTGGTCAGAAAATTTTGAATCCAATTAAGAGTTGTTCCCCGAATTCCATAGTGGTCAAGTTTGTGCAAGAGGCGTTGGTGGGGGGCAACGTCAAAGGCCTTACTAAAATCCAAGACAACAACATATATCTGTTTGTGTCTTGCTTTCAAAATTTTGAATAAATTCATCAGTTGTAATCAAAATCTGGCTTTCGCATGAGTGTTTTGATCAAAAGCCATGCTGTACAGATGTTAAAATGTGTTCGAGTAATTTGGCACAAGTTACACATGTGAGGGATATCGGCCTGTAGTTTGCTGGAGAGTGCTGATCCCTTTTTTGAAGACTGGGGCAACATTAGCCTCTACCCAGTCATCTGGTAATTTGCCCATCTGTAGAGATTGGTCGAAAATAATTTTAGGAGAGGGAGATATTTCGTTGGCAGCATTCTTCAGAATCAAGTTCGGGAGCTCGTCTGGTCCGGATGCCTTTCCGCCGTTTAAACCCCCAAGTAATTTAGTTACACCTTGAACAGTAATTTTGAAATTAGGCATTTCAGTATTCGGTGGTCCTGGTAATTTAGGTATATTTGTGGTGTCTTCCGAGGTAAAACTGAGCAAAATTGGTTGTTCAGTAGGCCTATTTCGGCCTTACGTCCGCTATCTGAATGCAGCTGGCCGTTTTCCTTCAAGGGAGAGACACCATTTCCATCCTGACGTTTAGATTTAATATAACGCCAGAGTGGTTTTCGAACTCCAGCATCACCTTCTTTTTGGAGTATCAGGCTGGAGGTCATTTTGATACGGTCCTGTGACGTGGGATGTATCTGCTACATAGGCCCCCTGGACTAATTGGCCAGATGAAGATCACGTCAAACTCATGAATATTCCTAAAATAACACATCCCACAGTGCTCTTCGCTCGGCTGTTCTCGGACCCTGATGTCATAACGCTACTCTGGGCAGTGAATGGTTGCGTGCAGAGCATGGAATAACCATAGTGCGGAGGTTGTGCGATAGGTGCTGCCGCCTGTGGAACAAAAAAAAAGAGAAAAATTATTTAGTGCATACTTTCAATTGGGACACAGGAAGTTGATTTCTCACCGGGACTGGATCTCCGACCTTGCCAGCATGTTTACCCGGGCGGTTGTACAATTTCAGCCAAAATGGTAAATTAACGGTTTACTTATACCACTTAGTTGTGTCATTATTAATTTTGGAACAATGTTTGAACATCGTGAACTTTTTTTTATAACTTTTGTGACACCCTTCTCAGCGAAAAATGTTTTTTACGACTTGCGAATTTGCGACTGGCAGTGTCACTTTTTCGTCTGCGAATGCCTCACGAAGGTCGCTTCAAAGTTCGATTAAAATTATAGTTTTCACTTGATAGTAATAAAAGTAATTGCCATGATCGATTGTCCTAGGACTAGGCTTGGCTTTTAAGTTTTAACTCTCGCTAGATTTGCACAGGTTTAATTTTAGTTTAGGCATCAAAATTGATCATCGCAGGCAGGCACAGACATCGTCATCATGGACATGGCAGAGAGATTCGACAACAGCAAGCGAACAACAACAAGTCTTCAATCACACTGTCACTGACTGGTTCTCTAGACTTGTGAGACCGAGTGAGTGACACTGGCTGCAAGCCTGCATTCTTTGACCTTGCCCATTACACCTTTCTAAGCTTCTAAGCCTAAGGCCAGTAAGGGTGGGAATTACACGAAGCCCCTGTGCATACCCAGCGGTCAGGGCATGGATCGTCATTAAACGTCAACACATGAAGCCCCTGTGAATACCCAGCGGCCAGGGCATTGCCTCCGGGCGGACAGTAGGGAATACACGAGGTCTGCCCCCACTTGATTCTTTCTTGTTTTCCGCGGGTGGGAATTGCTTTTGTATGCTATTTTACTGCTATTTTACAGCCTAAGCCTTTGGCATTGGTAGTGAAGTGGCGGTGAAGTGGACGTGCAGAGGCTCCTCATGCCTGCAGGGAGACGAGGAGGGGTCATTTTGGTGAACCCCGGCATTTCGGGCGTCTTTTTAAAGACGGGACCGGGCACTCCCCTGGGAGTTGCTTCATTGAACTTGAACTTGAACTTGAACTTGATCAGGATTTAATCATGATGATGATATCCATAAATCATTCAAATAAATCTATCCATTCACATTTAAACAGTTAAGTCACTAGTCACTACGAAATACGGCGTTTGCTCATCGGCTTTTGCTCGATCACTGAAGTTAAGCAACGTCGCGCCCGGTTCATGAATCATTAACAGTTAGAATTATTATTTATTTATTAGGCCTAGTCTCTAGGCCTAAAGTCTGTCCGACGGTGGGGGATTGCCCATGTTGAAAGTTAGCTTTTTTCCCCTTATTTACTCAATATTGCATTATAAATTACAAAAATGGTATTGGTGTAGATCTATTAAAAATCCCATTTGGCATTTATTTTTATAAAAAAAACTGCCAATGGCAATACTCGCACACTTAATTTATTAATCAGCCTTTTTAATCTCCCCTCTTTAAAGCCATAAGCGTCGATGGTAAACTATGGCTATGCATTTTATCGCTCACCATCTGGACGAGCTCACTTCGGAAAACCAGCGGGTGTGTTCAGTGTAGTTGCAATTAGCCCCAATGGTCGGCTGTTTTTGTGGATTATTTTCGTCCATATTAATAGCGCTATATCGGCCTCGGCGCTCGCAAAGAACGTGCCTAGCTTGTACTGCAAGAGTCAAGCGCGCAAGAATCATGTCAGCTAGTGCTTGGTGAATTAAAAACACCCCTCCAAAAAATTTAGAATGATCTGTTCAGGGAGGTTGCTATAGACACGCTCCCATGGTTCAAGGTATCACATTTAAAATGGCAGCCGTGACAGTTGAAAGCTGTCGGCAAAAAGTTTAAAAGGAGGATTAAAACGGTAATATGTTGGATAACATTAATTTAATGGATAATTTAAATGCCAAATGGAACATAGAACAGGTAAATATCATTTTTGATAGGTTTCATGTGGTATTTTTGGGTTTCCCCCAAAGCGACAAGCATCGGGGCACCATGACACTTTAATTTTTTACCCTGACGCTTCAGTGAGTGCCGTGACGCTTCAGTAAGTGCTGTGACGCTTCAGGAAATTCTGTACAACATTGGCATCGTGTTGCAATGTCCAGCGATACAGATCAACGTTAGATCTTACAGCATTACATTGGCCTAATGTATTACCGCAGCATGCCGCATGGCAGTGCGTGGCTCGTCTGTGCGCATGCCCAGTGGTCATATGATGTCACGAGTTCAGGCACTGTTGGCGGGTCTATCAGTGTGTAGCTGGCTGCATTCGCCCAGCAAACAAGACAGTTACAGTATAGTACGTGTAGTACGTTGATATAATGTTGACTTAATGTTGGTAAATCGTCTGCAACGCTGGATCGACATTAAAGCGCGTTGTTCCACCTGACGTGTTTGCCGCGATAACAGAGCATACGCCTGGTGTGTCAACACAGCGTTGTTTAGGCAATGCCAATGAAGCGTGCTGGCTGAGATCAGTTGGGGTGTAAGTTATGATTTTCTCAGACAGCAAAACAAGTGATGCCGACCTTGTTTGTGTTCATTAAAGGCTGGGCCAATGTCACAAGATGCTTGTATTTAAACCAACTTGTTTTCTGGTATTAGCAAGTTCTGATGATAATCCATCGGCGTGGCACTGAAATATTAACTTGGCCTAATGAATTTATTTCTCAACCACAAACAAACAGCATGCTATTGAACAGATCTTGTATTGACCAATTTTGAATCATTACGTTATGCCTAGCAGGGATCGACACTAACTGATTTCAGGTAGTAGCTCAAAGGGCCAGTAACTTCAGATAATTACTGGCCCTTAGCCTTATCCTTCTGGTCCTTAGTGTAAACAGTATCAAGGGGAGTGTAATTTTTTCGTTGCATCCAGGGCCAGTATCTCAGGTGATTTACTGGCCTTTAGTGATTTTTACTGGCCTCGGGCCAACGGGCCAGTGTTAGTGTCAATCCCTGCCTAGTGTCTAATGGTCTAAAGATTTTTTCGAATTCATTTTTGTGAATAAAAAGTGTAGGCTAGTCTATTGTTTTTAATTTTTCACAATGCGATTTAATCCAATAGTCTTGTCAAACAAGAATCAATTCATAGATATCAGGCCTCCATCTCATGGTATTTCTGTTATCACAGTTTGATACAGGGGCATAACTAGACAAAGTGGGCCTAGACACAACATATTTCATTCGTCACTTCATAGGCCTCTAGTCCTATTTAAAAATCATTTGCTGTGTACATATGAGAAAATTGGTGGTCTACATGTATATCACAAGGGTTTTAAATGTCAAACTGGCACTCAGTTTCTATATATCAGTCTACATGCAGAATCAGTGTTTAATTTTTTACCAGCACAAACAGTGGATACAAATTACTGCTATAAGCCACCAAAATGCATATAAAGGGGTTTTCTGATTAAAAGGGGGAGCATACTCCGCAGACTGTGCGTGCAGCAAATTGAGCGCCGCGCGCGAATTGTGAGCAGCGCGCAAATTGTACGCCATGCGCAAATTGTGCGCCGCACTGAAACCAAACCGCTCAGTAACATGATGCTTTCTCATTTTTCTGGGGGAAACCCTGGAACTGGATACCAAAAAGCTGACTTTCATTTTGGACCATTCTCCACCGTCGGACAGACTTTAGACTAGACTATACCCGCCGTCAGATTACCTTGTATCGCATGTTTTTCGCCGATTTCTCAGTCAATTCTCAACCGATTTTCATGAAATTTTGTATGGACTATTTGCGAGTCACTCGGCGACTATAGCCTACGTTACAGTCTGTCCAACGGTGGAGAATGGTCCAAAATAAAAGTTAGCTTTTCGGTATCCAGTCAGTCAATTCTCAAACGATTTTTATGAAATTTTGTAAATCCTATTTTTTAGTCATTTGGCATCGATCCTGAAACTTTCGTCAAAAAATATTGGGTAGTTCAAAAGTTAGACCATTTAACATGTAGTAAATGTCTATTTATGACGCTCCTCTATAACATGTAGATCTAAACCCATTAACTTCCATTCCGGTTTATTCTCAGAATTGCGTTACATGTCAAATGGTCTAACTTTTGAAATACCAAATAAAATTTCTCAAAATTTTCAGGGTTGTTGCTTGAGAATTTACTGACTGGTTACCGAAAAGCTAACTTTTATTTTGGACCAACCTCCACCGTCGGACAGACTGTAGGTCGTACGCCCAATATCGCGGACCACGTTTTTCGCCATCTAAAAAATATTTACTTGCTGAAAATATTTTTTTTACTTCTATTCAACTCACTAACATGTCCGGCGATCTCCAGATATAATGTTAGTTTGAAAATTATTTTAACTTGGGAGATCCTTTCTTTGTTATGTATGCCGTTTTTTTCGAATTTTACTTAATATCGCCCACCGCTCTTATGATGAATGACTTGCAGCTGTCATCATACATGACAAAGAAAGGATCAGACGATGTAAAGTATTTTTTGCCGAAAAAACGGCAGAAATAGGCGTAGTATAACTTGGCAAGTTGAATGGAGTTGAAAAAAATTATATTTTGTCACCAAATATTTTTTAAATGGCAAAAAACGTGGTTCGAGATATTGGGCGTATGACCTATAGACTCTACCGTGAAATTTTCATCTGAAAACATTGTATAGTTAAAAAGTAAGACCATCTAGCATGTAATGCAATTCAGGGCTAAAAACAAACTTTAATTTAACCAGTTTGATGGGTTTATAGAGGGACGTCGTAAATTCAAATTTACTACATGTCAAATGGTCTAAATTTTGAACTACATCCTAGGTTTTGATTGCGAAATTTTATCAAAATCAGGTGAGAATTGACTGAGAAATCGGCGAAAAACATGCGATACAAGTTAATCTGACGGCGGGTATATAGCCTTTAAAGGCTATAGTTGCAGTCAACTTCCACCAGCGTTGGGTGTTTTTCGCTGATTTCTCAGTCAATTCTAAATCAATTTCCATGAAATTTTGCCAGCACTCTTTTCAACTTTTCCGGCGCCTACCCTGAAAATTTCAAGAAATTTGAATGAGTATTTCAAAAGTTAGACCATTTGACATGTATTGTAGTGGAATTTCGTGATTGAAGCTGATAGCGTTCAATGGGTTTATAGAAGAGCGTCATAATTCGCAAAAACTACATACATGTGTCAAATGGTCTAACTTTTAAACTACATAATACTTTCCCTGAAATTTTCAGGGCAGGTGCCGTAAGACTAGAAACTAACGCTTGTCAAATTTCATGAAAATCGGATGAAAATTGCTTGAGCAATGAGCAAAAAACATGCAACGCGAAAGTGACAGATTTACAGTGACTTTTACTATAGGCCTATACTACTATAGTTTATACTCGCCGTCATATTAAAAATGAGCAACCAGGATCGCATGATTTTCGGCGATTTCCCCATCAATTTTGAACCGATTTCCTTGAAATTTTGCAGAGGCTATTTTCTATTAAAATCCTAACAGGGGTAAAAATTTCGCAAAATAATATTTAATATTTCAAAAGTTAGACCATTTGCCATGTAATAACATTCTAGAATTAGTTTAATTGGGTTATAGAGGGACGTCGTAATTTCAATTCATTACATGTCGAATGGTCTAACTTTTGAAATACGCTATATAATTTTAAGAAATTTTTAGGGTCGTTAGGACTTGAATAGAAAATGGCCTTTGCAAAATTTGAAGAAAATCGGTTTAGAATCGACGGAGAAATCGTCGAAAATCATGCGATCCTGGTTAATTTGACGGCGAGTATAGGCCCCTGATCAATACATTATCATGGATGGGTGACCACCAGGGGCAGGGACTAAACTAAAAGTCACCTAAAATCACTTTTGCGTTTCAACTTGCATTTTTTTGCTCATTGCTCATGCAATTTTCATCCGATTGTCATGAAATTTTCCAAGTGTTAGTTTCTAGTTTTACAGTAGGCTAACCTGCCATGAAAATTTTAAGAAAAATATTATGTAGTTTAAAAGTTAGACCATTTGACATGTACTGATGTAGTTTTTGCAAATTATGATGCTCCTCTATTAAAGGGACTGGCCCAGGCTAAAATCATCAAAAAATTGGTGATTTTATTTTGGTTTCTTAATTCGAAGTGAATCGCACGCCGGCATTCCGGCGTACTAGATAATAGACTAGTGCGCCGGCATACCGGCGTGCAATTGTATAGCGCAGCGTTCGAAATAAGGCCCTTCCGGTTGTCCGAGACAACCAAATTTTGTGGTGGACAATCAATAGTTACCATGAGGTTGTCCGCTCGGACAACCACCTTTGTGAAGGATATTTTCACATTACATTATTATTTAAACATATTAAAGACATTTATAAGTCAGGTGACTGTCTGGGTTGAAAATTTTTATTTCATTGTCGAGCATCTACTTGTTATTTAACTAATGTTTTCAGAAAGTTGTGGGAACAGGCTGGGTTGTAGCTATATATTACTTGGGGACAATCTGAAATTTCAGCGAAAATCTGACCAGATTGTCCGTTGGACAACCTCATTTTTAACCCTTATTTCGAACGCTGTAGCGGTGTATATCTAGAACGCCGGTATGCCGTTCCGGCGGCCGGAGCACGGTACATTAACTGCATTCATACAGGAAGCAGTTACAACTGTTTAACATGTACATATGCATAGCTTCCGAATAATTTATAGGAGAAAAAATTGGACGACAGGTGTAACAAGTGTGATGGACAGATTTTTCACATACTTTTCTAAAGGAAATAAATTAAATTATTAATAAGTTTTTAATTATGTTAGAATGATCATTGTTAACGATGTCTTAAGATATTCATTGTAACAGGAGCAAAAAATAGGTGAGTATGGATGTGAAATATTGATAACAGTATTGTGAATCTTTTGTTATGAATTGGTGGCTCTGAAAAGAGCTGTTTTATCTTCAAGGCATGACATCAGTATGGCTATTTCTTGCAGGCGCTGCTGTACCAATAGGTTGCCTTTGGTGCACGATATTTCCCAAGGCATTTCAGATGAGACCAGTGAAGGCAGGCATCGCAGCAGATCGAATCATGTAGTGCTAGATCATCTTCACAAACGTCGCATATCCAGCAGGGTCTCCCTTCTTTCTCTGTTATAACTCGCTGCACCCATAGCCAGGCAACACCATCAAAATATCTTCTAAGTGTTGACATGTCTACAGCGTCTTCCAGAACAGCAGTGCTGATTTTTTCAGGGATGGTTTCAACTGATGATTCACCGAGTAGCTGTCCTTTGAGGGCTGAATCCACATCTTCTATGCTGAATAAACACTCCAGCAACATTCTGTGTTTTTCTGTTGTTGTTTTCCATTCAAATCCCACTGGCTCGGTAGTTGTTACTCTTTTTCTTTTCAATCCAATGGCTGTCAGTTGTTTCCCTTTAGGTCTTCCTCTGGTATTCATCTTGGGTGGCAGTGTCAAATTGAAATTGTCAGTCTCTTGTGTTGTCATTTCTTCAGCAAAGTCTACTGTTGTATTTTCAGCATGTTTGGAGATTGTATCTTCTGAGTTGTTTTTCCCACTATTGTTGTCCGTTTCAGTTCTTGTTTTGCAGTCCAATCTTGCTATGCCGAGGAGATCATCAGAGCCTTCAATTTCGGGAGCGTCTTCTACCAAGTCATGTATGTCTATCAGGCAATAACTGAATAATGATCATGGCAAATCCTACAGCTTTATAAGAGACTATGGCATTAAGTGGGAACGCGAATTCTAGCATTGCTGTAGATTCTGATTGCAATATACAGGGTGTGAGCTACGGGAAGTGCGACTATGAGGTGTGCCTACAGGAAGTGCGACTATGAGGTGTGGCTACGGGAAGTGCGACTATGAGGTGTGATCTTCAATTGCTCTCGGCCATTAGTAATCAAAGAGATGCTAAGTAGGGTGTGATTTTCAATTGCTGTTCGTGGCAGGTGGACTCTGTCACTCTCCAGCTTGTCCAAGATTTTTTAAATTATATGTAGTAATAGCAGCTATTTAGTATAATTTATTTCGAATTTACAATTTTATTACAATGTAATGCTATAACTTATTACCTCACATGATATTAGGATATTCACCAGATGTTGCTGTTGGCTATCAATTGCCGCTACTCCTATGATGATGTGTTCTCATACCAGCGTTCTGTAAATATAGGGGCCTACCGTTATAGGCCTAGTCTACGCTGCAATCACTGCAATTGCGTTATGTAACTTTCATACATTGTCAAGATATAGATATGATAATAAATGACAACAAATTTATACAGACTAGTACTTTTTTTTTGGGTAACAGTTATTAAATACAGATATAAAGTAGCCTTCAGCTTGAGAAGGGTTAATTGCCCTTTCCAGTATCGCACCTCACCAACCTGCAAGACATGTCATCACTCAGCTGAGTTGTTAATATTAATTGCGTTTTAGCTGAGTTGTTAATATTAATTGCGTTTTAGATGGTGTTATATCGACTGTTGAAGTTAATTGCGTTTTATTTGGTGTTTTATCTACTGTTGGGGTTGATTGTGTTTAATGTGGTGTTTTATCAGCCTACTGTTGTAGTTACATTGTATTTGCATTTTAGATCGTCTTTCATCATTAGCAGGTGTTTCATGTAATCTTGCCAATTACATTTCACCTATGCCTATAATCAAATACACAGGATAATTTTGAAATATAAAGGGTACCCATATCGGCAACTTGCATATATCCTCATAGTCATACACGTAGTTCACATTGTAATCATGATCCCTGCGATTAATCAGAAGGCCCAGGCAGCCTGCTTCCAAGGCTAAGACTAGGTAATTTGTCTATAGTTTAACTGATTAAGTACCGTGTTCCGGCCACCGGCACAGCATACAGGCGTTCTAGATATATAGTGCTATACACTTGCACGCCGGTATGCCGGCGCACTAGTCTATTATACCGGCGTGCGAGTCACTTCGTTCTTAATATGACCATATGATGTAAACATGTCCATAGACCAGAACTGCAAAAGTTTTTTAATTTTTGTGCTGCGCATTTACCAGTTAGGCTAGATATAGAGATGAAATTCCTGATTTCTAATTATTTACAACCATGTCAAAAATTAGAAACACAGGGATTTCGTCTCTATATCTAGTCTAACTTGACTGAGAAATCGTAGAAAAACGTGCCCTACAATACAAGTTAATGTGACTTCAGCTATTATAGTTCGGATATCATTTCGCATGTACAAGAATTTGGGACTTCAAGCGGACTTTAGTTTTAACCAGTTGAATGGGTTTATGAAAATGGAAGAAATTGAACTTTAGGTCACCTTTGTGCACATATGGCTAAATTGGGCCATGCAAACCTCCTGAGAATGGTGAGATGAATGTGATGACACTGTCCTCCAGACACAGGATTTGAATCCAACCTTCAATTATATTGTGTAATGGAGGAGTTTTATAATAGCTGTCAAATTCATGAAGCCCTATTGGATTCATTCATCATATTACAGCCCTACTGATCTTTTTCACCCCCAATTTTTTTCAATTTTGCACCATTTTTAAATAGTCAATAGCTATTTTACGGAATGACTGTTCATACAGCAGAAGTTTATAATTATATTGGCAGTCAATAGGTGGCTGCCCAACATTCCTTAAATGAGGCTGTCCATAGAGTAAAGTGTTAAACCCAAAAAATATATATGCAACCGCTGGAAATCTGAAACAAACTATTTTTAAAATGTCTAATTGATTGTACTTATTTTTTATGAAATTGCAATTTCCACACCATCTAACATACCATTTTTGCTTCAGTGGGCCTGTGCGAGAGATGGCGACATTGAAGGCCAGTAAGTATCATTGTTACATGTTGAACATTATTATTGTACCAAATATTTTTTATTTAAAGTTTTAAAACATTATTTTTCTTATAATATTATCATGATTATGTTCTGATGTTGAGAGAATTTTTTACAGTTCAGATGCGCCTCAAAGCCGTCACCAACATTCAAAAGATCACCAAGTCTATGAAAATGGTGTCAGCAGCAAAGTTTGCACGCGCAGAAAAAGACCTTAAGAAGGCAAGACCTTATGGAGCAGGTGCACAGGGTAGGTAAAATATTAACTTTTAATTTTCACAAAAGATATACTTGTAAGTATTTTTTTGTATTCCTACAGTACACAGTTCATTTTAATTTATATTAAAGCCACACCAAATTAATTTTATGGATGATGGATTCTCAGCAGAAAAAAATGGAGCGAGGGAGTGAAATTATTTTTTTGAAATTTTTTCCCAAAAATGGATTTCCCACAATATGGGGAGAGCAAATAAGCGATTTTTTTTTTCAAAGAAAGAAACTTAACACTGACGTTATTTTCAAACTGGAAAAAAAATTGGTGCCCTTCAAAAAAATGGTGTGGCGAAATAATTATTATTTTTTTATTAAAAAATTCAATCACGGTAAAGTCGAATCCATCATCCATAAAATTAATTTGCTGTGGCCTAATCATTCAATCTTATTTTAACTCTTTTCTTTATACTTCTAAATCTGATGTATGAAGACGGTCCCTGCAATGCACAAATGCAGTGCACAATTTTGGACCAGATTCCCATTGTGGCAGAAGGATTCTCTCTTGTAAAAACAAGAGAGTCCTGTCCAACTTGCAAGAGACCCAAGATGGTCATGCACACAGCACAAACTTTTTAATATGCTATGGTTTAACATGTTTAAGGTGGAGTTTTTTCAATTGACAAATTATTTTCATAGTTTGGGCATCTTGTGATTTCCATTTTTAGTATTATATGTGTGTCAAGTAATTTTTCATTTTCATCATGTTATGATGTTATTCTGAAATCAGGCTCAGCTAATTATTTATTTTTAGTCAAGTTAAGTGTGGTCACAGGTCACACTGGGCGGAATAATCTGTGTGTCCCACACCCACACAGACTCGCCTCAAAATTCCCGCATTTCTTATTTTTGACAGCGCAGCACAAAAATTAAGAAACTTTGCAGTTCTAGTCTATGTACAGTTTACATCATATGGTCATATTAAGAACCCGAAATAAAATCACCTATTTTTTGATGATTTTAACATGGGCCAGTCCCTTTAACCCTGACAGCACGGGGATCGACTTAAGACGGCAGAATCTGACATCTGTAGATGTTAGATTCTGACGTCTAAGGTCATGGTTACATTTGCCCTGTTGATTTGTCAGTCAGTATTTTGCATTCCTTTGAAGCTGCAATTACCGTAGTACTGACTACTGATACAATTTCCACCTTCAATGACAAAAAATATTTCTATTTGTGAACAATAGGCTTCTCCAAATTGAATTTGCAGTGAAATTTGTTTTTCAAGCTCCTTATCATTATGTATAAATATTTCACTAGAGAATCAATTTAAAAATTGATTAACAATTGACCAGAATTTGCCATGTAGCTATAGTATTTGCTCCGTAATACTGAACAAAAATTTCCCTGATTTGTATTGGACAACCTTATAACAATTTTCCTTGATTTGTGTTGAACAACATAATAACAATTTTCCCTGATTGTTTGACCAATTTCAGCACTTGACATTTCATTTGGTTTGAAACTTGCTTGAAACTGTATCACAATATGTTGACAATTCAACCCTTGAGGCCCTCACTGGTTTACCAGTACATGGCAATTTTATAAAATTTTTAAGCCACATCAAATCATCTCCATTCACTACAAGTCGAGAATTGCGACAGCAATTCGCAGCTTGTAGTGGATGGAGATGATAATGGTAATTTCAGGCTTGAAAGGGTTAAGCTAGTTTAACAATTATGCCATCCATTTATTTTTACTTGTATGTGGTTGTTTGTTTTAAAAAAAATAGCCTTCTATGAGAAGGCTGAGATCACCAGTGATGAGAAGCAGCCCAACCACTTTGCTGTAGCTATGACATCGGACAGAGGTCTTTGCGGAGGGGTGCACTCCAGTATTTCCAAAGCCATTCGTGCAGATATACAAGAGAAAGCAGATAACATCACCACAAAAATCATCGCTGTGGGTGACAAAGGTCGCACTCAACTCAGCAGGTATTTTTTTCATATTGGAAATAAACTACAGGTGTTTTACAATTATCTGGTGAGCATTCTGACTTATCAGTAACTAATACAAAAAAAGTTTGCATTGGACAGGATATGTAATTGTTGTTCTCCAGAAGTATCCTGTTGGATTCCCATCATTTGCCTGATGGCCAAATCCCAATAAAGCATTGTATAGATTATAAAAGTGATTTAGTTTGATACCCCTCGGCCAGGTTATATGTAATTCTGGTTGTGCATCCCTGCTATTTGTTTTGCTGATCCGTGGACCATGCAACTGATCTAGATCACTAGAACAAAGTGTCTGTGCCTTTCACGATGGCGAGTCAATCATGTTTCAGCCAAAAAAATATCTTTCAGACGTGTTTTCACTTCAAACTAACCCCTGCTTTTTTCATGGTGAACACCAGCTGGTCTTTTGAAAATATGATGGACCAGATGTAACTTTAGAAATTGGAATGATTTGGCAAATCATGATGGCAAAAGTTATTTTGACACTAGTTATCCAAAAATATGATTTGATTTCAACCATTCAAGTATAGGATGTCCAACATGGCTGTAATTTTTAATGATTGGGCATGGGATATAGTACTAGTTTAGATTTTGAAAGTTATGGTGTTATCTATGAAACCGACAGAAAGAATTCACAAGTTATAAATAACAGCTGCATCACATATTTTGAGATAATTATTGGTTTTAAATTATATTAGTTGCAATTGATGATTAAGGCAACACACCTCATTCGGTTGCAACTAGATATGAAAATGTAAAACTACTACTGTATCTAGCATCTATATTAATTGATACTCAAATGGGTAATTAGTTCTTTATATTGTGTTTATAGGTTCTTCAAATCTGACATATTGATGCATTTCACTGATATTGGTAAGAAACCGCCAACTTTCAGTGATGCAGCCATTGTAGCCGACAATATTTTGAAGAGTGGCTATGACTACGATCATGGGGCTTTGTACTATAACGTTTTTAGGTGAGTTATCTAGTGAGAAATTGTATGAAATATTGACATGGCCTGGATACATGTGTGAGTCATCTTATCAACATCAGTCTGTCAACAGTTAACAAAAATGGTTCTCCATCAATACTCAATCAACTTTTATTTTGTTTTCTTGTTGTAAATTGTGCATAAATATTTTCACAGATTTCTGAAATTTTATTTTATTAACTAATAGCCCTTCCAATTTGAAAATTAGTTGTGAGTGAAAAAAGCTCACCTGAAACTGGTGAGGTTAGTGATCACTCACAACAGTTATTTAACCCCTAGAGCACTGATGTCGACTACAGTAGACATTCTGTGTTTTTATTAGCACCTGTATAACCAGTTGTTGAAAGTAAACTAAGCTTTCAATCTTGAAACACTGGTACCTGTTGGGACCTAAATTTCACAAATAACAGCAATTTTCAGTCACTTGAAGTTGTGGATCGCGGTAGCGAGACGCAACTTCAAGTGACTGAAAATTTATATTTTATAGCTGAGTGGTCTAAGGGTTAACAACAATGCTTAACTGGTTGAGGAAGTTTGAAAAACAGTATTAATAGAAAACAACCTGACAGCACTGAATTGTGCTGAGCATAGGCTAGAGGGTCTTCACAGATTGTTGGAATTTTTAAAAGTATTGTCAGCTAATTAATTCCACATTAGGGCTAACAATTTACATTTACATGCCTCCCCCTCGATGCTGAATATTTCTTTTTTTTTAAGAACCAGGCCTCCTAACCTTGTCACATATTTTTAAATAATTAGGACTAACAATTCACAAAACTCTTCATCAATTCTCAACCTAGATTTGTTGGAACTTATCGCATAGCATATCTGAACAGATTTTTGAAGTTGTAGTCAAAATTATATGTAAGGTGTCGTGTTTTAAATGATGGTTACAACTGAACTTCTGTGTCATTCACACTCTACTTTTAGGATTTAGCACTTTATCACATCTATTTGCCATTCTGACTCTTGTGTTGCTGAATTGTTTGTTTCTATTTTTCATTCATACAGACCTAGAATAGCTATCATAATTTCACAAGTGATGAAAAATATGTGTATTCATGAAAAACAGACATCACTAATTTAAAATTGTATCAGTTTTTTATGGCATTTCATTTGATTTGGCATTGAAGCATGCTTTTTGCTGTATTTATATAGCCCTAAGCCGACTCTAGCAGGATAAGGGCTAAGGGCTGTTCTAGCAAAAATCCATGCCCCCCCCCCCCCCCCCCCATGGACGGCAATCATTTTATTTCCGGAGGGGGTGGTGGGTTTCAATTGACACTTTTCCGGCGGGTGTGGTATTTTGTCAATAACTATGTCCGATGTGGGTGGTGGTAAGCTACTCAGCAAACTGAAATTCGCGGCGATGAGCGTCTTTTCTGGCATGCATTGTAGGTCTGGCCTAATACATAAATACAAAATACAGTGTAAATCACAATCATAGTGTTTCTGTATTATGACACCAAAGCTGTTGAACTGGGGATTACTATTAGTTTCATATCCCCCCCTATTCACAAAAATCAGTGGGGGTGGAAGATGAAAACTATGTTGGGCCATGAGGAAATTCCGGTAACTGTGGTGCTAAAAAACTTTGGAAAACCGGGCTCTGTGCTGGCCCAAAGATCAAGATTTCCGGGAGGGGTGGGCGGAGTTTTTTAATTGCTGTCCATGGGGGTAGCCCGGATTTTTTCACTGTAACAGCCCTAATCTCTGAAAGGCGACCACCCCCAGGACTAGACACTAACTGATTTGATCTTCTTTCAAAATAATCGGAGATACTTCCCCCCCCCCCCTGCCAATTTATCACTTGCCCGTGGCATGCGCAGCATGTTTTCTAAGGCTCTTAAATTTAAAATGTTTCAAGTTGAAGCACTTGCCCAGGGTGCACTGTCTTTATTTTGGACTTGCCCCGGGCAATCGGGCAACCGCTAGTGTTGAGCCCTGCACCCTCTTTAGCAGAATTGTTTGGTCTAGGCATGACCATATGCTGAATAAGTTTGTTGCATAATTAACATTTACAATACACCAATAAATCAATACTTCTCACTGTACAGTAGAATCTGTTATGAGCAGCCACTTTTATGGGCAGCCAACCTTTTATAGGAGGCCACCTGGCCATCTCTCAAAATGACATTTCATATACAAATGAACCTCCTATGAGGAGCCACCTGTTTGGAAAGGCCACTTTTCTAGTACCACAAGGGTGGCTGCTCATAGCAGATTCTACTGTATGTATCATATCACAAAGAAGTTGAAAAGTGCAAATTGTGATACTGTAAAAGTTTATTAACGAGTTAATTTCAATGTGCATATTTCAAAAACCTGTGTTGTGTAGTTTTAGTTTGTGTTATGTTTATTCACCTCTTGCTAATGTTGATAGCCTGTTTAAGAAATACACAATCAATTACGCATGGCTTTACAACCAGAATGTTTGACTATAGCATTTAATGAGTATCGATTAATGTTTTTAATCTGATCCACAGGACGGTGGTGTCGTACCGTACTGAGAGACTGCCAATTTTCACTCTGGATCAAGTAGCTAATGCAGAAAAGGTCAACTTATATGACAGCATAGATGAGGATGTGTTGCGTAATTACAATGAGTTTGCTTTGACCAGTTTGATTTTCTTTGCGATGAAGGAGTGTGCCTGCAGTGAACAAAGCGCAAGGATGACAGCCATGGACGCTGCTAGCAAGAATGCTGGTATGTGGTTACCCGGATATACATTATTATCACTTGACTTTAAATGTCTATAGACTTCAGATTCTGACGTCTAAAGTTTATCCTGCACTGAAAGAGTTAATTATTTATAACGGCCGTAGACCCATAACATAGGTATTCAAATGGAGCGGAATGAGCCAGACATTTTTGATGATTTTAAAAATATTTCAGCTCTGTAAGGGTTAAGACCGCAAAATTAGTGTCTTAGGGTTGATTGAACAGAATTAAATCTGACTAGTAAGGTTAAATATACATTTAGCTACTACTGGAACCATCTATTTCATATTCATATTATTAGTTTTGTAAATCTTTATAACATACAATGGCAAGAGTGAAACAAAGATGCTCCCAGAGCAGGCCTTATGGTACTATTAATGCTGAAGCTTGATGTTTACCATATTAGCATAGCTGGCCTATATGCTTTAAATTGATGCAATCTAAACCCTTGATTTATTTTTTAATTGTTTTAAAATATTATTTTGAAAACGTAGTGATAAAATCAACCCTTCACAAATTTCCATGCTTATTTGATAGCGAGTTACGCAGAAAAAAATTATCCATGTAGGTCAGGTGACCAAGTATTCATTTGATGCAACGCTTTAACAACTCATCACTAATAGATTTTTGCCAGAAACCAAAATATAGTCGCCAAAACAACCTAGTTAAAATCCCGACAGAATTTAGATATTCAACCATGTAACTTGTACACCTAAAAATTCTATCTTTATAATTGTTTCCCTGGAGAATAAAATGTGTTTTTAATTCCCAGGGATGTAGCACCTTTTTATTCCCAGGCCACAGATAATGCCTGGGAATTGGGAATAATATGTTGTATTAGGCCACTTTGAAAATATTTTGTTACAATTTCATTGACGTGATCATGCTATTTACATGGATTATTCTGTGGTGCACGATTTTTGTAAATTTTAATTCGTGCATGATGGTTTGTTTCAGGTGAGATGATTGATAAACTGAGACTGACCTACAATAGAACCAGACAAGCTGTGATCACAAGAGAACTCATTGAAATCATCTCTGGTGCTGCTGCTCTTAAATAAGAATTCTCACATAGGGAATGTTCTAAAAATTGTTTTATTTGTGTAGATATTTTCAAAGTACATCCTATTTATTTCCATGAACTGAAGAAATAGTACATCTAGAGAGGATTAAATATCAATAATTCAGTCATTAAAATTTATTTCTGTGCGGTCACTTTTGACATGTACCAATAAAGTTGTAGGATCTACTGCTTCTTTTATTATATTTGAAGATGAGAAATTAAACCCTTTATCATTAATGGACGTTTTCTCACTCTTGTTTTAGGCCTAAATTTGGCAGAGAGCTTATTGTTGTCATGTGGTCGTCTGGCTGTCTGTCCTCCACTTTTAGCTTAACATGTTTTGCGTTACTAGAATGTACATCAAACTTCTTATACAGGCTAAAAAAAACGAAAAATTAGGTCACCGTTTTCTCAGCTTCTTTTATTTTGGCATCTGTCCAAAAATGAGATACTACTTTGAAGCTGGCCACTTTTTCAAGCACTTCAAGTTTCTTGACAGGTGTCTACATTCAAACTATAATACTGTAAATTTCAATGTGGACTAACTCAACTGCAATGGTGCCACTCGATATTAAAATGGTTATCAAACTCAGCTGATCGGACAAAGCCATTAAAATACATGATCTATTATATGGGTCTATATCTTGGAAAATTAAATAAGTCAGATAGATCTATAGTTTATATCAACCAGTACAACAACATAAAGAAACCATACAATGGGCATCCCGTAACATATTTATTGTTGACCCTTAGTTTAATACTTGCAATACTTGGCGACAGTAATGAATGTAGATGTCATCCACATAAGGTCATTCTCAAGCTGTTATCGACATCAAAATTAAAATGGTGTATAGGTTACACGCACATACATAGACATATATATCATACAAAATGCGTACGTCTCATAATATATGACTGTATTAACTGTTCATTTTAATCACGCATCAGTCTGCATAGATCAATCTATCGTGATGTTGGAAGGTCCAGTGATGTGACTGACCAGATAGTGTGTAACTGTATGTAATTGGTCGAGATGACTATTTCGTCCAATGATGTGTCTAAAGATATAGGACAGTCACTTCGTGAATGGTCTTACCACAAACACCGACAAATGTAGCTATGCATCAGTTGCTAGATCAAGGGATAAATTTTCAAAGGCAATATATATTTATTGCAAATTATTGTATCGATATCATAATAGATTTGCTTTCGAAAGTGAGAGATCTGCTAGCACACCCTAGCTTTCAAGTCCCACTCTGTTAAATTAAATAAATTATATTGGCATAGTAGTTTCATCTCGAGGTAGACAGTGCTCTCGGTGAAAGCTGTTGACAAAAAAATAGAACTCTAACTTTCGTAAAATTGACGAGAAAAAACTGAACATCTACAGAACTTTGTGCTTAAGGGCTATAGGCCTATGTTATGACAGAAAACTGAATCTATGCTTGTTGCCGTTTTTGACAAGATGTCGGTGAAAACCATTTGGGAAGAAACGGACACATATTAGCAGAGCCCAGAAATCCGTTTGGAATGAGTTCCAATAATGTAAAAATGACTGTTTCATGGAAGGATATGCTTGAAAAATTTCAGCTCAATCAAATTCAAAATGACTAGCTATCAGTCATAATTAACATTAACATGCCTGATATCTGACAAACCATACCAGATAGCTAAACCATTCGGCCTCTTATAAAACAAAAAGTGCGGTTTCAGGGAGGAAAATAGCCTGAAAAATTTCACCTCGATCAAATTTAAAATGGCCGACTTTTAGCCATAATTAACGTTTACTGTACTTTACTTGGGTGACGTTGCAACTGCCGTTGCATACTTGCCGCTGGTTCCAGGTGTGAGTGCCGATCGGTATTTGCTGCCCAGTAAACTCAAAAGTTGACAAACTGTTGGTTTCATGTTGGGCCAGCGTCGTAGGCGGTGGCCCTAATATACCAGCTTAATATAATGTGTTTCAGCACCACCTGGTCGCTGGTATGTAGGCTGTTACTTTTGCGCCCCCGAAATTAATTCAAAATATTGTGCACGATTTAAGACCATAAAACCTACATTTTCCAATCAAGAAGGGCGTTCATAATGATGAAATTAGTTTGATCTTCTAGTTGCCAAGCCTGAATTTACCTTTGTCATCTTCATCCACTACAAGCCGCGTGAAAAAAATGTATGTTTCTATTTTTCCTCACCATGCCCCATCATACTTCTAAATTATTTTACCAAATAATCATATAATACAACTGGGGATTGATTTAAGGTGATTAGGTTGTAGCAGAAACACTGACCTTTCATTACCTATGCTAGACCCTATCCTAGCTAGACCATTACTATAAAACAAAATGTGCGGTTTCAGGGAGGGATACGCCCAAATTCAAAATGGCCGACTTGCTGCCATTATTTAATTTAATATGCGTAATATATGGAAGACTGTGCTAGATAGATAAACCATTACTATTAACAAAATGTCCTGTTTCAGCGAAGGATATGTCCTGAAAAATTTCAATTTGATTAAATTTAAAATGCCTGACCATCCGCCATTATTGACTTTAATATGCCTGATATCTGAGAAACGGTGCCAGATAGACTGTAGTTAGACCATTACCTGATTGCTATCAAACAAAATGTGCGGTTGCAGGGAGGATTATGCCCTGCAATACGTAAATTGAATCCAATGGACTTGAGACCATTATTGACTTTAAAGCGACAATCAGGCCAAAAATCATCATTTTTATTTTGGCTCCTTGCTATGTGCAAAATATTTAGGGCCATAGACTAGAATCGCGTAAGGTTTTTCACCCCTCGACCTGTTGGGCTCAAAGGGGTAGGCCCTATAGCATTGTCGTCCCCTTTGTAATAGATTGAATTCATAATACAAAAACTCAACCCCTCTCAGTAATTTTTTTACCCAATGTCATGGTCATAGGGCAAAGATTCAAAACAATTCTTGTTAACGTGATAACTTGAAAAATATTTATTGGATCTCTCCAATTTTTTACTTGAAGTTACCCATGAGTATGGATATCACCTGTGATAAGATTTTAAACATTCCACCGATAATCGAAATGGCCGCCACATGGCGACTAATTTTTTTCCCAGAAATCTTTTGAAACCTAGTATATATAGGTTTTCGGGGTCTGCGTTGTCCGTTTTTTGTGTGCGACCGAAACCGAGGCTATGGCGGCCATCTTGATTTTTTAATTTGAAAATTCCTTGTAAGCGCGATAACTTGAAAAATAATTATTGGATCTCTCCATTTTTTTAGTGAAGTTACCCATGAGTATGGATATGACCTAATTATATTTTCATCAGAATGGCCGCCACCGACAACTAAATATAGTTTTTTCGAACTAATTTTTTTCCCAGAATTTCGTTGAAACCTGGTATAGGTTTTCGGGGTCTGCGAGTCTATTAGCAATGTCCGTTTTCATGTGAGACCGAAAACGAGGCTACAACGGCCATTTTGATTTTATTAATTTTAATAAATCATACTTATTTTCAGTTAAATGCCTTGAAACCTGGCATTTATAGGTGCTCGGGGTCTGTGAGTATTGGGAATGTCCATGTTCATGTGCGATGCAAACCGAGGATATTAGCGGCCATCTTGTTTTTATCATTGATCTTCTATTATTGGCATAACGTATTGGAAGCAGTTGTGTCAGATTTGTGGACAATAATTTAGGGTCACTGCATCAGCCCAGGGGTGTTTGAGTGCTTGCACTGTATTTTTAAATTTTGTGTTGCGCATTTATCAGTTAAAAGCAAAATAAGGACGAAATTTAATTTCGGACATGCATGTCCAAAATAAGAAATACAGGAATAATTAAGCTAAATGTGGCTTTCGGAAGTTTCGGTACACTTGTTACGTTGCCACAGAAACCCAAAATTTAAAAGACTACTGCAAATCTAATCTATGGGCATGTTCACATATATACTTATGGACACATCAAGGAGCAAGTATAAAAAGTTAGCTTTTCAACTTAGAGACAGAGTCTCCAAAGTTTTAGTTTGACTTTCAAGAGAAACGTCTGTCGTTAACTTCCGCTTTACATCTGTTCTGCCTGTGCAAAGTCAAAAGGCATTATCTGCTCCCTGGTAAACTAGGCATTTACTGCTTCTTAACTGGATCCTCTTGCCATGGCGCTACCAAAAGGGCGTATTTGCTAAGTTGTAAATCAAGTATATACTTCCTTTACGCTGATGTCACTGCCTCCTTCTTGTTAGTAACAGCATGTTCAATAGCCAGTATCTGCACACTTGTGAAATAAGCAGATACTTGGTTTTGCTGTGAGCAGAAGCGTTCTATGTCATGCTTGTTCTAGGCGGTCAACATAATGCACTGACCCAATGTTGGTTAAATGTTGTGCCATCATTTATAACACTGTTCCAACATTAAAGTAACATTGTGTCAGTGCATCAAGTTGCCTGTGCCTCCCGCGAAAATGAGATGTTTAGCCAATGCTGTTTTACCGTTGAGCCAGGGTTGTATATGATGGGCCAGCATTAAACTAGCATTGTGTGAACATATATCGTTCTAAGGCCATTCTACTGGTAGGCCAATGCTGGCCCAGTGTTGTAAACGGTGGGCCACCATTAGGCTAACACTGTGTCAATGTCTCTTGTTTGCTGTGTGGCTGTGACCAGTGGCGTAGGAAGCGTACCGGCCACACCGGCCATGGCCGGACCACTTTTTGGCCAACCAACTGATGGCTTCTGGTGTAAACCTACGCCTGAACGCTTCCTATGGCTATACCAATGGTTTTATCAGTAGGCCTACATGTAACAGTATTTAAATTTAATGCACTGAGACGTCGCATACGGACAAGACAAGGATATTTCGAAAAAAAACTCGACCCTCGATTTGGTTTTTACAAGTTTTCTTTTTATAAACTATACCTTGAGCGAATACTGGATTAATGTTGGGAGATAGTTGCAGACAGTGGTCCAGCATTAATACAGCATTGGTTTAATGTATCGTATTTGATGGAATGCCGACTAACAATGTTTGTAGAGGTAGACTATGCTGTAACAAAGTATAAGCCTATCTGCCATCGCAAACAAGAGACTTCGATCAAATGAGGGCGCTTAATGTATTGCACCAGAAATTCATGTATTTCTTATTTTTGACATGGTTGTCCAAAATAAGAAAATCAGGAATTTCGTCTCTATATCTAGCCTAACTGGTAAATACGCAGCACAAAAATTAAAAACCTTTGGCAGTTCTAGTCTATGGACATGTTTACATCATATGGTCAAATAAGGAAGCCAAAATAAAATCACCGATTTTTTGATGATTTTAGCCTGGGTATGGGCCTTTAATACCTACTAGCTAATACAGGTAATGCCGAAAACTAATACCACCTGTGAACGTATGTTCAATGTTCTGAGAAGGGTCAAGACATATCTGAGAACTACTATATCTGAAAGCAGATTGAACCACCTCTCATGCTCTTGAACGTCCACAAGGAAAGACTGATTCTCTGACAGACCAGTACAAGGTGATAGAGATGGCAAACATGTTTGTGGACGGTTCTGAACATAGAAAAAGTATCTTTGTAGTGTTCGCTGTGACTGTCCAGGACTTGACCATCAATCCAGTCCTGCACAAGACCAAAGCAACTCAAACAATGTGACAGAAATAATATATAAAATAAAACATTATTCCTGTCACATCTGTATTGGCCGTTATTTGTTATAAGTAAAGTTATAAAAGGTAAAGGTGCAGGTTTATAGTCCTATATCATGTTTAAAGATCTGTCATCCAACTTTACATTTACGCCCTGGGGCCGTATTCTCGTACAAGTTACGATATACCGTAGGCTTCTGATTGGTCGAGATGGACATCTCCACCAATCAGAAGCCTACGATATGGTTACTGGACCTGTTCATTCGTGTACCATTTCAATTCCACGGAGATCATACAGTCCTGCAGCCATTTCCGCGCATTGAACTTATCGTACGCATCGCATTTGAGTGTGAAGTGACTTGCACAACGACACGACATCGAAACAATGTCCAAAGATTGAGAGGAGAGGAACATGATACTTCTTTGAAAATCGAGACCGCACGGCAAGCAGCGACATCATCAAATAGCCACGCTCTAACCATTGCGCCCTGTCCCTCTCTTAACAAAATGTTTAAAATGTTATTCAGATTATTACTTTTTACTTTGGTTGTAGACCAACTTATTAGGCCTATAGGCCTACTAATAAAATCATCTGTTTTTTTTATCTGCTTATAGACCAAAGCAACTCAGACAGTGTGACAGGAATAATATATATAAAAAAAAAAATAGTCCTGTCACATCTATATTGCAGGTAGGCCTATTTGTTATAAAAAAAATTATCATGAAATGTTATTTAGATTCTTACTTTTTATTTTGGTTGTAGACCAACTTATTATATTAATGAAATGATCTGTTTTTTGGTAAATTCCATTTTAAATTGCTCCAGAAACCACAAAACGCAACCAATTTTTAAAAAAAATTTAGGCCCAAGACATGCCGATCGGCGGACTTTAGGCCCGCCGCAACGACGTAATGGCCGGACCACTTCTAAATAGCTTCCTACGCCTTTGGCTGTGACCAGGTGACACCAGAGAGGCTGATTCACGTGGCCGACAGTCTGTGGTGGAGGGGTAGCCCCCACCAACCCTCTCTCACACAACTGACATCTAGTGTTATGCAATATAGAAGTTAGGTCTTGGCTAAGATATCTATCTTCAATAATATCACATTTTGTATTATTAAAAGTAGATTTTTGGCCTTGGCAGTTAAAGGCATTGTAAATTCATATCATTTATACATTTCTAGTGTGTAATACGACTGAATAACATCTTTTTTGCACTAGTGTGTAATACGTCTGAATAACGTCTTTTTTTGCAATGCCCGCTCATACATCATTTAGTTATCAGCGCCAATACGATGTCGTGCAAAAGCAAACTGCAGTAACTGCGTACTACGAAAGTATACTGTTACTGCTGTTTGCCGAATTGTAATTGCAGTTTGTGCTCTGATCCATCTTCCTCTGCAAGGTTGGCTATTCCTGAGGTCGTAGACCGACCTTGCTGAAACAGGGTTGAATCCGCCTATTGGAGTGGGGACTTTCAAAAAATATTTTTTCTGTTTGACCCAAGTTTGACCTCTGGCATGAGTTTTGTTTTAATGTGGGGCCACTGTCTACGACACCGGCCCTACATTAAACAACACATGTCTGCTGGCCGAGTAGCTCACCGGAAACGTCTCAGACACAGACCACCACATCTCACCGCAACGTGCATGAGGGTTGAATTAATGGTGAGCCAACGTCGCAGACAGCGGGCCAACATTAAAAAGACATTTTTTGAAAAACTAATGAATATTCAATATCTAAATCTCCCTCCCTACCCCAATAGGTGGATGGTATGGCTAATTCAGCAAGGCTTGGCATGACGGCCTCGCTGTGTCAAGACTTGCTGCCAGGAGGATGCTCTGATCAAGACCATGATCTGCTTCTCCAGCGAGAGAAGTCGTTCAGCCAATGTTGGTTTAATGTTCGGCCAATGTAATAGACGTCAGGACAATATTAAATATACATTGTGGCGTTTTTGCGAGTGGTGACGACGCACTTAGTCCTGTTGATGTCATCACAGGATGTGATGATGTTCTCGTAGCTCTACCGTATATTGCAGGTTAGTAACCGCGGTTTATCACTGGAAATATGTTTGGTAAAATAGCTAAAAAATCGACAGGTGCGGTTTATAACCAGACATTCTGTGTGAGCCATGACGATTTCCGGTGAAAATAAGAGTGTTTGCCGGGTCTGGCGACAGACAGGGTAGGCCTATCGTCACCTGCGTTGGTGTGAGCTTTGACGCTTGACTATGAAGTCAATTAACCATCTGCGTCTCAATGTGAATAATAATAATATGGACTATATGCAAGCAAATTGAACTATTGTAAATCATGTAAATTGAAACATACTTGTCGGCTGAAAGCAGAAAAAAATTAGTTTTAAATGTTAATAAAATTTCACGATGGTAGATGATTTTAAACGTCACATATAATAGAAATATCACGGTATTGTTATTGTCCATAGGGCTGAGATCGTCGTCATAACAGTCTAATTGGAGCTGTAGAAGTACAAAGCGAAGGGCGGCGATGGTGCCGGGGAAAGATAATAGGCATTAACTGTTCACTTGTGATCACTTGTAGTTACTGCCTTTTGGCTTTGTAAAACGTTATACTATTACCCCAGCGTCTAAGACGTTGGGCCGACGTTGTTTAAGTATTATACAAATGTTTTGTGTTTACTGGGACCGTTGTCCACCAGGTGCTGTTCACTTGGTAGACAGGGCGGGGGCCCCAGGGTAGTGGTTAGCACCGCTGCCTTTCACGCCAGAGTCCGGGGTTCGGTTCCCGGTCTCGGCGGTTTGAAAGAAACAAAATTGTTTCTTCCCCATCCACGTGTGAAAGTTAGTATTGTGGGGAGCCTCCGTGACCGAGAGGTAGCGTGCTCGGCCTCAGACCGCCAGGGCTCGAATTTCGAATCCTGTGTCTGGAGGACAGTGTCATCTCAATCATCTCACCATCCTCAGGAGGTTCTCCTGGCCCAGTTTAGCCTATATGTGCACAAAGGTGGCCTAAAGCCCGATTCATTTCATTTCATTTTACTTGGTAGACACAGCCGGCCGATATTGGGTTTCAACCTTCATAACCCCCTCGATCCCTTCGAACCATCACTCACAACCCTCGACCAACAAGTCCCTCGACCCACAACCCCTCGACCCACAACCCCCTCCACCCACAACAACATATTTTTTATCCCATTAGACAGATGGTAACCAAATAGCCGGCAAAGTCGCCAGTCACAGCCCGAAAATAGAAACGAAGTGTCAGACAGGCTAGTAACCAAATATTTATACTTCAAGTAGGCCTAATAGGCCTATATCGAGAAGTTCCCACGTTCAAAAGTGCCCACGTTCCGAGAACTTCAAGTCACCATGCATATGAGACCCACTGCAGGCAGTTAAATCAATTATATAATTGTTGTCAACAAAACTGTTAGGAGGGCACTATTCAATCACCGGGGGGGGGGGGGCTGGATTATTTATCTCCGCATAATTTCAACACGTAGGGCTCGGTGATGCGTGGAGAAAAATGATTAATTATTTATTTCATGTCCGGGGTTTGATTTTAAAATACACCCCAACCCCCCCCCCCCCCGCCGATTGAATGGTGCATGACCCTGTAGAAATGTAGGCCTACCTTTAGGCCTATTCTGTGAAACACAGTGACGTCACCGGAATTCCTTTTAAATGGCTACTGGGTGAAAAAATGCTACACAAGACCCCCTCCCCAATACTTCATTGTATCAGCTACATGTAGCTCCGTGAGTGTGTGCTTTATAGATTATGACCCCAGTGTCGGGAACATGGGCGCTGTGGCTGGCATCAAAGCCAACACACGCGCTGACACGGGAAATTCACCCAATGTTGTCTCAATACTGGGCCAGCATCTCCACAGCTGGCACAACATTGTCTGCACAGGGACGCTTTGACTTGTAAACGCGGCACGCATATATGAATAGGATATAGGTCTACCGACAGAGAATTTATTATGCCCTATTCATTAATATAGGCCTAATATCAAAAACACAAATTAGGCCTATGTTATAAATAAAAAGGGTCCACGATTATAAACTAAACCTAAATCACCCATTTTCAACTTTGGGTCGAGGGGGTAATTCGGAATGGTTGTGGGTCGAGGGGGTTGTGGGTCGATGGTTGTGGGTCGAGGGGGTTATAAAGGTAACCCCGATATTGACTTGATGTTAGATTAATACAGTTGGGCTAGCGTCGTTTATGCGCATCTAACATTTATGCAATGACGTTGAGCCGAACTAAACCTAAATCACCCATTTTCAACTTTGGGTCGAGGGGGTAATTCGGAATGGTTGTGGGTCGAGGGGGTTGTGGTTCGAGGGGTTGTGGGTCGAGGGTTGTGGGTCGAGGGGGTTATAAAGGTAACCCCGATATTGACTTGATGTTAGATTATTACAGTTGGGCTAGCGTCGTTTATGCGCATCTAACATTTATGCAATGACGTTGAGCCGAACTAAACCTAAATCACCCATTTTCAACTTTGGGTCGAGGGGGTAATTCGGAATGGTTGTGGGTCGAGGGGGTTGTGGTTCGAGGGGTTGTGGGTCGAGGGTTGTGGGTCGAGGGGGTTATAAAGGTAACCCCGATATTGACTTGATGTTAGATTAATACAGTTGGGCTAGCGTCGTTTATGCGCATCTAACATTTATGCAATGACGTTGAGCCGAACGTGTATGAAATTATACAAATTATGTTTTGTGTTTGCTGGGAAACTGATTTTTCGGCTATATAGACAATCAACAAAAGAATTAAAATATATGAAAGCTAAAATCAAATAATAACAATACATTTGTGACCCGCCACGCGAGAAGGTAGGCCCCCTACCTCCCCGCGGCTTTATTCAAATTATTTATGACGTCATTTAAAATTGAATTTTAATTATTACATAACTGAATTTAAATTATTAAAAATCAAAAATTGAGCTTATGGCCCTTCTCGCGTGGCGGGCCTTCTGACAATTGGGCCTTCTGACTAATCATCCTTATTGGTTTTCTGACTAACGGGCCTTCTGACTAACGGGCCTTCTGACTAATGGGCCTTGTGACTAACGGGCCTTCTGACTGAAAGGCGGACACCGGGTGGACGAATGGAAGGGTGAAAGGGTGAAACTATTTCCACTATCTCGGTATGTGCCCTATAGGCCTAGTTTATGATATTTGGCCTGATTGTGTGGCTTATGGGTAATATCGAGAAAACTGTGCCAGATAGCTAGACTATTAGTATTTAAAAATGTGTGGTCTAAGGGAGGGATATGCCTTGAAAAAGTCAACTTGATCAAATTACAACAGCGTCTCCGGCCGTCTGGGCATGTCTGGGGGTAGATCCCCTAGACATGCCCTTATCGGGCGAGCGAATGTACGCTCTCAATAACACACCATGCCCTTTCACCCCCACCCTCACATCATCATCTGTACATCATACATCTCATCAATTGACTAGAACGTTTTTATCGTATTACAATGTCACAAAAAGACCATTTGTGCCGAAAATTGACGTGAAGCAATGATTTACTATGACTGCTGATCAAATTACAAAATGGTCCACTTGTTGCGACCATCATTGAATTTAATATCTGTATACCTGGTAGGCCCCTACATGAAAAACTGCTAGATAGGTAAACCATTACTCCCTGACAAAATTACTAAGATTTTCATCCATTGGCCAGACCCCCTGGTAGTTTGACTAAAATCCAAATTAATACTGGCACAATCGATCACATATCTTTATAAATAGTGAAAAATACTAAAATAGGTTAACAAAAACAAGTCTTCTTTTTTAAAAAATATATACTTTCTTTGTACAATACAAAAGTACATATATGTATACAAATCTAAATATATAATCGATAGATCAATTGTTGCTTTCCAGCGAAATGTTATATAGGCTACATGATATTGATATAACCACAGACATAAACGTGTGTAAGTTTATTTAGTTATAATAGCCTGGTGGCGTTTCTCGGAAAATGACCTAAAAATAGGTTGAGGGTGATGACGTGTTAAAACGATTTTATGTGTTTGTTGTGTTCATTGGGGTTCCAGGCAACGATATTCCTTGTTTTATCTATATCTCAGAAAATAATCAAGTTGGATTTTAACTTTTAGTATGTAGCCCCTAAGCCTACACAATAGTATTCATGGTCAATGAATGGGATAAGATATATTTTAAAAACGAATTAGCATAAACAATGGAAATTAAGAGCTATATGTATATTAGTCGCCATTAACGGAAATACAGTTTTCAAGCAATATCTCTGAAAGTAATCAACTTAGAATCTCGGAGATATTGCTTGAAACTATTCTTAGCCGTGGCGGCTAATTTGCATATTTTATGTTGATCTATTATCCTAACCTTAACAAAATATAATATCATTGTAATCGTTGGCAGTGCAAACCCTGAGTGTAAGCACTTTATTTAAGATTCTAAGTCGATTGCTTTCTGATATATCGCTTGAAACTCCATTTTCAGTAATGGCTGCCTAATTTTCATATTTTGCATAAAAGAAAGTTTTGTGGCAATGGACACCGGGCGTTTCATGTTGCCTAGATATCAATACGTAGTATAATAAAACAACGGTGTCCAGATTTTAACACGTCATCACCCTGAGGCCAAAATTTCACAATTTTGCAGGCTAATAGTAACAATATTTTTATCGGGCATTGATTGTATTTTTTTTACCACTGTGCTTCATAGTAAACAGCAACCCTCGGCTTTTGACTCGGGCTGCTCTTGACTGTAGCGTTGGCGGATATTGAAACAGTATGCCTACATCCTTCCTAGATCATGCTATTGTTGTATTATATTATAACTGTTGTTTGCCCCAAATTCGTCTTCACACTCGTAAAACTGCTTGTTGTGGTCCATGTTCGCCACATACTTTCGATTGTGGTTGTCCCTATCAAAGAATCCAAACTTATATTAATTATTTTTGTTAAATCTAATAACATTTTACAACAAAAGACCAGGTGATGAACACCCAGGAAACACAAGACAATAAACCGACGATGTCTTGTTGGGCAAGCTTCGCAGACGGTGGATCACCATTGATCCAACATTGAGGCAATCTATTGTGTTTGCTGGGTATGTAAGTAACATGATCAGCATCATTAAATTAAACATGTTAAATGATATGGATAGCAGCAAGATTACATTAACCTAATGTATTCTTGATAGCAGTAAATTTGCGAAAACTTATCTATCATAATCACACACCATTATTTGCACACTTTGAGAGGTGGGTGAATGGGATTAATGGGTGATTATGCCATGTAATTATTGATTTTAATGTTTAAATATTCAATAGTTCAGTAGGTCCACCAATCCGTGGCTACATAATTATACACTTATCAAAGCAAATTTACAAAACATGGTGAAACAAATGATCATCTCAGAAGATAAACGTAACTAAGCATTTTGCTATGTTTTTGCATAAGGGTTCATCTATACCGATATTGCTCGGGACGAACGCCTGACATATAAAGTGTGATCTGCAGAAATTTAACCCTTTAAGCACCTAAGACGAATTATAGTTTAATAGACAACATAAAGTTGTTGAATACAATACATTTGATTGAAATTTTGTGATCCATCATTATTATTATTTGTCATTTCTTCATTTATTCCCATCGCAGTTAATATAACATGATCCAATACCTGTGTAGTTAAAGGGTTAATGACGTCTTCCAGTAAACACGATACATTGGCCCAATGCTAGCATAATGTTAAGCCACCGTTCACGACGTCGCCCAAGATTAACTCTACACTGGGTGAAATGTATCGTGTTTGATGGGCAAGTGATTGCATGCAGGTGATCAGAGTAGTTATTGGGTAGATCATCGTGTGTGTTTCTATAGTTGCATTGGAAAAGGTGCAATGTGTTTCTGCTATATATATATCAAGTTTTCTGTTTGTATTGAACAATGTCCGCTCTCATATTCGTATGAAAATCCAGCTTAAGAAATGTGCGTCATTTTAAAGAGTTGACACGTGGGCTGTAGGGGTCTATTATGCCTACCACTTGTAGGCAACAAAATTCCGTGTGCGGATAGGGGCCTATACATGTCTAAAACTAGAAGATTCACCATTTTTGTAAACTTGGGCCAGCGTCGAAGACGGTGGGCCAGAATTGAAACAGCATTGTGTGAATACCACGTGTTTGCTGAATAGCTTAGTGGACCCATATCAGGGGCCAAGTGGCCTACCACACTATGCCCGGCACACACTACACGTCAACCCAGTGCCGGTTCAACGCTGGTCAATGGTCGCCGGCTCTGGCCATCAACCATTCAACACTGGACAACGCTTCCTGTTGGCGGTGGTGTGTCCACACAGTACAAGCTGACACAGATTCAATGTTTGTTAAATGTTGGGTGAGCGTCGCCGGTGCTTGCCAGTATCCATTCAGTCCTGGTCAGTACTTCATGCTTGTGTAGCATAGACTATACCAGCACGATGCTTTGAAACAAAGCTGGGTTAATGTTGGCCCGCCGTCTGTGACACTGGCTCACATTCTGCGTACCAAACACGACACTGTAACCCAATGCTGGGCTAATGTTGGCTCAGCGTCGTAGACGGTGGGCCAACATTAGCCCAGCATAGGTCAACGTCTCGTGTTTGACCGCCTGCACGATAGAAAGTGCTGGACAGAAATGATTAGGACACACAGACTCTCAGAACGTAACAGACAACACTGAGCGGACAGAGGTAAAGCAACATGTCCCCACCTCTGTGTACAGAGGAGAGACATAATAATTGTAGGAGGAGTCATAAGCTCTAAATGAACTCTTCTAATAAAGGCTTAGGCGTTGATATTCGACAATGGACTACATAGCCTAAAGCGAATCCAGCGATATAAGACGCAATGAAGGAACATTGTAAGTTTATTCAGATCTCGCCAGTAAACAGCCACTTTTAAAGTATAGTGCATCCGCAGCAACATTTTTGCGGGTAATTTGGTGCATGTACTTTATTCTCAAATCCATAGACGAAGTATGTGTAATCCTGTTCTTTCCACTTATAGAAAACTTCTGTGACAGGAACGATCCTCACGCGCTGCCTCTGTGGTAAGAAACATACAGATAAAAGTACTTAGTAGCTAATTTAAGACATTTATTATAATTTTATTTCGCAATTTAAACTTTTACATATCACTATAAAAATACTTTTTTTATGCCCAAATATGGTCCAGCGATATACTATAATTATACAGTGCAAATTTGTAAGTTAGAACTATTGTGCTCAATTAGGCCTAGGCCCCTACTATTTTATCCAGCCTATTTACATTTAAATATTTATAATAATGGAGAAAGGTACACACGTACTTGCAATAATTTCTTCTCGGATGGAAATGAAGAGCGATGTCTATCCACTAATTGCCTCGACGCTGTGTTTATACGATGATCTGGAAAATGGTTTACTGGCCATACCTGTATAACAGAAACACATAGGGGTAATTTTGTGTTAAGTTTATCAAATTCACTTACCGTACATAATAAATATAAAGTGCGTATTCATTGTATTGTGTTTTCCGTCATTTGAAACTAATTGATAGGGATTAATGACATTTCCAGCATAATTTTTTTTCAAGTAGAATATATAGTAAATGACATAATCTTTAATTATCGGCCTAATAGATGTACACCATCATTTGATTGTATTTAATTTGGCTTCCAAGTATCAAAGCAGGTCAGTCGTTTCGCTTCACTGGTTCAAAATATTTACTTCTAATGGACCCCTTTTCTTAGAACGTTGACCATGCTGCGCATGCGGGTAGGCCTGCAACCTGTAGGCCTACTCAGGGTAGGTTTGGTGTCGGCCGGTTGTAAAATTATTGTGGGGGGGGGGGGGGTTGGTCACAGTATATCAAGTTGGTTGTGGTGTAGACAGCACCCTGTAACATAGGTTAACTTAGGGTAGGCCTACTCTATCCCATGTGATTGTGTAAATTTTGGTTGTGTAGGCCTAGTAGGCCTAAAACATACTTAAGCATGTTCACGGAACGTGATAACACCCAGAATGCGTCTACTAATACCCATCAAGTGATCAACTAGTATAAAAAAATAAAATTTAGACTTAAATGCCGAGCAAAGCCCAATGCAGTAATATCTTCACAAGTACCGGGTAAGTACTGGGTAAGCAGTTAGTGCCTTGTAGCTTTGAATCGATAAATTACCAATGGCAGTTTTTCCTCGAAGACAATTTGTCCAGTGACGTTTCTTATCAGCTCATCAGGTAAGGCGGTTTCTTCCAGTATGTAATCATCATAGTGATTTATCCTTGACACAAAAAATAATTGAATGATATTACTTGAAGTTTTGTTAAAAAAAACATAAATCTTTAGAAATAATTGTAAAACAAATACATTTTTGATAGTGTAAAAGTAAGTGGATTTAGTATGATTAAACTAAAATAAATCATTTGAAAATTCAATGATAATGAGTTATAACAATTGTTTTCACCAGTAACGTTATATATATAAATTGAAATTAATATAACTAGGCCTACCATTTTACGGTTAATTGGATGAAGCATTTCAGCTGAGTACGTCCTTTGCATGTCTTGCATTGAGTTTGACCTGACGCGTTGCATTGACCACATCTATTCAATGAAGAACGTTAACATTGTGTAAGTATTTCAGAGATCCTAAATTATTGACAAACTTATCTAGACCACTGCCTAGGTGGGTTGTTTAATTACTAGTGTAAGTGGCATAAATTACTTTCGTGTACTACATTCTATCTGTATTTTGGATTCAATATAGCTAAAGCAATGTCTCTCTGTAATCAAAAGAGACGCCGCCTTTGACATTTCAGATAGTTTCTATAATTATATATCTGCTACTTTGTAAGGTGGCAGATACCAAAGGAAGTGGCATATATCGATATATGTTTCACGACTTACATTTTCCTTCCATTATTACATTGGGAACAATCGCGATGTCTGTGTTCTCCTTCGTGATGATACCTTTCCCGTCCAGTCCCATTACAATGAAAACACTTCACCTGAACAAAGTAACATTAGGACGACGTTACAAGCTTTCAAGATATGCAGATATACATGTCTGAACTCTATCGTCCCTTCGGAATTGAAATGGTACACCTCCCAGTTTGTAAAGCGGGAGATGCACCCTTTCAATCCGAAGTTGACGATATTAAAAGCCTATAATATGAGTGGAAAACTTACCCTCCCTTGTCCGACACATTTGTTACACCGTACTCTACCAATGCCAACACATTCGTGACAGGGCTGTAAATAAGGGAAATAAAAGAATACAGGCATATCACTAAAATAATAAAACATTGAAAATGCATTATTCAGTGACGCTTTGAAGGCCCATGGGCATAAATATTATAGGCCTACTTAGAAATATAAATTTGAAAAGTTGTACATACATTTTGAAGCAATCGTTCAAAATAGAAGCACAAAGCCGAAACGATCCGAATTTTATGTAGGTCCGAATAATAAACTTTGTAGCTAAATTTTGTAGCTAGTGCATTACGACTGATTTTGTCATGAGATTGCCATTTGATAAAATGCAGCTTCAATGCGCATTAAAGCGTCTCTCGCAATGATAGGCCTATGTCGATCACAATTCAAATGGATTGAAATTTAAAAAAACTCGGTGATAGATATAAATTATTAATTATTATCAAAGTTGTTATAAAAGAAAACATATACTTTTGAGTACTCACTTTGACTGAAGCTGTATGGGGAACTTCCATTTTAGTTTTGGCGTCTTTAAACTCTTGTCCGACGACCATTTGTAGATCCCAAGGACCGGGTGCCGGTCCATTATGTGGTCCATCCACAGCCTGACCTGAAGAATTAAATATGTAATTAAAATATTTTTGAAATTATTTATGTTTTATCTTTCTGAAAAATGTCCCTATAAACGTTTTAAAGATTGGACAGGTCTGCCCCTTTTAAACTCTTCCGTGTGATAAATCTGCTCCAAATCTATGATATTTCATTTGTTTCAATATCATGAAAATCGTTTCCGTTACCATGGTTACGTGGTTTAAAAGGCAAAGCTGATATTAAAAATAGGGCGCCATCTTTTTGAAATTCTAACAATCACAGAAATTCCGGGGCACTGTGATTAAAATAATTTCACGGCAGCAGAATAATGTCGGCATAATAGCTGCTTGCTTCCGAATTCAATCGCCAGACATTCAAATTAAACCCACGCAGTTAATTATTATGTACAGTATAATTATAATCTCCACTCGAAAAAATACTATTAAGCTATTCTTGGCCTTCAATTGTTTTAATACAGAACATTCTAAGATTTATATTGATATTATTACGTGTCTTCACTTAATATACTATTAATAACCACGTGGATAAATAATAATTATATCGGCCTAATTTATCTCGGCAAACACCACTTGATAAGAACGTTAATATTGCTAGGCATATGTAAAATGAGGATAAATATAGCACATCTACAACTAACCATTGTAAGGTTCATATGCCCAGGCTGTAGAACGAGATTCCCCAAAAGTATCCAGAGTGTACTAAAATACAAAAACATTATTTGTCATTAATACAATAGACATAATTATAAAACAATTGTGAGAAATTATCACTAGCTTCACAGCTGACACTAGCCGGTAAATCAATGTTGACTTAAGGTTCGAACAGCGCCGCAGACGGTAGTCCAACTTTGAGCCAACATTGGTTCGATTTCTCGTGTTTGGTGGGTCATCGGTCTAATTAGCAACCCAGAAAACACCAATGTTGGGTCACCGTCACAGACGTCGACCAGCATTAAACCACATTGGGTTAATGAATTGTGTTTGCTGGGAACAGTGATTATTACGCATTGTGCACAAGCGAAAACAAATGTTTGAGCAGCCCAATCTTTGACTAATCTTCATTTATCTAAGATGTGTCGATGACGAGTTAGTAGTAGTAGTAGTAGTAGTAGTAGTAGTAGTAGTAGTAGTAGTAGTAGTAGCATTAGTAGTAGTAGTAGTAGTAGTAGTAGTAGTAGTAGTAGTAGTAGTAGTAATAGTAAATTAATGAAACTTCCCGGCCTGAGTGGTCATTTAGGTGACTTTGTAATAGAATGAAAACAATACAATCCGTTGCAATGAATGATGTAGGCCTATAGATGATTAATGTGAGGGTGGAGTGATAGTATGGTGGGTTATTGACCGTTTTTCTTCACTCGCCCGAAGAGAGATTTACTCCCATACATGCACAGACGGTCAATTTGATGCTGAAACACCGTGGCATTTCGAAAAGTTCTGCAATCCATGGGTCGGATTGTCCCCAGAGTAAAGATAACAGTCTTACATGAAAAGCCGAGCTTGGTTTTATGTCCATTATATGCATATTTTTGCCAGCACCAGATCCGTAGCAGCAGTGTTGACTGATGTGTTCCAGCATGGCTTCCTTAGCTTGTTGCTCTGTGATGGCGGCAACACTGAAATATGGAGTTGTATAATTATTTTATTGTTTTTTATATTATTTCATCTGAATAAGTTAAACTTTCCTAACACCCAGGTATCATTATCATTCACCTTGAGGTGTGATTGCAATAATTATCATATCAAGATAATTAGAAATCAACTGGTTTTGCAATAGATGAGATCAAAGCTTACAATGTCAATATTGTGATGGATTATACAAATTTTATTTAAAACTAGAATTAACCCGTGCAAAACTCATGGGTTGAAACAATGTTAGTTTAATGTTGGGCCACGGTTTACGACACTTCCCAAACATTAACCTAACATTGCGACAACAACTCGTGCTTTTTGGTGTGTGTGGCCCGGTGCTGCATTGATGTTGTCCCGGCGTCGCAGACGGTGTGCAAGCATTGGTGCGTCGCTGGGTCGGCGCCTTGTGTTTGCTTGGCTGTGCCAGACATGCTGCGCGTCGTTACCGCTGGGTGAAATAGTCTACATACTTTTTAAATCAAAGGTCCCAGTGTTATTAAAAGTCAAATTACGGTACAAACACAACTCCCAGGCAGTTCTAATAATAGCGTGTATTCCAGAATTATTATAACTGCTGTATGGGACGTAGGGGTGGGTGGCCGGAAATAACGATTTGCTCAAGGTGAGTGTACAAGGACGTTAAATATGAACCATAAACTCCATAAGTTATAAGCCTCACGTAAAACGCGACATGTGTACTTTAAGTATATAGTACTAAGCGCGACTATTTAATAGTTTTAAATCAGTTCAATTAGCCGACCAAATCATCACTGCTAGTGAGAATGAAATGACTGGTGAAATATCAAGATTCGCAAGTAGGCCTACGAGTAGCACCGCTTGTTAAAGCGCCAAGTTATGCAATTTAAATTTTCACTCACATGAAGTTGTGTCCCGCTATCGTGTCCCACAACTGGGTGAAAATTTAAATTATATAACTTAGCACTTTAAGCTATGTCAAGGGATTCGTTCATTAGGTAAACGTCCTTTTCACAAGTTTCGACATTATGTAATTATGCAGTATTGGTTACGATGGAAACGAACTAATAAATAGAGGTTATGAGAAGTACCGGTGTGCCACTTTGAAAAAGCGACATAGTGGTAACTTTAATAAGTGGTGTGTTATTATTATTTTTATACGATGGAACACTTACCTAGGCACCGGGGCGCGTTCTGGGGGTGCATCAGTCACAGGGCCATAGCTTGGTGGAACAACAAAACCTGATCAAAAATACAGATCCATTAACTGGTAAACCCCTTAACCGCCAAATTATTCAATCTCAATTTCCCCCCCCACTTGAAGTTGTGTCTCGCTGACGCGATCCACAACTTCAAGTGAGTGAAAATTATTCAGATTTGGCAAAATGGAAGTCAACTGTTTTCAAATATTGCTGCTTGATGTCACATTTTATCTTTGTCACATGTTTAAAAGGTGGTACTTAATGTGCTAATAAAAAATGAAAACCCGAATATATGCGACACCGGCGGTTAAAGGGTTTAATGCTGTTTTGAATATTATTAATATTAGACCAATTTAGCATGATTGCGGAACATGGCAATTAAACATATCATAAAGTTATGCACTAGCATGCAAAAACAAACAGTAGTAACTTATCACTCAAATTGTAAATAGTTAGGCCCTACTGCATACTCAACAAACACAAAACATTTGTATAACATTTGTACAACGTTGGCTCAACGTCTTCGACATTGGTCCAACATTGTAGCAATTTTTTTTAAATGTTTGTGTTTTCTGGGTATAGTTGATTTTGAATATTTCTAACGGCTCACCATTAACTGTATAGCATCTAGCATGACCACATCTACGAACATGCTGAAGTACTACTATACACAAAAAAATAATTTGGTGGCATCTGTGAGGTCTTCTGACATAGTTATTCTATTCCCTATGTTTCTAACATGTTATCAATCAATAATTTTGTGATTGATTGATTGATTGATTGATTGATTAATTGATGGATCGATTGATTGATTGATTGATTGATTGATTGATTGATTGATTGATTGATTGATTGATGACATAAACAATGTGTTGGTAGTCTTAGAATGACATGAAGACTGTGTTGGTCGTCTCACAATGACGTAGACACTGTGGTAGTCGTCTCATAATGACATGAACACTATGTTAGTCGTCTCACAATGACATGAACACTGGGTTAGTCATCCCATAATGACGGATACACTATGTTAGTCGTATCACAATGACATAAACACTGTGTTAGTCGTCTCACAATGACGGATACACTATGTTAGGCGTCTCACAATGACATAAACATTGGGTTAGTCGTCTCACAAGGACGGATACACTATGTTAGTCGTCTCACAATGACATGAACACTGTGTTAGTCGTCTCACAATGACGGATGCACTATGTTAGCCGTCTCACAATGACATAAACACTGTGTTAGTCGTCTCACAATGACATGAACACTGTGTTAGTCGTCTCACAATGACATAAACAATGTGTTAGTCGTCTCACAGTGACATGAACACTGTGTTAGTCGTCTCACAGTGACATAAACACTGTGTTAGTCGTCTCACAATGACATAAACACTGGGTTAGTCGTCTTATAATGACGGATACACTATGTTAGTCGTCTCACAATGACATAAACACTATGTTAGTCGCCTCACAATGACATAAACACTGTGTTAGTCGTCTCACAATGACATGAACACTGTGTTAGTCGTCTCACAATGACAAAGACACTGGGTTAATCGTCACACAATTACTGAGACACTGTTTAGTCGCACCACAATGACATGAACACTGTGGTAGTCGTCTCACAGCGACGGAGACACTATGTCAGTCGTCTCACAATGTTATAAACACTGTGTTGGTCGTCTCATAATGACGTAGACAATGTGCTAGTCGTCTCACAATGCCACGAACACTGTGTTAGTCGTCTCACAATGCCATAAACACTATGATCGTCGTCTCAAAATGACAGAGATACTGTGTTAGACGTCTCACAATGACGGATACACTGTGTTAGTCGTCTCACAATTCCATGAACACTGTATCAGTCGTAACACAATGACGGAGACACTGTGTTAGTCGTCTCACAATGCCATGAACACTGTGTTTGTCGTCTCACAATGACGGAGAGACTGTGTTAGTCGTCTCACAATGACGGGAACATTGTGCTAGTCGTCTCACATGGCATACGAACTGAGTTATTCGTCTCACAATGACGGAGACACTGTGTTATTCGTCTCACAATTCCATGAGCACTGTGATAGTCGTCTCATAATGACATGAACACTAATTTAGTCGTCTCACAATTATATGAACACTAGGTTAGTCGTCTCATAATGACGGATACACTGTGTTATTTGTCTCACAATGACAAAGACACTGTGTTAGTCGTCTCACAATGACGGGGACAATGTGTTAGTCGTCTCACAATGACGGGGACACTGTGTTAGTCGCCTCATAATCACTTGAACACTGGGTTAGTCGTCACACAATGACGGAGACATTATGTTAGTCGTCTCATAATAACATGAACAATGGGTGAGTCGTCTCACAATGACATGAACACTGTGTTAGTCGTCTCACCACGACAGAGACACTATGTTTGTCTTCTCTCAATGACGGAGATCATGTGTTGATCGCTTCACAATGACATGAACGCTGTGTTAGTTGTCTCACAATGACGTAGACGCTTTGTTAATCATCTCACAATGACGAAGATACTGTGTTAGTCGTCTGGCAATGGCATAAACACTGTGTTGGTCGTCTCATAATGACATGAACACTGTGTTAGTCGTCTCACAATGATGTAGACACTGTGTTTGTCGTCTCACAATGATGGAGACACTGTGTTAGATGTCTCATAATGACATGAACACTGTGTTAGTCGTCTCACAATGGTATGAACACTGTGTTCGTCGTCTCAAAATAGTGGAGACAATGTGTTAGTAGTCTCATAGTGCCATGAACACTGTGTTAGTCGTCTCGTAAGGACATGAACACTGTGTTAGTCGTCTCACAATAGAAGAAACACTGTTTTAGTCGTTTCACAATGACGGAGACATTATGTTAGTCGTCTCATAATGACATAAACATTGGGTCAGTCGTCTCACAATGACGGGATACTGTGTTAGTCGTGTCATAATGACATGAACACTGTGCTAGTCGTCGCATAATGACTTGAACACAGGGTTAGTCGCCTCACAATGACGGAGACATTATGTTAGTCGTCTCATAATGACATGAACACTGTGTTAGTCGCCTCACAATGACGGAGAAATTTTGTTAGTTGTCTCATAATGACATGAACATTGTGTTGGTCGCCTCACAATTACGTAGACACTGTGTTAGTCGTCTAACACTGACGGGAATTCAGTCTCGCAATGACACAATGGCAGGGAGATCACATCGATAGTCTCTCAAAGACATACACTGTAGATTTAGTCCTATCTCGCGTTAGTGTACGTTTAATACAGATATTTGATTGAGGTCGCTCGCATTGGTGTGATATTAGCATTTACCATATCTCACACGTCCCTACAGGGCTTGGGTTATAATATACAAAGCGTAAGAGGAAACTAGAATTATCGTAGGATAATATGGGCCTATGAATATAAGGAAACTATGACTTGAGCAATCAAATACAATTTCACGAAGGTTTAGTTATAAAATATTGATTGTGTGTACACTGTCCTGCAATGGTAAACATTAGTACCGGTAGGGGAGAATTGGGACACGGAGCACAATGTGACACCACCTATTGCGAGGACTCCCCTGCAGGGGGCTCCTGGTGACCTCATTTCTGGACAGCTGGGACATTTCCCTGTTTCACTACATACATAAAGAAATCTGGACATCACAGTCAGTTAATAATGTGCACATGAATTCACCTCACATAGTAGCATACATATACTGATCTTTAAATAGCTGACTTTTGCATTATGGCCAGATTTTTATGGGAAGCTTTTGAGAGGAAGATATGAGATCAATTTGGAGATTTAATGGTGGACCCCTTAAGTTTTATTAGTTTGTTTACCCGTGTCCCAATGATTTCCAGGCGCTGTCCCAATGTACCCCATACATGGGGGACATTGGGGCACTTTACCAGAGGTCATAATATGGTCAATCATTAGCTAAAGACTATTCAGCGATAATATGTTTGGTTCCTGTGTAATAGTTGAATAAAATATTTTAGTTTCGATCCCTCTAGGTTGTGAGTGTTATTTTACAAAACGTAAAAGGGTCCCAGTGTCCCAGTCTGCCCTTCGATAAGTGCTTACTTGAAAAGTGAGCAAAACAGCAGTAACTGCTGACTTGAAAAGTCAGTATAGTAGGGGTCTACTGTAGTTACCTGGTTACTGCAGTTTGCCTTTGCACGGCAGTACACAATAAATTATTGTTTATCCTACATTACTATATTGAACAGGTGCCGTATTATATATTATTTACCGATACGTACCAGAAGCGTCAAAGGTGACACTGTCATACCCCGGTATGGTGTCCATTTTGTCCAGTGGTGGTGCACTTGGCACGGGGGGTTCTCCTCCTTGAACTGACATCCCTATGATAAACAAAATAAATAAATGAGCAACTGTCTATTATGTTTATCATCGGTAATCATTGTAATAAATCGTATGGTACTCAAGTTCAACTTTTAGGCTGGCGGCCAAACCTTAACACTATTTTAGGACCCTAATACTACTTGCATGCTCAGGCTACATCGTATCGGCTAAATGACAATTATTATGGTTGAGCTTGCATTACTGTGCCTGAAGAAATCGCGCCCCTTAAATATAAAAGGGTATATCTGCCACTTTGTAAAGTGGCAGATACACCTTTTCATATCCGAGGGAACGAAATAGTATGTACCTCACTGCACGGTATATCTCCTAATTTCCTTGATCATGATCAATATGTATACGTACGTTCACATATGAATACCAGGGAAAAATTCTATGAAGTTAATCATGTGCTAATGTGATTTAATAATAAAATACCGAAGCTGTTGAAGACTAATGAGAAAACTAGATGCCCTATCTTGGTTAAATGTTAGGCCAACGTCGCAGACTAATATTTAACCAACATCGGTCAACGTCTCGTGCTCTGACCTGCTGGAGGTCCTCCTGCTGGAGGATAGCCCGGGTTGCTGCCTGGTTGACCTGGAGGATAGCCCAGGTTGCCGCCTGGTTGACCTGGAGGATAGCCCTGGTTGCCGCCTGTTTGACCTGGAGGATAACCCTGGTTGCCGCCTGGTTGACCTGGGGGATAGCCAGGGTTGCCGTCTGGTTGACCCGGGGGATAGCCCGGGTTGCTGCCTGCTTGTGGTGGGTAACCCCCTGGCTGGCCTTGAGGATAGCCCGGATGGCCGCCTGGTTGGCCTTGGGGATAGCCCGGGCTGCTGCCTGCTGGTTGTCCTTGTAGATACCCCTGAGGATTAGCGGCGCCTTGTGGAGGGTATGACATCTTGCTTCAGGTACCGGTGGTAAACTGCTCACAACATGCAAAATAGTTATGAGAACTGAATTTCAAATTTACAACTCATTATTGCACCTTCTTGCCTTATTTAACATTTTCAGTGGTGTGAACAAATAATATATCATACACATATTATTGTAATGTTATTTGAAGATATTAAAGGCCCGTACCCCAGTTAAAAAGTTTCAAAGTTTAAAATGGTGGTATATAGGCTTATATCATCGTAAATCTATTATTATTTTTCTCCACCCTCCATTTGAAAAAGATAATATGTACCCGATAAGTATGTATTTTGGAATGTTCATACAAAAATTAACAACCATCTTTTTATTATAAAGGCTTTGACCAAGCCGCTGAGGGTCTAGATGAAGGGTCCGATGTTGATTTTTTTTCATTAAAAGGATCAACACTGAGGAAAATCCCTTCCTTTTTGTCACTACACCAGCCACGAACATTCCATGAATATTACCTGTGTATTTTGGCGATGTTCACGATGTCCCGCAAAGATGTAAAACATGTCAATTGGCCGAGATTAGAAGTGTTGAGTCTTCGTGTTTTTAAATGTGAGACCCGTAGGGAAAGCGACGTTAAGCTGTGGTTTTCCGATGACATTGTAATTAAACTAGCAACGTCTTTGACGATGTGATACATCTGAGACCTTACAGACTTATTCTAATATGAGTCAAGTACTTTTTGTCATAGATTACGAAGGAAATAATCAAATCGTTGACTCGATAACACTTTCCTGTCAAACAATTGAAACATGGCGTCTGCATTAAAAAATGGGTGGATCTAAAAGACAAAAATGTCATGACCGACATTTTGTCATAATTCGTCTTTTTTGAAACCTGAGTACGTTGCTAACGGATATTTCTAAAAGTTGTAATCTATCGGAATGTTGCATCCACTCATTCAAACACTCAAACATTCAAACAAAGATATAACAGAGCTAAAACGAAAACATGCCATTTGCCTGGGTACGGGCCTTTAATCAATTATTGTCATAATTTCCATTTTAAATATGCCTATATAATTTATATTTATTTCAAGTTATTATATTTCAAGCTATTGTTTCAAACTATTGTGACTACTGTTTCAAGCTATATAATGCCTGGCTAAAATTCTGACCAATTTGGAGGGTAATTTTTCATTTACAATTTGTCAGGAAGGCGAGGGCAATACCACCCCCCCCCCTAATTATTTAATAATGACTACAATCACCATGTTTTAATTTCAGACGTTGACATTACGTCGGTTTATTGCTCGGCCAACTTTTCGCAGCCGTCGCAGAAACGTCGATAATGAATCATAGTCTTGTAACACCAGACGCTGACAGACACTACCCAGATTCACAGCTTCTGGCCAATAATATAAAATAACTAGAAGGGTCAAGTTTTTTGTTAACAAAAAACTGCAGAGGTCTCCCCTCCAGCAGCATAACCATAAAGGTTGATAGCTAATAGATGTAGTGTCAATGGCTTTTGTAATAAATGTTATTAAATGGCTCCTGTGGACAGTAAAGACTATGTATTATTGAGCAGAATTATTATTCTGCTCAATAATTATTATTCCGTTTTGGTGCGAAACACTTGTCAACAATTCCAGCAAACACGACGTTGACCCAATGCTGGTTCGATGCTGGCCCACCGTCTGTGACGCTGGCCCAGCATTAAACCAGCACTGGTTCAACGCCTCATGTTTGCTGGGCTGCGTTCAATCCAGTAAACACAAAACATTTGTATAACATTTGTACAATGTTGGACCAACGGCGAATACGTCGGGCCGACGTTGTACAAAACAAATGCTTTGTGTTTGCTGGGAATAGCAGCTGGTCTGGTATTGCTTACTGCTGGCCGCGATTACAAGCCGCCACCGACCCAATGTCTGTTAAATGTTGGGCCAGCGTCGCCGGTGCTGGCCAGTATCCGTTCAGTCCTAGTCAGTACTTCATGTTACCGGTACCTGTATGCTGGCGGTATGGGCACGATGCTTTGAACCAAAACTAGGGTAATATTGGTCCGCACTCTGGCCCACATTCAGCGTGACGCCAAACACGACACGATAACCCAATACTGGGCTAATGTTGGCTCAGCGTCGTAGACGGTGTGCCAAAATTAGCCCAGCATTGGGTCAATGTCCCGTGTTTGACCACCTGCCCGATAGAATGCGCTGGCAGAAATTAATAGGCAGAACACACAGACAGACCGGACAGAGGTGAAGCAACATGTCCCCACCTCTCTATCCCAGTCTGTGTTTTAGCCCTTCAAGTTCAATAAAATCGATCCTCACAAAATTCTAACTATTTGCTGGTCAGTGGTGGGTCAATCTCCAGCATCTCCGCCTGGTGACTATTATTTGTAAACTTAAGCAAAAAATATCAGTGGTAAGTCCCCCCCCCCCCCCCGCGCACTGATGTATCAGTGAAGCTACATGCATCATCGCGTGTTATATTCAGCCATATCAGGACACGGATGTCATGCTCTCCAGGAAACAAAATACGTTGACCCAATGCCAGTTTAAGGTTGGGCCAACGTCGCAGTCGATGGGCCAACATTAAATCAGCATTGGGTTAACGTCTCGTGTTTGATGGGCTGATATAGGCCTTAATACAGGCCATGGTTCAACGTCGTGAGTGGTGAGTGGATGTTGCTTTCTGCACAATCATGGCAATGCGACAGAAGGAAGCCCAAAGTCGGGACTATGCCCTACTCTTATCGAATGACTTCACGGGTTCTTTATGATGCACAGTACCATAGGCAGCACTGCACACTACAGGTCTTCGAACAGTTTAGAACACTATATGCACAACCTCGATGACAAATATCCGATCCCACCGGGTTGGAAACCCAGTACCTCCGAGTTTCGAGCCAAGTGCACAACCGGATCGAATGAACCATCGGGGCCGGCCGTTCAACGTCGTATATATCATGCCCAGAATAAATCTGAATGGTATAGGAGCATTAAGTGCAGATCCTTCATCAATCTAGATTTCCTGATAGGATATAGTCTTGAAGCATTCAGTACACGCGTTTGTTGATTAGTTCCCGATAATTTATGATCAATCGATCGATCGATCGATTGATTGATTGATTGATTGATTTTTTGATTGAATTTCATTTTGAAATATAATGTATGCTGGACATTTTAACTGTTCACATATTAAGTGGATTGAATTATATTTGAGATACTGTGCTTAGTTAACCCATTAATTTATCTGTACATAGCCCAAATACAGGATGAGACATACCTAACCGGATATATAGGCCTATATGCAATTCTTAGAAATGACTTTCGTTCACGGTTGGCTTGTGTCACGCTTCAATCACTGGGTATCTACTTGTTCTGCAGTATAATTATTTCATATTTCATTCACTGTAAGTTATGCATTGCTGTTGCAAAGATGAATTCCACCCCCCCCCCCCGCTCATAGTGAATGATAATTACATATCAAATAAAAGCTAAAATAAACTTGGATTGTAGTATTTTCTCATATATTGATTAATTTGTAATAGTTCACACGGTACATATAAATAAGCCTATTATGCGACAATGGTGCTTAAACGTTTATTTAAAGTTCTTGTTTTAACATGTTTAATATATAATATATAAAGGGCGTGACAATTGAAATAAGATGTTCTGACATTTATGGAGTTATTTATATTAGTGGTACAATCGTTTATACGGCGTTCGTTTATTATGCGTAGAGTGTAGGTTAGGCATATATTATACGGCCATTGTGACCATGCATCGTAAAAAATATGGAGTGACAGTCCACGTCGTCTGTGCTTGGTATTTCCTTGGAAACATGAAGAAAAGTAAATTTTCCAAGTCAGGAATATAAAACACTTTTCAACAAGAGCACATTCGACAATAGCCCACCGCCATTATTGAACTTGGCCGAGAACTGGTTATTAGCAATATACAGTACAAATTTGAGGAGGGTAGGTCTACATGAAAAACTTTTGAAGTCATCGCGCCCACAAGGTAAAATTAGTGAAGTGATATGCGAAAAATCGCAATAAATCGGTCATTCTGAGTTTTTGTTTCAGCCATTATTGAAGTTGTCCGAGGACTGGTTATTTGTGATATGCATGACAAATCTGAACAGGATACATGAAAGACTTCTCCACAAGGTAACATTAGTGACTAAAATGCGAAATATCGCAATAACTCGGCCATTTGGAATTTTTTCAGCCACTATTGAACTTCTCCGAGAACTGGTTATTAACAACGTGCAGAACAAATTTGAGCAAGATAAATGACGTAAAATGCGATAAATCACAACAAATCGGCCATTTTCAGTGATAAATCGGCCATTTTAATTTTTTCCCAGCCATTTTTTAACTTGTCCGAGATTGACGATTATCAATATGCAGAACAAATTTAGAAGTTCACATGAAAAACAAATTTGGCAAGTTATTCCTCCCGCAAGGAAATGTTAACGTCAACGCCGACACCGACGACGCCGAACTTCAATTGCAAAAGCCCACCTTTTGAAATAAAACTAAAAGGCGGGCTAAAAACGACATAACTAGTCGACCCCCTCTTCTTAATGTGCGGCCCAAAGTGCAAAACACAGCAACGCGAGCGCGATTAGGCACGTGACGCGAAAATCAAGTGACTATCCACACACCAACGTGACGACCAACGCAACAAGTGAGGCGCGAAAACCGGCGTGATGCGCGACAAAAATGTAACAGTTTTGAATGATCTGATAGTGTGTTTGATTACCAGCGCGACGTGCCCGAAATCGCGTTGGTTTGTACCACACTTTAATCATGTTAATCGATCCAGCGCTCATGCCATTGAAATAATCAGAGTGAGACGGTGAATTTAATAGTAGTGTTAGTTTATTGTTGGTCCAATACAATGCCACAGGGGGGACATGTTCACATACCTTGTTAGACCATGCCCCATCAATGACACGAAATTGTTTACCTATCTGTCTGTGTTGAACTTTTGACCACATGAGGTCAGGCTTACCGCTACCTATAATTATGTTTATACATGTCATATGTAACTTAACTATTTCGTTTGGCTGTAAGAATCATCGAACCATCAGAATTGTTAAAAAAAAGATAGTTTCAGAATAGTAAGCATAATAGGCCTACATAATTATATTGAATAGTTAGATCTACTAACCATGCTTACTCCTGCATGTAATATCACGACACAGATACCACTGGATACTGCATATTGAATAACACGAACAACTACTAAACTCCATCAGGGATGACTAAAATCTGATCTGATGATTAAAATATGATCTGAGGCGGTCTAATATATTATTATCAATAATACATATGTCTGTCCGCGTACAATGAATAGAAACCGTGGGTATTGCCATGGGAAATCATTGTCAAGTGTGACATGTTTATCTGATCAATAGCTAGCCTAGTTTCCGTTCCATGAGCCTAGTATAAAAATATCACAACGAAAACTATATATTGATCATGACATTGTGTGTCGTCTATACATGTATGTGATGTTGATATTGTATAGCCTACGTCGGGGCGACGTACGTTGTAGGTCTACCCCGGAGGTCTACTGTACAATGTACAATTTACCTACATTTTTTGAAATGTAGAAAATTCGATTAACATTATTATGCCTATTCTGTGAAACGCAGTGACGTCACTCGGTGAAAATAAGATTATATAACACCCCCTCCCCCATACTTCATTCATTCTGTGAAACGCAGTGACGTCACTCTTTGAAAACAAGGTTATATAAGAACCTTTCCCCATACTTCATTGTATTAGTCAGCTCGGTGAAAACAAAGCAGGTCGAGGTCATTGAGTTTCACAGAATTTAATTAGGCCTATAGATCTACTATAAATGAAGCATTGACGGAATCTATAAAATATTGAATTGAATATATCTGCTGCATCAGCAATATTAAGTGTGCGGTATGGCGGTCTCTGGATACAAAAACAACCAGTGCAACGTTTAATACTACAGTAGTAAATTACTTACCACAGTCAAGATTTGATAACAGTTCAGGGGGAATTGACCAGTAGTGTTGTCTCTGACAGCCTACCAGTGGCTACGTACGGCAGACGTTGTGCTCAATTATAGTAAACTCAATGATATTGACCCAAATAAGTTATGGCTGCAGCGTGAATCTCTTATTGCTCACATGACCATGTACCACTCGGTAGTATTAAATGTAGGTGTATACTGTTTATACACACGCGGCTACGCTGGAACGCCTCCCGCCACAACTGACAGTGTATTTATAGAAATATAGGCGCTGTAATACAGTGCTCGTCTTTCTGTTCAATAGAGGGCACCACCCAGCCCATTCTCCACACATAGATGTCGCTCAGGTCAACCCTGCTCTGAGGTCAGAATGCACCCAGCCTAGATAGTAAACGTCATGCGCATTCTCCACACATAGATGTCGCTCATGTCACATGTATCACTGCCTTTCGTAGACAGGTAGACACTGGTAGACTTTCAGTGGTAGAATTTGTTCCATAAAAAGCTATAAGTACGCACATATAATAGTCGCGACAAAAATAATTTTAAGTGCTGAGGGATTTTTTACGAGGTGTTATGGTCTATTAAAGAAATTATATCAAGTGAAATTTAGGTTATATTTTGAGTTGTGGCAGTATTAAAGCTGCTTCGCGGGATGACATGATTTTTTTTTAAATTTTGAAATGAAGTAGTGTAGGCCCTATTCCGCAGATCATGATTTCTTTTTTTTTAATTTTTAGAAACATTTTTTTATCAGCATTGGGAAGACAATCAGTGCTCTCAATTTCAGACACCAATTAGACGTACCAATTACCGGCGGTGTCTTTCATGTCGTCAGTCGGAGACGGTGGGTATTTGTGGTATAAAGTGTTGTATACTGCAGCCAGTTTTGCTTATATGGCAATATACGACCTGGAAATAAAACTAATTTAGTTTTTTCCAGTGCTGTCACATTTTTTGATGATTTTTTAGTTAATATCAGTAGGGTATATGAGTTGATATAAATTACATGTCAACATAAGCTGTCGTTGAAGTGTAAAAATGATGATATTGTCATAATTGTGTTCAGGGGTAGTGATATGGTGTGTTGAAAGAAAAGTGGTCAAACTGGTTGACATATAGAGCTTTCAAAAATAGAGCAGCATTCCCATTTTAGTAAGCGACACATGTCGAAGGGGATAAATACAAACAAATAGTGTTAAGAAAAATGATTGGAACATGTAGGGCCTACGAGTGCCTTTATATAATTTTGGGAACGGATGTAAAAGGGTTGGAAACGGATGTGAGAAGTCATATTTGGTCTATCTGGCAGTAATTGTGTTAATATTGTTAATATTTAGTCATTCTAAGTTTCTGTAATTTAGATATGACCTGGAGTGTAGATGACTACCAAATTGAGAAAACAAACATTTCTGTTCGCCGCTTTTCGAGTAAGGGGGGCGGATGTGAGAGATTTTTAAAATACTTTTTGTGACTCGAAAAACACAATATGCACTTATTAATAATTTAAAGACATTAAAATAATAGACACGTTTAAATGATCCAAAAAAGCTACAAGTGTTTTACGTTTCCAATCACATGGCAGTAAATAGATTATTGTATAAGTACATGTGATAGATGAAAATAAAGCTGCTTTTTATTGCGAGTACATGGTGAACAATGTTTGATGTTATATGCCTTTTGTGCAGTGTGTAGGCTATATGTATGGCAATGTAAAATATGTAAATGGGTAAATTGATGCCAAATTGAATGGCTCAGAGGTAAAGTGATCCAAGTAAAAAAAACAAGCTTTGTTCAGTTTTTGTGATTTTGGGAAAGTTGAATATATAGCATATATATATTAAAATCTCTAAGCCATTCGTTTACAATTTTGAGACTTATTATTCAACATACCCATTTTCATTTTAAAAATTTAATTTTTGTTTCAATGGTTAAGTGATCTAAATCCATCAGTTTATATAAGAATATTTAGACTTGTATGAGTATGCATACGGAAAAAGGCAGATGAAATGCTATAAAACACCCCTTATATGGATCAATCTATATGATATGCCAATCATTACCAAAGTTTTACTGGAGCAAGATGATGACACACTATACAGTATTTATACTATTTGATGATTTTGATAAAGAAATTGATATTTCTAAATTTCAAAAGTTTACTTTTAAAATAAAAGGAACAAAACATTGCAGAGATGGGTTTTACGACAGCAATAATTACATGCCTGCCAGGAATGAATAAACAACACCAATGCATTATTATTGACGTAAAAAAAATCTTATTTGATTTTAACTTGTTGCAGGCTATTTTTGGTTACTTTTCCGTCACATAGATGGGTTTTACGACAGCAATAATTACATGCCTGCCAGGAATGAATAAACAACACCAATGCATAATTATTGACGTAAAAAAATGTTATTTGATTTCAACTTGTTGCAGACTATTTTTGGTTACCTTCCCGTCATATAACTTGCGCCCGAGATGATTTTAGATCAGTTCTCAACTGTATTTGATATGAATTTGTACATTATTTTCACCTATTACAAGATTTCAATGTATTTTGACGACTTTTCGTGGTACAGACCATATGGTGACAATTTAAAACGGGGGGGGGGGGGGTGTAGGAGGGACGAGAAAAATAGTGTATGAAAAGAATGTCGTTATAGCTGGGCTATAATGTATGGGAAGATAATATGGATAGTACACAGCTGTTTGTGAAGAGTCCATCAGCTATGATAACTTGTATAGACTTTTAATATTTTCTAGTTGTTTGTTGTCTCGTGTTGTTGTTGTTTGACATGCGGATTATGCAAGCGGGTCAGGTCAGCGCATTTCTAACTTCCGCACACGCTCAGACACCTCTACGGGCATGTTGTCCACATGAAAATTCGGCCACTGTGAGTTCGTACATAGTTGAGAATTCCCCAAAATAAACTATGTTACCGGCCACGATTTTTTTTTTTTTGAAATGTCCCATAAATATATATGCTATGTACACAGGGAAGTTTCAGAACGAGCTAAATTTAGTTACATTGGCCGAGATCGAAAGGGCTTCTTGCTTTAACTTGAAAATAATAACAGATTTGCTATGGCAAAAAAAATTATTCGATATAAAATAGTGAAATAAAATGTACAATACCATAGTAAATATAATTATGTAGATCTACGTATAATATAATTATGTAGATGTACATACTTATATACATATATATTTTTAATATGCTGCTCGCCTGTTTTCATAATGTATGTATATCTTTAAAGGTAGATATTATAAATTTATAATTATACATTACATGTATATAAAGTATATATATATATATATCTGTATATATATTATATTTATATAAAAAAAATTAAGAATGTTATGGTCATATCTATCTGATAAGTGTAAATAGTAATAGAAATACATATGTAATAATATTAAAGGAACTCCTTGGGATGATAATTTTCAATTTTATTAATTTTGAAAAGTTACTTCATATAAAGCTATATATAGCCTACTCATCCTTATCAAATACAAAAACATTTAAAAAAATTTAAAGCACTGAAAACGATTAAACTAGTTTTATTTCCAAGACGTATATTGTCATGCAAAATAAACTGCCCCCAAATACCAACCATCTCGGACGGCATAATAAAACTATCATCAAATTGTGGCCCAATGCTGTGCTAGCATTAAGTCATCCTTTAGGTCAATACACTGTATGTTCGGGGTTTTCCTGGACTCTTATAAATGTTGATAACAAATATTTGAAAAAATCTAAAAATTCTGAACAAAAAAATATAATCTGTGGGATACACTACTTCATTACAAAATTAAAAAAGAAAATCGATGTCATCATACTGAGTCGCTTGAAGTAACCAAAACAATTAATTAATGTCGAATAAAAATCCCACTCTAGTCGCGATAAAAATATTTTTAAGTGCTGAGGGATTTTTTACGAGGTGTTATGGTCTACTAAAGAAATTATATCAAGTGAAATTTAGGTTATATTTTAAGTTGTGGCAGTATTAAAGCTGCTTCGCGGGATGTCATGATTTTTTATTTATTTTGAAATGAAGTAGTGTAGGCCCTATTCCGCAGATCATGATTTCTTCTTTTTTTAATTTTTAGAAACATTTTTTTATCAGCATTGGGAAGATAATCAGTGCTCTCAATTTCAGACACCAATTAGACGTACCAATTACCGGCGGTGTCTTTCATGTCGTCAGTCGGAGACGGTGGGTATTTGTGGTATAAAGTGTTGTATACTGCAGCCAGTTTTGCTTATATGGCAATATACGACCTGGAAATAAAACTAATTTAGTTTTTTCCAGTGCTGTCACATTTTTTGATGATTTTTTAGTTAATATCAGTAGGGTATATGAGTTGATATAAATTACATGTCAACATAAGCTGTCGTTGAAGTGTAAAAATGATGATATTGTCATAATTGTGTTCAGGGGTAGTGATATGGTGTGTTGAAAGAAAAGTGGTCAAACTGGTTGACATATAGAGCTTTCAAAAATAGAGCAGCATTCCCATTTTAGTAAGCGACACATGTCGAAGGGGATAAATACAAACAAATAGTGTTAAGAAAAATGATTGGAACATGTAGGGCCTACGAGTGCCTTTATATAATTTTGGGAACGGATGTAAAAGGGTTGGAAACGGATGTGAGAAGTCATATTTGGTCTATCTGGCAGTAATTGTGTTAATATTTAGTCATTCTAAGTTTCTGTAATTTAGATATGACCTGGAGTGTAGATGACTACCAAATTGAGAAAACAAACATTTCTGTTCGCCGCTTTTCGAGTAAGGGGGACGGATGTGAGAGATTTTTAAAATACTTTTTGTGACTCGAAAAACACAATATGCACTTATTAATAATTTAAAGACATTAAAATAATAGACACGTTTAAATGATCCAAAAAAGCTACAAGTGTTTTACGTTTCCAATCACATGGCAGTAAATAGATTATTGTATAAGTACATGTGATAGATGAAAATAAAGCTGCTTTTTATTGCGAGTACATGGTGAACAATGTTTGATGTTATATGCCTTTTGTGCAGTGTGTAGGCTATATGTATGGCAATGTAAAATATGTAAATGGGTAAATTGATGCCAAATTGAATGGCTCAGAGGTAAAGTGATCCAAGTAAAAAAAACAAGCTTTGTTCAGTTTTTATGATTTTGGGAAAGTTGAATATATAGCATATATATATTAAAATCTCTAAGCCATTCGTTTACAATTTTGAGACTTATTATTCAACATACCCATTTTCATTTTAAAAATTTAATTTTTGTTTCAATGGTTAAGTGATCTAAATCCATCAGTTTATATAAGAATATTTAGACTTGTATGAGTATCCATACGGAAAAAGGCAGATGAAATGCTATAAAACACCCCTTATATGGATCAATCTATATGATATGCCAATCATTACCAAAGTTTTACTGGAGCAAGATGATGACACACTATACAGTATTTATACTATTTGATGATTTTGATAAAGAAATTGATATTTCTAAATTTCAAAAGTTTACTTTTAAAATAAAAGGAACAAAACATTGCAGAGATGGGTTTTACGACAGCAATAATTACATGCCTGCCAGGAATGAATAAACAACACCAATGCATAATTATTGACGTAAAAAAAATCTTATTTGATTTTAACTTGTTGCAGGCTATTTTTGGTTACTTTTCCGTCACATAGATGGGTTTTACGACAGCAATAATTACATGCCTGCCAGGAATGAATAAACAACACCAATGCATAATTATTGACGTAAAAAAATGTTATTTGATTTCAACTTGTTGCAGACTATTTTTGGTTACCTTTCCGTCATATAACTTGCGCCCGAGATGATTTTAGATCAGTTCTCAACTGTATTTGATATGAATTTGTACATTATTTTCACCTATTACAAGATTTCAATGTATTTTGACGACTTTTCGTGGTACAGACCATATGGTGACAATTTAAAACGGGGGGGGGGGGTGTAGGAGGGACGAGAAAAATAGTGTATGAAAAGAATGTCGTTATAGCTGGGCTATAATGTATGGGAAGATAATATGGATAGTACACAGTTGTTTGTGAAGAGTCCATCAGCTATGATAACTTGTATAGACTTTTAATATTTTCTAGTTGTTTGTTGTCTCGTGTTGTTGTTGTTTGACATGCGGATTATGCAAGCAGGTCAGGTCAGCGCATTTCTAACTTCCGCACACGCTCAGACACCTCTACGGGCATGTTGTCCACATGAAAATTCGGCCACTGTGAGTTCGTACATAGTTGAGAATTCCCCAAAATAAACTATGTTACTGGCCACGATTTTTTTTTTTTTGAAATGTCCCATAAATATATATGCTATGTACACAGGGAAGTTTCAGAACGAGCTAAATTTAGTTACATTGGCCGAGATCGTAAGGGCTTCTTGCTTTAACTTGAAAATAATAACAGATTTGCTATGGCAAAAAAAATTATTCGATATAAAATAGTGAAATAAAATGTACAATACCATAGTAAATATAATTATGTAGATCTACGTATAATATAATTATGTAGATGTACATACTTATATACATATATATTTTTAATATGCTGCTCGCCTGTTTTCATAATGTATGTATATCTTTAAAGGTAGATATTATAAATTTATAATTATACATTACATGTATATAAAGTATATATATATATATATATCTGTATATATATTATATTTATATAAAAAAAATTAAGAATGTTATGGTCATATCTATCTGATAAGTGTAAATAGTAATAGTAATACATATGTAATAATATTAAAGGAACTCCTTGGGATGATAATTTTCAATTTTATTAATTTTGAAAAGTTACTTCATATAAAGCTATATATAGCCTACTCATCCTTATCAAATACAAAAACATTAAAAAAAATTTAAAGCACTGAAAACGATTAAACTAGTTTTATTTCCAAGACGTATATTGTCATGCAAAATAAACTGCCCCCAAATACCAACCATCTCGGACGGCATAATAAAACTATCATCAAATTGTGGCCCAATGCTGTGCTAGCATTAAGTCATCCTTTAGGTCAATACACTGTATGTTCGGGGTTTTCCTGGACTCTTATAAATGTTGATAACAAATATTTGAAAAAATCTAAAAATTCTGAACAAAAAAATATAATCTGTGGGATACACTACTTCATTACAAAATTAAAAAAGAAAATCGATGTCATCATACTGAGTCGCTTGAAGTAACCAAAACAATTAATTAATGTCGAATAAAAATCCCACTCTAGTCGCGATAAAAATATTTTTAAGTGCTGAGGGATTTTTTACGAGGTGTTATGGTCTATTAAAGAAATTATATCAAGTGAAATTTAGGTTATATTTTAAGTTGTGGCAGTATTAAAGCTGCTTCGCGGGATGTCATGATTTTTTATTTATTTTGAAATGAAGTAGTGTAGACCCTATTCCGCAGGTCATGATTTCTTTTTTTTTTAATTTTTAGAAACATTTTTTTATCAGCATTGGGAAGACAACTCCCAATTTCAGACACCAATTAGACGT